>OX375877.1:71292697-71817479 GCA_947359465.1 Metellina segmentata | reverse complement strand
ATAGATATAGATATATATAGATATATATATATATATATATAGATATATACAGTGTGTATCGAAATGATAGGTCCACCCGCATTTTTCAAAATTTCGACTCTTAATTTAGAATAAGAAACACTTTTTTGGTGGAAATAATTATACAATAATCGTTATAACTATTTAGGAAGCAATTTGTTAAAAATAAATAATTCATTTTTATTTTACGCAATTTTTTATTTTGAGATCGTTTTGAAAAGATAGGTCCACCTTTATAAATCTTTGCACCAAAACGTTTATTTCCACAAAATTTGCATAAATATCACAGTTTAGTCTTACTGCGGGATTAAACTGACTGCTGTGGAGGTATTTAAACAGATTTGAACATCACGTTGCAATCAAATGAGATGGGTCGTCGTTGCAGTCTTTCGCTGATTGAGCAAGGGAAAAATGATTCTTTAAAGAAATGTGGAAAATCGAATACAGACATCGCTAAACTTTTAAACAGATCGCATAATGTTGTAAACAATTTTGTGCGACTTGGAAATGCTTATGGCACTAAAAAAATCATCTGGGCGGCCATCAAGAGTGACACCTCGACAAGGAAGGAGTATCGTAAAGGATTTAAAATCTGAAAATACGAGCTTATCCACTTTGGCCAGCAACAAAACCCTCCAATATCAAAATCTACGGTTAATAGAGTGGTAAAGAAGTTCGACAATTTAGTTTACTGGAAGAGGAAAGAGGCTCCGAAATTAACTAAATAGCATAAAAAAAGCGATTGAAATTTGCACAGGAAGTGATGTCTTGGAAAGAAGACTGGCATCGAGTGATAGTCAGTGATGAAAAAAAATTCAACCTGGATGGTCCAGATAGCTGGCAGTATTACTGGCACGACCTGCGTAACGATAGAGAGATATTCTCGAAGAGGCAAGTTGGCGGTGGTTCCGTTATGATATGGGCCGGATTCGGACGTGCAGAAAAAACTGATATAGCATTTGTAGACAATCGTTTGAATGCTGCAGCCTACCAACAGCTGCTTGAACAATATTTTCTTCCACAATCAGAGTACATTGGAGGCCCGTTCTTTATGTTACAACAGGACAATGCTCCTGTGCATACTGTAAAGTCCACTTTTGAATGGTTTCTGGATAATGGTGTACATATTATCGATTGGCCACCTTGCATATCCGACCTGAATCCGGTAGAAAACATATGGGCCATGCTTGCAAGAGCAGTATATGCAGGCGGAAGGCAATACAACTGTACTACAGACTTAAAAAATGTTATTTGCTCCGAATGGGCAAAAATCGAGACAGGCTCTTTACAAAAACTTGTAGAAACTATGCCGAATAGAATTTATGAGCTCATTCTGAAAAACGGTGGAAAAATTTCGTATTAGTTGAACAATAATTCGATGTTTGGTTCAGTGGACCTATTTTTTTGAAACAGCTGTTTCACATAATTTTTGTCTTCCGAATTCCTATGATTTGTATATTATTTATGCATAATTTTTTGATTCTATGAACTAACATAGTTTATAAAATAGTACTTTGAACATAGTAAAACTTTTTTTACCAACATAACTTTCGATTTTACTAGTGGACCTATCATTTCGGTATATATATCTATATAAATAAGAATGGAGTGTTTGTTTGTACATTCAATATTTTCGACGCATTTCAAGTTTTCTATCCGTTTTGGACCCTTCTGATGCCGAATCCGCCTTTTTCTCGTTTGGTGTCTGTCTGTCTGTCTGTCTGTCTGTCTGTCTGTATGTTGTGCCCTATACACGTCCACGCGGTTTAAGATATTTTCATGGAAATTTGCATACAGAGAGTACTTATCTCCATTTAGTGAGTGGCATTGGTTGCGAAAGTCTGTCTGTCCGTCTTTCTGTTCTATGCTCGATTTTGTGTTTGTGTGTTTGTGTAAGCATCACATGAATTGTATTCCAGATATTTGATGCGTTGTATTTTATTTTATACATTATCTAATAATTTAGTGAATGCAATATTAAACATTTCTTTATTGTTATATTTAGACGAGTTTCATGCTAAAACACCTGAGTAAGTATACTTAAATCAACCATAATTTGGTAGTATTGGAAAAATTGGAATGTCTATTGAATATTACGATTAATTCGATTGCTTTACCAGTACTGCTGAAAAAGTAATTATTCTTCAAAAAAGTATTTTTTTTATGGACTTTCATTTCTGATACGTCATTTATTTCGAGTCTTATTTTTATTCTTTGCGCAATGAAAACGATTTCCGAAAATTTGGGACAGACGATATTTTTCAATGAAACGAGAATGAACACGATCGCGCGAGCAGTGATATTTTTTCTGGTTCTTTCGCTCTGAATTAATTTCACATTTCTAAATTTTGCACACTTTTAGTTGTAAGTTGTGGCAACTGTGCGAGATCAAGAGATAAAATTGAATCACAAATTAATATCTTTGGAACAATTTTTTACGACATCTTTTATTTTGTTTTACTTCGCTGTTTCCTGTTTTAAATATTTATTATTTTAATAAATGTGTTTTCCTTCTCATCACACCCAACAGCACCACAAAGTATTAGACTTGAAAATGTTAGGTAAGTCAGTATAAATTTTCAGTAAATTTTAAGTGTAGTTATGCCGTTATTTAAAGAATAATGCCGTTATTTAAAGAATAATGCCGTTATTTAAAGAATAATAATGTTTAAAAAATCAAAATTAAAACTTTTCAAACATTAAAAATTCGTTTTCATAATGACAGGAGAAGATTGCAAAAATTCACTATGTCACATACCGGATGCAAGAGTGCAACAGGTAAAACAATATTGTTTTGTTCACTATGAGTGCGAGAGCACTCGCCGTAAATAGTAATTTTTAATTAATTGAGTTAAACATCAAAAGAACTCGAAGGGAATTCCAAATCTCAAATCGTCTTTTATAGTAGTAACCTTAGTGTCACCTTTCGTCATTTTGTAGCTTTGTCATACAGCAAGGGTGCGATGTATGTGAAATGTATTACATGAATGGATATGCATGTGTAGGATTTGTTTCCAAAGTAAGTTGTAGAAATTATAAAGATGGCGAAAGGTATTCAAATAAAGTTTTATTCTACAAAAAACGTAAGTTATTATATTATTTTGATTATCTCTTCAATTTAGAGTAAACCTATTCAAACCGAGTAAGGTCGGGTATTTTGCTAGTATATATATATATATATATATATATATATATATATATATATATATATATATATATATATATGTGTGTGTGTGTGTATATATTTTCTGCGGAAAACATAGGCTATTTCTTTCCTGTCTTCAGACCATCCGTAGCCATGAAAATTGACATACAGGCAGTCTTAAAAGTGTCCCTCGAAGCACCAATTTTAAAATCTAAAGTTTGTTTTCCAGCAATAAATGGACATGGATAAGGAAATACTTCCTATAGGGTTTGTATATTAGTAAACACAGGTAAATGTCGAGGTCATACTTTAGCTGTCGCGGTAGGAAACACGTTCTACAGAGTATGTGTATTTGAGTTAACATAGGGAAATGTTGCTGTTATATATTTTAGCTGTCGCGGTCATATTTGAAACCCGAGCAACGCCGGGTTATTCGGCTAGTATCCAATAAGTTAAGTGCACGGTCAACAGTTTACATCTCAGTCTATGAGAAGGGCCTGAAGCTTCTGAACGTCCACTTTAAGGGAATCGCGTTCGTTTTTTCACAGACAATTCAATATTTTTTATCCCAATCTTTTTCGGGAGGGATTAAAATTTTTTCAGCGATAATTTATCGTTCATATTTTATTAGAGTATCGATAACCCTTACGTGATTCTAGCAATATTATACAGTCCCCAGCTCAAATTAAGCGATTTAAACTTGGCGGCAAAATTGGTGAATGAATAAAAAGGATGACGGTTTCTATGCCAAGTATGTAAAGTGATTAGTTAGTAGAGAGAGAGAGAGAGTATCCAGTAAAAATCTACAACCAGAGCAAGGCAGAGAAAATTGATATGTTGTTTAATTTGTCTTGATTATTCTATTGATCAAATGTGTTACTAGATCCAGTTAAAAGCCATTAACTACCATAAACGGATCACCAGTAGTGGCCGTTCACACCGACCAGAGACCTCAGGGAACATCTTATTTAGATATGTACTAGCATCACAACTTCGAGCTAACCTAGTGATCTTTCCTCCTTTTCATTTTAACCCTCCTCGCCTACCCTTCTGCTTTTCCTTCCGTCAACATTGTATTGTCAGTCTTGTGTTTGGCGCAGCTTGGACCAAATATGACTCTTCTCCATAAAACCCGAAAACAACCAACAATCAACCATCACACCAAGCAGAATCCGGGCCATTCAGAATCAATCTGAATCCAGTAGAGATTGTCTAACAAAGGTTTGATAACTTCACCCTTTAAACCTATCACATTGCTGAATCTTGAACGTTCCGCTTCATTGCACCCAGATCTAAATGTATTGGTTAGTTTCTTTGGATTCATGTTGATTCGGATTGACCCAGATCCTATTGTTACGAAGCGGCCCAACAAGCAATACGCGTATTCGTTTCTGTTGATTAAACCTAAATGGGTTATCAATTTCCCTATAAAATTCTACCTTTTCTGTAAAATTCTTGCCTCGAACCACTTTTAATTCTGGCAATATTACCAGGTATCTCTTGAGTCTAAGCTCCAAATTACTACTAAATGCTCGTACTTACCATTACGATATCGAACAATAAGTCGTCCAACACTGAATCTCTGTCTTCGGGCTTTACGCTTATTTTCTTAAATAAGTCTATTTTTCTATTGATGACTTCAAGCGTGATTTTCCCCAGAAATCCTTTCACGATCATTTGGGCAATCTCAGCTTTTTTTTTCGTCAGCTTGTCTTCTTTGCTCTCATTCACCTGAAATATACATCAAGAATTACTACTCTTAAGGTACATTTCTTAACTCTCTGAGTGTCACGAGATTCCCGAGTAGTGTGGTAGATCTTTTATCCCACAACACACACGTTTACATGACCACATCGATTTGTTGAAAGAATCCAAGGTCAAAGAGGTCAAATCTGGTTGGAGGCATTCATAAAACACTACAGGAGTTCCAGAATAGTGTGAACAATTCAGACTGTTTACCCTCGGTGCATAACGAGATTTTCAAGTAGTGCGATATTGTTTTTATCCCACATTACACATAATGATGAAACACCATAATCAGAATTCATGAATTATCTTTTAACATTTTGGGAGATTCAATCGGTCATTTCGTAATATTATAATTCTTTTGGGAAAATTCTATCTGTCTCCTTTCCATAGAGGTAGGGCCGACCAAACGGTATAGTGGTTAAGGTGTTAGCCTCTAGATCGGAAGGTTCCTGGTTCGAATCCGGGTCCGGGCATGGATGTTTGTAAGCGTATGGTGTAGAGGCGGCTGGTGCACCTTAAATCTGTCGTGGCCGAAAGTCCTCACGTTGGGTTGGCGTGGAAGTTTGGAGAGTGGGGTGCCAGCTCAGGTGTTGCTTCGTCATCTGACCGTGGTTCAAAATTACGAGGTGTTGTCCTCGGATCTTTCCCTTAAGGGACTGATCCCGGACCGTCGTCAATAGCCCGTTGTGTTGCTCTAGTACGACGTTAACTAAAAATTACCATTACCATTACCATTACCATAGAGGTAGGTAGTTTAAATTACGTTGCACTGAAGCAACACATATTGACGACGGTCCGGGATCAATCCCGAAATAACACCTCTTGAGATGACGATATATATCTTTCCTTAAAATAGAATCCCTTAGAAAAATTATATTGGTCGAGAAATTCAAAGTAATTGCCATGGTGTGGAAGTTTGGAGAGTGAGGTGCCAGTTCAGATGTTGACCTCATCATCTGATCGTGGTTTAAAATTACGTGATAGTGTCCTCGGATCTTTCACTTAGGGATTGATAATAGACCGTTGCCAGTAGCCCGTTGTGTTAATCAAGTTATACGTTAATTCAATTACCTACCTAGCTTAATATATTTTTAACGTGAGCAGTATCGATATATCGCGCCGCTCGATATGTCGCGTAATGAAGTAAAAGTGTTTTACTTGTCCTCCTATGAATTTCACGGCCGTGGTAGCCCAGTTGATTGAGTAGCGGATTGGGAAATAGAGGGTTGATGGGATCGCAATTCGATACAACCAAAGATTGTCCTGAAATTGCAGGGTTACCAACTTTTTTTTAGACAATTCCGGGACATATTGCCCAAAACTGGAATGTATAGTTATGTAATTTCACAATATTCTCCACTGAGAAACCGCTCAACATACCTAGTTTTTTGAGAAAATTGTTTTCATGTATAAAAATATGTAAAAAAATAATACAGTTATTTTTTTTTTTTAATTTTAATTATTATACGAGCCTGATGGTCCTCTCATATACATAGTAATATTAATAAATCTAAATATAATAGTAATAAATCTAAATATAATAATACTAAATCTAAATCTAATAATAATAAATCTAAATCTATTTGTACTTCGCCTATAAAAATTCTAGGGAATGAATTCCGAATTGATACATCGCACCCCGGCAAGAAAAGTAACACAGCTCAAAAAATAAAAATTTTGTGATGTTACGTCATTGAAAGATATGTATGAGGTGCCACAGCGTGTTATCTTACTATTCTATAGAATATAATAAAATTTAAAGACATAAACACTTGCCAAAAATTTAAAAGAAGCTAATACTATTTCAATATAAGTTTTATAGTATCCTTTAAGTTGATGTTTTTCTCAAATTCTGCAATTTTGAGTTGTGTCACTTTTCTTGCCGGGGTGCGATATGATAGTTGATTAGTTAACATCAGTTTGATTAATCTCCAAACGCGTATGAGAAATGGCCTTAAGTTATATATTGAGGTAACCCCGTTATGTATCAAGACGAGAGAGCATTTCGATAGCAGAAACAAAATCTTCTAAGACCACCTGGTTCCTTTACACTAAAAGCAATCTACGTCTTTTCATCAATCTGAAATAAATTGATTAATTTAAGGACTGACTTAACTAACATTTTCGTCCTTTTTTCCCTCTCCCTCTTCTTTTCCATCTGTGGAATTCTTTTCTGCCTCCTCTTTCTTGAGTGCGTTATCCGCTGCCATAGAAATTCCCTGCAGGCCGTCTCGAACTGTGGACTTGATAAAAATCACGAAAGATTCTATGTTAGTATCTAACGATTTTTTCGATGCAATGTACGCATCTGGAAATGAAAGATAAGGAAGACAGTCAGTCAAACGGTGGTTAACTGTGAATAATTTACAACTTATGACCGTTAAACTTTTCATGAGTAACGTATTTAACGAAATTTCTTATCTAAATTCAAAATATGCATTGGCAGAGGGTAGATGTCCAACAACTTCGACATTTGAAGCAATGCTGACGATAAAAATTAAAACAAACATTACTTACCTACTAGGATCTGGGAATTACAGCCTGAAAAGTTGGTATTCGAATCAAGGGGATCGGAACGAGTCTTTGTTAAAAAAAGGGAAATGTGTCAAACGTTATACATAAATGTTTATATATATGGACCTATATGGACTAATATGGACCTATAGCGGCCGTTCCGTTCAACAGATCGAGATGAGGTATCAGATATAGTTCTTCAGAGGTATGAGCTCGAGAGTCTGTGAACGGCAACAAAGTGGCACTCACGGTTACGGTTATAGGTACAGAAACTCGAAATTTTCGAATGGCAACGCCCACTTTTTCCCGTCACAAAATGCTCAGCGCATGCGAAAACCCTAAAGAGCTTTGGAACGGTACGTGTATCACAAATAACGGATATATATATATATATATATATATATATATATATATATACATCCCACATTTTTCATTGAACTCATCTGGATGACATGGAGGGCACGTGATTAAGTGAGAATGGTATTTAACCGCTGCTGGAGAAGGTAAGTAATCGTTCTTGCACGTATTTTTGCGAGTGATGGGAAAGGCTGCTGATCTAAGAGGATTTGATAGAGGGCAGATCGTAATGGCCCAAAGACTCGGAACGAGTATCACCGAAACTGCATGACTGATAGGTTATTCACGATCTGCCGTTGTTAGTATTCATGAAAAGTGGATAAATGACGGTGACACCAGCAGTAGACGCCAAGGTGTTGGTCGTCCACGCGTCATCAAAGAAAAAGGACGTCGGAGACTGTCCCGCTTGGTAAAGCAAAATCGGCCCGAGACAGTGGCTCAGCTGACAGCCCAATACAATGCAGGTCCAAGCGCAAGTGTTTCGGAACACACAGTTCAGCGAACAATGTTTGATATGGGACTGGACCATGGATGAGTGGAAGAGAGTTGCCTGGTCAGATGAATCCCGATAGAGAGAGATAGCCGTGGCTGGTTTTCCCCTGATAACATGTTATCACTGCTATCGCTTTTACAAGGAACAATAAGCCTAGAATACAAATTCCTGCTGAAGTCGCCAGTTGTTTCAGTTACCATCAGCCCCCTAATTGAATTACGTAATATACTCGTGCATTCATATGACTCGATTGCCACCTCATGCAATCCGGACTATAGGGCAGTCTGACTCTCCGCGTTTATCGTTAGTGAAAGAAGCGATATCGAGATGACAATAATCACCTATGTCTATCACTGATCATGAATTTTCGTATGACAGTACTTTTTCCAGCAAGCGTAGTATCTTTGTTAAAATGGACTCCTCCAAGATCAAAAGCAAAGTTACACAATAAGCTTTCCTTTCCTAATGTGAATAAAACCTTCAAGACCTTAACTGCTTGATCTTATCTTTTACGGCAGCCCTATTTTACACACATAACTTTAGGGTAAGACGAAGGCTGCCGTCAAATAAACATAGGTCAAAGGTTATTAGCACAGTAAGAATAGCAAAATTACCTTAACGTAATCCCAAAATACCACTAAAAGATTGTTCATTAAAGAAAAAAAAATCATCTTTAAAAAAACCTATCTATTAAGGCTACAGTGGACACTAAAAAATTTTTTTTTTAATTTTTTATCTACACACTTAAAATTTTGTCAGTTTGTACTTATGTTATAACTAAGACCACATGAAAAATTTGGTGTGTAAAAAATGAATACTTTTTAAAAAATTTGAAATTCAAAAAAAATTTTTGATGGGAATTCATAAATTTTAAAACGTTCCAGGCGTTGCAATTTTTTCTAAAACTCCAAATTTCCTCCTGATCTTATATCTATAGGCAAATGTTTATTAATTAATGGATGCAATGTGATGTTTTATATGATAATTTACAAAATATAAGCAAAAATGTAGTTTTATATGAAATTTTCAGAAAATTTAATGACTTGATCAATAAAAAAGTCAAATTTCTTCTTTCGAACAATTATTACTATTACAATGGATCCAAGAAACTATAATTACATGTTAGAAGAATACTTTCAGAAAGTTTTGTAGCAATTGGATAAAAATTGTGACGCATGGAACATTTTGCATTTCTGTTTCGAGGCAAATTTTTTATTTTGAGAAAAAAGACTTTTTTCATTGTAAAAGAATATAGCTATATAAAAGTACTTATATATTAAAAATGTTAGTGATATAAACCTAAATTTGATATAGAAGAACTCTATTGTAACATAAATACAGGGTAGGCATACTTTATACTGGAAATTTTACTATTTTGTTGTTACGTGGAAACATGTTATATACAGTGAATTATTCCCAAGTCAAATAACCATAGCGAATACGAAAAAAAGTATTTCATCACACTTGTATTTGCCACGTCATTTGGTCATTATAGCACACACGCGTGTCTGGTTGTTGAGTCGCAAGCAGAAAATCAAAGCAGTATTATTACGAACTAGGGGGCCCGCCCCCTGCTCTCCAATTCTCATTGGTTCGCTGCACGAACCTATGCTCGCTTCGCTCACATCAATGAAGACACGTGTCCTAGCAGAAGGGATTGATTACAAAATATGATATTCCAAAATAATATTTTTCAAATCTAAATTTGCTGTATTACATAAAAGATATATACAGTACCTCTGGAATCAGAATTTAAATGAAAACTTTGAGCAAATTTTTACTTGCAATGTGAGAGCTGCTTTGTAAATAGAATACCCAGCATGTTGTTTGTGTGTACATTTCCCCAGTACTCGAGCCACCCATACACTTTTTGACTGAGTTTGTTGTCGAAAGTTGTAGTGCACACGTCTTGTTGTACTATAATTGTTATCCCTGAAAAGGACCGTTTTTTAAATAGCCCTGAAAAGATCCTCCGCTTTCTTAGATTTATATTACAAACCGCAACAGCTCGACTAAAATTCTTTTTTTTTCCCAATAAAATTTCAACCGATAACACTATAGATTCAAATGAGGCGCGAGGCTCCTAGTAAACAAAGAATCGCACAATGTTGCCAAAACGCGATAACAAATAACGTCTTTTTTGCATGCCACGTAAGAGAAATATACATATAGATGATATTTCTAAAATCACTTTATACTTTCATTTAAAATGCACCGGCACTATAAGTTGTATCTGTTTTGGCAGTACTTCTTTTTCTTTTCTTTTTCTTGGTAGCAGCATTTTTCAGGGAAATACGTCGTTGATCCCGTCTTTCTGCAATGTTCATGGAAAAGCTTTCATTTAGCAAAGGGTCCACATCTTTCCCAAGAGACTTAACATGTCCCAAGTTATGCTTTTCCACAGCATCGGTCACCGCTAAATCTAGCCTCCTTCTCGAAACAAACACCTCCTTTGGACATTTTCGCCAGATGCAGCTGTGGAGACTTTCATTTGCATTTTGAGTTTTGCCTGCTATACATCTATCAAGTATAGCATCAGATGCTAAACGTTGATAGACGGGCATAATTTTTTCCACAACTGGTTCCGACAAGTGTGTTTTCATGGAACCATGTGATCCTGGTGTTTCACCTTTGGCTATACCTCTTTGGTAAAAACACCAGGATGATTCCCCTTCAGGACACTTTCTGTGTTTAGATTTTTTGTCAGTGGACGAGCAATGCATAAGGCTGGCATAAATTGCAGTTTTCTTTTTTTTGGTGTCTGGAGCATTGTCTTTTATAGCTTTTCTATAAAAATTCTGCAGCTTTGTAATGTTTTTATCGGTCAAGCTTCCATGCTTCCGTCCACCAAGAGTCACCTTTTTAATACGCCATTCCTTAACTTTATTGCGTAAGGATGTGCCAAGCCTCTTCGCAACATGGTTCAAACACTCTTCCTTTTCAATTATGACGTCTGATCCATAAATATTGTTTTCTGTCAAAAATTGAAAAGTTTTAGAGTCACCATCACTCAGCACAGAAACAAATCTCATTTTGCATTCACTAATGGATCTCTTCCACATTATAAGTGCAGCATGCATCTCCATGGCTCCAGATGTCCCATCGAAATTTTTATCGCACTCGTCGGCATGTCCTTTTTGCCATATGTGGAACTCCGCACTGTCTACTCCCATTTCACTTCCAGTCACCGCACAATTCTGACAGTATTTTGACAGCACTTCAAAGTCGAGGACAAGTCCACTAAGGATATCAATAACTATACCTAATCCTAAGTTAGAAGTATGTCCTCGCTTTTGCCAAGTGCCGTCATACGAGACACTTACGTCAATGATTTCACTACTTTGTAATGAATCATCGACCTTTAAATGTGCTTCTCTAGCTGCTTGACATGATATATCAAGCATTTTTCTTTTTACTTCTTTATTTTTTACTGATAAATTGTTCATGCACTTGACAAATGTTTTTTTATCCATCGTCGGCATGTTTAACACTGAAGAAAAAGTTTCCAAAGCAGCATGGCCTCTGCCTATGGATAAAAAGGCACTAACCAGCTTGTTGTTAACATCATGCGAGCCTTTCGCCTCCTCCTGAAAACTTGAAAAAACAGTTCCATAGCTTTCATTGCAAGTCTCGCATAGAAGTTCCATCTTTACAGAGTACCCCAGAGAATGGTGCTGTTTGATAGTAAGAGTACACTGTGAACAGCTTTTACATGGAACTTTTTGTAACAATTCCGAAAACATAGTCTTGTGAGTTAAAATATAACTTGCTTCAGGTTGAGAAGATATATTGGTTTCAGATGATTTGGCTGGCTGTAAGATGTCAGTACTTCCATCAACAGAGGGAACAGTTTCAGATGATTTCTGCCATCGCTTCATGCTGTTTTCAGCCAACATCTTTCTCCTTTTAGTAGGACGACCCTTAGGTTTTCTATATCTGGCTGATATTAGATCCATATTTATTGTTGTAATCAACAAATAAAATCGAGAAAGATTTCTAGTTCTGAAAAGAACTGTTTGTTTTTGTAAATTCAATAAGAAATTAGAATGAAATCGAAAGAAATATGCACGTACAAAACTGAGCGAATTGTAAACAAATATAATAACCGATTTCAGTCTCAGATACAGTTAAAACTCTTCGTTGCCATCCTTAACTTAATAAATTATTATTTGAAAAAAAATTAGTGAGGCTTTGTCAAAAGAAATAAAAGTATTGCGATTTTCAGAGTACTTGACAGCTCTGTTTGCATGACAGAAAAATGTAAACAAAGGGGCGTGGCCATGAAATGTGGTCTTGAGAAAAACGAAACTACCCCATAACTCAATAAAAAATGCATAAAATCGAATTATTTTTTTTTGTAAGATAAAGTGGTTAATGAAGTATCAAATTATGCCAAAAATTTTTTTTCGATATTTTGGACAATTTTCCACATTTTAAGTGTCCACTGTAGCCTTAAATAGAAGCTGTTTTGAGACAAATGTATTGCAACTTTTATTTTCGTAACAGTGCCGACAAATCGGTCTAGTGATCAACGTGTTTGCTTCTGGATCGAAACTTGCTTAGTTCGAACCCGGGGTAAGGCATGCGAGAAAGGTCTTAGTATACCTCTGACCAATAGGGGTTAGGTATGGATGTTTGTCGATCTGGAATGAATGTGTGGCTTTTATAAATGGGTTATGTCAGAATAGTGTAATGGTATGTGATATGTAACGTGATTCGAAAATCTACCCTTGTGCTATAATGAACGATGTTCAACTGTCCTGGAATTTGGAACAGAAAAAAATTTATGAGTATTTTTCCCAAGACCTCAGGCATTTATTCTTAAAGCAGTAATGGTTTACTTTGTTCTATCTAATAATCTGGAAAGATTTTGTATAAAAAAATTGAATATTAATTACGAAATTTACTAAAATATAATTTTACGTTAAAGACTTCTAGCTCGCCTATGTGCTATCTTCTCAGGTGATAACCAAATTCAAGCAAATCTTCATGCTCATGTTCTTTCAGTTACATTAAAACTAGAATCTCGCTTGCAATTTACATCTTCGAATTACATTGAGAATTATAAATTTATTTTAAAATGTTGGTTTTCACGAATAGCTAGTTCTGACCATCACAATTAGTTTAAGTTGAACAATCAGAGGCAGACTTCTGAAATGGGCATTAGAATGCAAACGGGAGTATATACATTTGTGATGTATATTTCGTCGTGTAATGCTGACATTGTAATTGATCTATATTGCTAATGCTTCAACAGCAAGACTCACTATAAATATTTTACAGAAATATTCTATAGTAAATAAGCCTAGAAAATTTAATATTTTCAAGGAAGAGACTAAACAACCCATTAGGGTTGCATCAAAATCGTTAAAATTCTAAAATGTCGAAACTTCGTTTTTCATATCACTCACGTAAACTGTATACGTATTTAAAATTATACAGTATGTTCATAACGGTGTTTCTCCATTTATCCTGAAATGAGTAATCCATTTATGAACTATTGACGACTTCGCTGCCATTTGTAATACAGGGTGGTCAGAATCGACTGCCCAACAACCATACCACGCAATTCCTTGTTGGAAGCTAACACGTAAAAATGCCCGTGTTGCAACCAGACGTGGCACTCAGGAGATATTAGCGTAGAAAGTTTTATGGCGTCACTTCCCTTTACAACATCCACCAAACTATACCTTTGCAGTGCCTGGGGTTGATGGTATCTGAAAATCAATCAGTGGCGTCACATAACATTCATAACTGGACATGCCGAAATCGAAAGCCAAAAATAAATAATGTTTAACTTTAGACAACCTAATAACGGTAAAAAAAGTGACACAAGTCAAAAAATAAGAATTTTGATGTTCTGTCATTGAAAATATGTATGAGGTGCCCCAGCGTGTTATATTACTATTCTATAGAATATAATAGAAATTACCACCATAAATACTTACACCTAAAATTTAAAAGAGAAGCTTATACTATTTCAATATAAGTTTTATAGTATCCCTTAAGTTGATGTTTCTCAAATCATGCAATTTTGAGTTGTGTCACTTTTCTTGCGATATGTCTGTTGTCTGTCTTGTGTTAGCTACAACTTGACCAAATATAACCCTTGCACCATAAAACCCAAAACCAAACATCCTTATATATCAATTAGATTCGCCGTTTTTTCTATTCCTTTGAGACAACAGAATACAATCATTTTTAGCCGTAAGTTAAAAAGGAGCCCCAAAAGGTGCATTTGCATACAGTGCTGTCATCTCAGTGTGGATTTATCCAAGCGTTGTCGTAGGACTTGAGGCTGTCTTTCACAAAGGCGGAAAAATGAGGAGGGAATGATATACCGCATGCAAGGACCCGCTGCGCACAGTATCTGGATTAAATGTCAACCTCAGTAGAAGCATAAGGTGGGGATAAGAGTTTGTGCAGGGGGTATAGAAGAAGAGAGGTGTCAAATACACAAGACAAACTCCATTCACCAATCATAGTAAGAAATCATTTGAGGCTGAAGCATGGGGCACTAGTAGTTCTTGGTTGGCTTTTTGAGTTAAAATCAAAGACATTAAAATAGAAATTGACGTATCACTAAGATTTGCATTAAAAAATAGTAGTTTATTTAAGATTTTAAGGATTTTTTTTTGCCACCGAATTTTTTAATTTCTTGCGAGGGGATTGTCGGGCTTCTGAGCTTCCACGGACACTATACGCCATTGGATTCAATCGAAACAATAATACAGCACCAGATGGATACATAAAACCGAATATGCGCGTTAAGCTATCAACTGTAGGTAAGAATGTACATAAGCCCTAAATGCCATGTCCAATCAAAAAACGATCCCTTTTTTATGCTGGTTTCCGACAAGGAATCACATGGCATGATTATTGTGCTGTCGCGATTCTGACTCCCGTGTACGTATAATAAATACCTTAAGGATACCTTAATCAATTAACAAAATGTTTTCATCTGTCGCAGTACTTACCTGCCATGTTTAAGGTTTTGTTCAAGTAGTCGTCGAGTGAAGACTTGCCATTGTCGTAGAGGAGATCAAAGTTGCTTGTCACCAACTTATCCCAAGAAGTCGTTATGTTCTTTTGAATCTTCGTCACTCGCTTCGAAAAGGCATTCTTCAGTCCGTTGAATTGAGTGAATACTCTCTTTTCTTCACTGTAAAATAAATAGGAATCAAAATGCAAAACATTGCAGAGTAATCCCTCGATATAGTACATTCGGCTGTATCGCGGTTTTTTACTAGTTCCCAGATGAATTTTAAGCTTGCGAAACGCAGAGAAAGTATTAATCTTTTATGTAAAAGTTTTTTGTTCGTAAGTCACTTGCTTCAACCAGTCATCTTAGTCTTTTTTTCAATGGGCCCTACCGGGGTCGTCGTGGCTCAGTGGGTATGTTTACTGTGCTAGCCACCTTCGAATTGTAGGCGGCGCTTGTTCGATTCCTGTCCTATGCATTCCTCCCTGGGTGTATTTTTCTCTTTTCTGTGCCAGAAAACTTCCATTGTGTGCCTATTTCTATGCGATGTTGTATGTCTTGTGCCTGGAACAGCATGGCCAATTATGACCTTTGTGCCACAAAACCAAAAGAAAAAACTAAACTAACCGTGAGCCTTACCGTGCAATGATAAATTTCGGAGGAGAATCCGGACATCGTCTTGTTAGAAGATTTTGGTTGTTAATCGGCAGAAAAATCACAAACAAAGCACCATTTGTGCAAAAATTACCATATTATTCTACTTAGGGTCGTTCCTGACTGATACATTGGGCATGCACTTGCAAGTAGCCAGTAAAACACCTAGGGTGGTCGAAAGTTTCGCTCAACTTAAGCGAAGTCTTGCTACTTAAAGCAAATATGAACAGAAATCCAATGAAAACCTGATAACCTACAGTTATCAACAGTATTCAAAATAAATTTCAGAATTGCGCTATTTTAAAACAGACCGTTAAGGTCTTTTCCAAACAGAGCCCTTAAGAATCCTTTGCATTTAAAACACTTCTCTTATTAGCTGTGGCCATAAAATTTATGTTAAACATATGTTTAAGATTGTTGGCGCTAAAGAATTGCATGCAGTTGGATACGAATAAAGGTTCCACCATGACGCCTGTCTCCCCTTACTGTTTCGCCACCAATCGGCCACTTCATTCAACCGTCCGATCTGGTGTTTTGTTCCAAACAATCGTGGAATTCTTCTATTGCAGTAACGATGTAGTAGGTTAACGTTTTGTTCGTCCCGTTTTTTTTTTTTGACAAAAAAGTGAACAAAATTATTTTATACACTAAAAAATCACGTTCAATCAATATAGCATGTGCCTTTCTGCTCGATGACCTTTCTCTATCTTTCTGGTAGCTACATTATCCCGTGTTCATAGAAGTTCTGAGGTTTCTTTCTAATGAACTGATCTATGTGACGAATCTTTCTGAACCACTTTCGGCACGTGGGAATCGTCAACGGCACACTCTACAAACACATATATTCTTGTACGCCTGCGAAGCATTCGTGCTTTTTTGGAAATAAAAAAGCATGCGTTAAAAATGCTCCTTCTGTTCTACCATTTTTCAATGCTCAACAAAATTTAAAAATAAAACCCACTAACACAAGTACACGTTTAAATTCAATCTTTTAAACAACAACAAAACTTTACACGTCTGAAGTAGATAACACTTCGTTTTTGCGATGCAATACCATCTAGCGCGAAAAACGGTACGAACTTTTGAATGAACTCGATATTTATCCCCCAAGACAGGGAATAAACATGAAGGTTGTATTAAACAGATAAAAAATGAATCAACATATCAAGATCCTCTCATTTCTTTTCTTCGTATCTTGCATCAGCAAAATCTTTTCTAAAGCTACTATTTGAAGTGATACGGAACGTGAATTGTACCTTAAATGCCCAACAATTACTATAAATTCTATCTTTCCTCTCATTTTTCCTTTTTTATATAGTGCATAACGACACTTCTTTAACTTCCCATTTAGAGAAATGTATTTTTTTTTAAATTATTGCCATTAATTATGGTACGCAGATTAGCCGTGACAGTTAAAGGTACTCCGTAATTCATACGTCATTTCCATTTAACTCTTTTGGCGGTATATCTTCGCGATGAAAACTGCCTTATAGTGGCCAGCCTCAAGTGCAAAAACTTGAAACAGTCACCAGCTCTGGGCAAGGGGAAATATGTTTTTTCTACTAGGATCATCATTCCCTTGGAATGATAGGGCAGTTTTGTCTCTGCGAGATATTTTGTCCTTAGGGAAAATGACCATATATTGGACGAGATATCTCGTCGAAACACTTCGAGGGTTAAGACGACACCTTGCAACGAGTTATAAGTATCGTTATGCTGAAGTTGAACAATGAGGTATTCAGAGTGTATTTGCCATATTATTCTAAAACGTGTTGCCTATCGCCAGGGA
The DNA here is from genome assembly GCA_947359465.1 of Metellina segmentata. Lineage (NCBI taxonomy): Eukaryota > Metazoa > Arthropoda > Arachnida > Araneae > Tetragnathidae > Metellina > Metellina segmentata. The sequence continues at coordinate 71,799,778 of OX375877.1, read as the reverse complement.
CAGATGTTAGCCAGAATATTAGCTACTAGGGGGCCCGCCCGCTGCTCGCTAACGCTCGCCAACCCCCAGAGGATTGCTTCGCAATCCTCATTGGTTCGCTGCGCGAACCTATTCTCGCTTCGCTCGCATCAATGGAAGACATGTGTATGACATGTTTTTCAAATCTAAATTTTATGCTGTTTTTCAGAAAAGATATTTACAGTAACTCTGGAATCAGAATTCAAATGGAAACTTTGAGCAAATTTTGACTCAAAATGTGAGCGTTGATTTGGAAATTGAAAACCCAGCATGTTGGTTGTGTGTACATTTACCCAGCACTCGAGACACCCACGCTTTTTCATTGAGTTTGTTGTCGAAAGTTGTGATGCAAGCGTCTTGTTGAACTATAATAGTTTGCCTCGAAAAGGACCTTTTTTTAAATGACCCTGAAAAGATCCTCCGTTTTCTTTGATTTCTATTATTTACTACAAGAGCTCGACTAAAATTCATTTTTTTTTCAATAAAATTTCATCCGATAACACTATAAATTCAATTGAAGCGCGAGGCTTTGGGTTAAACAAAAAATCGTACAATGTTGCCAAAACGCGAAAACAAATAACGTCTTTTTTGAGTGCCACGTAAGAGAATTATATATATAGATGTGAACGGATAGTCGAAATTTATTAAAAGCTTGCTGTTTTTCCAGGCGTTGCTCGGATTTCAAATATTACCGTGACAGCTAAAATATGACCGCGACATTTCCCTGTGTTTAACTCAAATACACAAACTCCGTAGAACGTGTTTCCTACCGTGACAGCTAAGATATGACCGCGACATTTCCCTGTGTTAACTCATACACAAACGCTGTAGAACATGTTTCCTTGTCCATGTCCGTATATCGCAGAAAAACAAACTTTAGATTTTAAAATTGGGGATTCGTGAGGGCACTTGGGAAAATTGACACACAACCTGTGTCACTTTCCATGGCTACAGATTGGTCTGAATACATGAAATAAATAGCCTATGTTTTCCAAAGTGTTCTAAAGTATGTGTACCAGATTTGGGAAGGATTGTGGTCAAACGGTGTGGATTTGTATAGAGAATATACACACCATCCTTTATTATAGATATATTCATTAATTTTCAACTAGTAGTTACCAACGTCACAGCCTAAGACCTTCGGTGTATCGCCGCGTAATTTTGAACCAAGGTCAGGTGACGAGGCAACACCTGAGCTGGCATCCCACTCTCCAACCCAACGTGAGGACTTTCGGCCACGACAGATTTAGGTGCACCAGCCGCCTCTACACCATACGCTTACAAACATCCATGCTCTGATCCGGATTGCAACCAGGAACTTTTCGATCTAGAAGTTAACATTTTAACCACCATACCGATTGGTCGGCTAGATAGAATCAGTAATGTAAACTATTTAAAAACATTTTCTATGAGAATGTTGCATTTTTAAGCCATACCCTATCAAATCAAAATGACTTGAACGTTCCTTTGCAAGATAAAATTAAGTCTATACAGTAGAGTCCCGCAAATCTGTTAATCCGAGCTCCGCTTAAACCGAGGTAGCTTTATTTTTTCCCTCGCAAAGTCAATTAATGTCAAAAATGTTATGTATTGGCTTGCTGAAACATGGAAAAAAATTAAACCGGAGACAATAAAGAACAGCTGGCATAACATCCTGACAACTAGACCTCAAAGACAATAATAAAAAGAAAAAGAAAGCAAATAGAAACACCCCCCCCCATTTTGAAATTAAAAATACAATTTTTAAACTATCCAGCTGTGAAGAGGTAACACATAATTGGGTCGAAGAATGGCTTTACGGTGATGAGGAAGATGAAATTACCGACGATGCAATAATTCGCATGATTGCCGAAGAAGAAATTGATGAAACTGAAGATTTAAACTATGAAACACAGAAATCATTTCGCATGCAGAAGGCACGGCAGCGTTAAATGTTGCTCTTCGCTATATGGAGCATCAACCAGATACTTTACCATATAACATTTTATTTTTGAAAAGCTTGCGAGACAACGCAGCAAGAGAGTTTCTGCCCAAAAACAAACAACTTTAGATTCATTTTTTAAACATTAAATCATGTAAGTGGGATGTTATTCAAAATACATTTTTAAAATTTACACGTCTGTGTGCTCGTTATTTTTCTCTATTTGATCTCTATATTTTTTAGTAACGTATTATATAAAACTGAATTTTTCTCTTCGATTTTATTATGTAGTCCGCATAATCGGAGTTTTCAGTAATCCGAGTTGGTGTCGGTCCCGATCAATTCGGATTATCGGGACTCAACTGTATATAGTATGTGGCAAATCTAAGCATTAAAAAAATATTGTTTCAAAACTTATTTAAAATGTAATTTCGGATGAACTTTTTCCCAGGTTAGCAATGATCATTAGTGAGTAGGATGATATGCGTTCATTTTATGCATGATTCAGTTAGATTATGTTAACAGTATATGACTTTTCTCCATGACTCTTAACATCTTACGCTGTCGATACGTCTCTGTCAGGAAGTTCTGCCATGATGCTGGTGAGGCTCTCAGCTATGTGGTCCGATACACTATTCACGAATTCACTGCAATCTGGAATGTAAAGAAACTATTACATGATATATTTATAGAGCATTGTAATACTAAGACAATCTCAACATTATGAAGATTTAAAATAGCTTAATTTGAACAAGAAACTGTGTCCTGTTACTAGAGCTGCTCGTAAAATCTTTCGACGTTCTAATAATATTCTCTAGCAGTTTTATTACAGAAGGCAATGAGAAATCTAGAAGCTAGAAATCTCTGTGCAGAAAAAAATATGAGCCAACCAGAGATTAGGTATAGAGCTTAAAAATGTAGAATTATCTTTGAGCAGGTGAAATAAATGCAATTGAAATGTACGTTCAAAAGCTAAATGGGTAACACAGGCCTCGAAATAGATTTTTTAATACAGGTGCACCTCGTGCACCTAAGTTTTTAAATTAGGTGCACATATTATATTTTTGGTACACATTTAAAAAAAAATATATAAGAGTATTCATGTAATGTAAACTGCTTTATTTTAGTTGGGTATGTTTATATAGGTTTTTTTTTTTCGTAGTAGATATAGTAAATAAAAATATTTAAAAATCGAAATTCTCAATTCTCCGTCGTACGGCTGTCACGACAGTCACTATAACAGAGTCATCTGGAAAATGTTTCGATCATCGGAAAGTTCTGGTGGCAGTGACACAAGTAAATCTTCCTCCTGTATAATCCCGTTACGGCCCAGAGATTTTGTTTTTGTATAGTGTGTAATTAGGAATTTTAATTACTTTCCTTTAGAGCGAGAGAGGTCGATGCTAATAATTTGTTCAAACATAAAAATAACATAAAACACTTCCCCCGCCTCCCTTTTTTTAACGTTAGGTGCATTGCGTGCACCCAGCGGGAAAAAATTAGGTGCACAATTTTATTTTCATGTGCACAGTGCACCTGTGCACCCGGGTATTTCGAGCCCTAGGGTAACATGACTGAGGGGTGAATTTTTTCCAAGAACTTTACTGGAAATAAGAATTAATACCAGAAAGATGTAAACAAAACGTCGTTTTATATTTGTGACTTATTTTTTTTTCTCACTTGGACGTATGAAATGTGTAAAAAGATGCTTATATACATTACTAGCCACTGCGTGGCTAGCCCGGCGTTGCCCGTGCCAGTTGCTTTTGTGGGGTTATTAGTTTGCTTCGCAAACCAAATGGGAATTCGTAGTCTATTGGATAACAGCCATAACGGAGTTGCCCGTGGTGTTGGTTTGCTTCGTAAACCTGATGGGCGTTGGCCACTGGACAGTTCTTTCCGTGGGGATCACATTGCCCGTGGTGTTTATTTGCTTTGCAAACCAAAAAATATAAATATTTAATTGATAAATTATTCATTAAAAGAAAAACAAACGTATAAGGTGTTATAAAATTTTCCCGCAGATATCAAATCTTGTAAAACTTTCATTACATCTTTAACGATCGCTGAGATAGAAAAAAGCACTGAAGAACGACAGTAATTACTTTAATGATTTCTTTGTTTCACTCGAATCTGTTTATCGGGATATCAAAATGAATGAATCTCGGAATCAAACGGTCGTTCAAATATGTTTGCTAACATTCCCATTTATTGCGAATACACGAAAGGTGAAAAAACCTTATCATGGTTCCAAAGGCTTAGGTCAATAGTGACGTGAGAGAGAAAAGACTAAATTTTGATGCTTCATCATTTCCGAAAAAAGAAAGAACGGTGAAAAAAACTATTACATTTATTTTAAATTGTTCTAGATTGAATTTTAAAATTCGCCGCGACCCAAAAATTGCAAAATAATTCGGACTACCTGTGTGCCAAATCCCATTACTGTAAGTGCCATAGATTCGTCAGGACTTTGCAGGCAGTAAACAAACAAACACTTCCTTTTATAATAGTAGAGATAAAAAGGATTAAAATAAGGTGTGGACGCGCAGATCTGCTAGTTGCTTAATAGATTCCATGTCTTGTATGATAAGCTTGCTTGTTGCGCTACCTGAAGCTATATTTGTGTGTGAGTTCATTTACTATTCAGAAAAGGTCTATGTTGCTTGTCTAGATCTGACCATTGCAAAATAAAAAGAAATCAACCAGCCATGTTATGTCTGTCTACGACGAGAATTTGCTCAAACAGCTCGAAACAACACGCCTTCCTTGATGCAGTCGACTCATTTAAACCCAATTGAACAATTATGAAGAATAATTAAGTATAGACTCCAAAAAATTGTACCAACAAACAAAAATGGTCTTATATCCACTATGAAATTTGTATGGGCATGCCCGGCTACAAAAGACTGAACGACTAATATTTAACAGGTCATATCGATTGTGGGTTGTTATAAAAGTTCAATATAGTGCTTCTAAATACTATAGAATTATTATTTTCTGAATTTTGACAAAAACCGTGGAAAAATTAAATATTTTGAACCAGGTAAAATTTTATTCAATTTTTAAATTGTTTTCTAATTACCATTTTAATTGTTATGTTCTCATATTTGTATAATATGGTTCTGTAAACTCTGCAGATTTAAGGGCACCGGGAAGTCATCAAAGGCCAGAAATCATGAAAATGTGACCAATATTCTAATGTATATAAAATTTAAGCTATTATAAGTACCAATATAAATTTTTGTACACATGTTTGTAATGCATTTTAAAACTAATTCAAGCTAAAAATAAAAATTTTAAAAGCAAAAATATTTTGTAGAGAGCATTTATATAGAACTCTGTGGAAAAAAATTCAATATAGTGAGTTCACTTTGGGCGCCCTCTGTAAAAAAACTTTAATATATATTGAGTAGCAACTTTTTTCCCTATCACTAGAAATGGTTTCTTGAATTCATTAAAATATTTTTTGTTGAAGATAACCAGGAAAAAAAAATTTTAGACACAATTTAAATCAGCTCATGAAAATGTTGTGATTTTATACCTACTAATCAGCCATTAAAAACATTTCTGTTCATATTTCCTCAATAGTTTATATTTTAACATAATTGTCTAATAGAAATACATGTGTATGCAAAATTTCAGATTGATAGCTTTAATAGTTTTTTTACAGAGTGCCCCTGAAGATGAAAATTTATCATTTTGAGAAAACGACAAAAAACTACAAAATAGCATCTCCTTACCTTATAGATAAGAACTTTCCAAAGCACAAGTAAACAAAATTTGAGGTTAAATATAATAACAGTCGCAGTTAAACCTGTTACCAATCGATTAAAATGCATATTTATTAAAAAATATACTAAAAATATAAAATATTAAAAAAAAAAAAAAAAAAAAAAAAAAAAAAACGAAACTTCAAATTTGAAACCAAAAAGGATAATTTCAAAAATAAGTTTTAGGAACTTAAAATGCATTTTACATAAGTGATACATCAATAGATTCGTATTGGTGCCCTCTATTAAATGCAATTGAAATCAAAAGTTCGATTTTTTGAAGAATAGAGACTTCCCAGTGCTCTTAATTATTACTTAATTATTAATTACTCTGCAGATTTATGTTATTAAAATTCAAACCCTATGGGATTCAATAGCAAACTTTTGCCGCTTAGTTTAAGTATCCTTTATGTGACTTTTTAGAGCTGAGTGATATTGTTAAAATTTCACGGAAAAAGTCGCTATTTTAGTGAAATTCTTGAACATTCTGATGACAGAAGGCAATGAGGATTCTGAAAGAGAGAAATCAGCACAGAAAAGAAAATGTTCGGGGAAATAGATTTATCGTCAAAAAATGCCGAATTGTAGGCATTTGAACAAGTACATGGGTTGAAATTGAAGTTGATATTCTGAAGCTAATTAGGTTAATATGATTGAAGTGTCAAAATTTGCCACTCATTTTATTAGAAATAGGAATTAACTTCAGTAAGAAGTGTACGAAATGTCCTCATAAACCTTCTGGAAATTTATAAAGCTTATTCACTATAAAGGTATTTAAATAAGGTGTGAAATGTGAGTAAAACGGCACTTTCCCATCAATATATATAAACAATTAATAAAATTTAGCACATATGCTATGAGTGGGTCATCTAATTTTACATTTAATTTTAAAAATCAGGTAAAAGTACATATTTTTTTTTTAGTTCATCTGAGATTTAAAAAAATTTATTTTAAAGATTAGTTATTTATTCAAGGACTCACCTTTAAAAATGTTCTCAGTGATCAGTTTGAATTTCTCATTGTATGCAGCTTCCACTGAATACCTATCGCATACATTTGCACTAAAGTACCTTATTTTCTCTGCGTCTCCTTCGAGGAAACACGTCAATAGTAATACACATAGTAATGGAAGGAGTTTTAGTGCATCTCCATGAGCTGAAAGACATTTGAAACAACGTCACAAACGGGAAAAATATTGTTAAAGAAACAGTTCCTCAAATATATACTGATTCTAGTGGTCATTCGTCAATTAAAAAAAAAATTACCAGACTCAAAAGACAAATTTTCTTCTACCTGTCTATCACAAGAATTGTTCCCGTTGCAAAGTCTGTTACCGTAGAAACGACAATTTATCGTTGTTCGGAGGGATGCTTGAAGAAATGTATTTAAATTTATCCAGTGACCCACTTAAAGTTTTAAATTTAATTTTGGTAGTCATTTATATTATCTGTTGCATACATTTAAGTTCAAATGAGAAGTACATCGTGCTTCTTAGTTCTGAAATTTTGGTTTAAAATGTTGCTTAACCTATGCTTTTATGCAAGGTTTTGGGATTTAACAAAATTCTTTTAAGCTTTACGATTGAGTATCATACTTGTGAAATGAAATTAATTAGTATATGAACTATTATGAGAATTAAAATAATGATAATTCATGGGAAATTAATGTTAATCAAACCTAGCAATTTTTCTAATTTATCAAAACTTTTGACCGAGCATTTTGAAATAACTTCTTCAGTTTTTCATATTTTTGAACCAAGCTTCATATGTAAGCTTTTTAGTGTAATTATTGTAAATACTTTGACGTCCTGAATATTATTATAGTTTTGAAAGTTAAAGGGGTTCGCGAGAATTTCAAGTTTCCAAGGGGGTCCTTGGATTGAATAGTTTGGAAACCACTTTTTTAACTATTAAAAATTAAAAATGCTTATTTTTCGAGTTAAAAACATTTTATTTACCTTTATTTTGACTTGACATGTTGCTGTTGTTACACGTATATCTATCTGAAACGGAAAAGAGATGAGGAAAGCAGTGATGGGAAAAGACCGTGGAGTGACACCTGAAATAGTTCCGTGGAGATTTCTTTCTTTATCTGTCAACATTCAAACACGTCAGCCTTACTTATCTTTGAATTAACATCTTATTGAGGAACTGGCATACGCAGATGCTATCCACTAGTTAAGGCATAGATCAATTTCCCGAACGTTTTTGGTTGGAGCGCGCCCTTTTCAAATGATACATATGATTCTATATTATACAGCTAATACTTGATTTCACAGGTATTTCCTGACTATCCAATTTTTACCTTGAAATAGTTCTGTTATCGATTTTTTTTGTGTTTTGCGCTTTTCGTGCATTTTTCAAGAAAATCTTTGATTAAGTCCTTGTTTTTTAATTGAGCAGATAAATTTTCTCTGCCTAACAAAATGCGGTGTATAATTTCTAAGCCAGCTATAGCTTTTTTATAGAGAAGGCACGCTTTTTTCTTTTCATTTTCATCGGTATCTTCATTTATTCCTTCTTCACTCTTTTCCATAAATAAGCCTTCTATAATTTCTGAGTCAATTTATGTTTCTGAAAATGTTATTAAAAAGATTCCTTTGCCCTAAGTTTTGAAATTTTGTTCGTCTTAACAGGAGATTAGTATAACCCGAATTCTTCTCAAGCGAATTATAATTTTAATAAAATTTTAATGATAGTAAGAATTTAGTTCGTATAATTAGTAATTGCATAAAGCAAGTTCGTCTTAATGTGGTTTGATTGCATATTGCTGTCAATGGAACCATGTAAATGCGTATGTATGAAAATTTTGGTTGCGGACGTGGTTATACAAAATAGTACGTCTATGACGAGGGAGAAACAATCAAATTGACGGTATTAGTATGCTATGCAGCTTCATTTTACGAGAAATGAAGCAGAATGGCTAAAACGACAGATTCTCAGAAAAGCGCGAATTAGCTCAATTTTCAATGAAAAACCATCAAAAACTTTGTATATGAATGACAAAGTTCTGCTTATAATAGAGTATTCTGTTGAGCAGTATCTTTCACTAAACATACGTTTTCAACTAGTTTCTGAATAATGTAAGATAGGAATTCTTTCAATTCAATGGTGATGGTTAGGAAGGAATTTCAATGTTGAAGTTGATGCCTATTGGATTCGAATTTTTATATCTGATTGGATGGCAGTTATATAAATAACATTTACGATTTTTTACCGTTTCATAAGACAAGTGCACTTTTTCTTCTTACCATCAATCGTAAGAGTGTAAGAGTGCAAGAGATGTGTTTACCGAACATTCAAAAATTTACAGTTTTTCAAGAGTGCAAAACTAGCTATCCTTTAATCTACAATCACCTAAAACAAATATGGCCATTGAAGAATCGGAGATACTCCTGAGTACATCCATTGATGTTCCAATGTCATGGCGATGAATGCAAATCTATTTTCAAGATAGCATTTTGAATGCGATGAAAAATTATAGAAACTCAACAGGAAGAAAGATCGAGTTATGGGGAATCCAAGAAGATCCGGATATCCGATGTCGAGTGTCAACCTGCTCGGAGGAGATTCTTGAAATCTGGAAGGATAGGCGTCTCACCTTCATAGTGAACAAATGCTTGATACGAGTGCGCCATGTATCTCCACCGTTCAGTTCGACGCAAATAGCATATCTGATGACCAGGGCAACTTTTTGCAACAAATGCAACTTTTTTTCACGCGTTCTACGTTGCATGTAAAGTACTAAAATCAAAATTCCTCCTACATTCGGTGTATAGTAAGTGAGTTATAACCGAAACATAAATGCAACTTTCTACATAAATGCAACCACCTGCAACTTTTTAAAATAGAGCTTAAATTAATTAATATTAAATTACTATTTCATTTTTTGCTCTCTGAATCAACCTTCGATCACGTGTGTCTGATCTTGCGAACGCCGAAGTATTGCGGATCGAACAAGTTCATGGTAAGAAGGTGTTCGTCCTAAGACGAAAGTGAAATAAATGTCAAGAAGTACTTTAACACATTGGTTGGCACTCTGGATAATCCAGAGGAAACTTGCGTAATCGACTGCAGAGTTAGCGATATGAGTGTCGATCATCAATATGTTGTTCGCCTATTAGATGACGTTTTAAAATCTCTGAATGTTGAGCAAAAGGATTTTGCGCTTCTACTATCCAATGCAGCACATTGTATGACAGCGGCTGGCGCAGATTTTCAATATTAAAGAAATTACTGGCGAAGGATTGGCCTTTCAACGTTCTTCTGTATTTCAGAATGTATTATAATACTGTTGTACACAACTAAAATTGTCAATATATTTTGAATTTTTTTCATTTTTTATGAATAATTTATTTTAGAATTTAGTGTATCAAAAATAAATGCAACTTTATTTCCATAAATGCAACTTTTCCCATTTTTAATGCAACAAAAAAGTTGCCCTACTGATGACATAAAGGTTTTATAATTGAATGATGCAGTTCAACTTACGTAGGTCGGTAATGAGCCACAACCTTGAACACCAACATCGAGGGCACCAATTGTTATGTATGTGCTGAGCGCCTGACCGGTGAACATTTGATGTGTGAAATTAAAACAGTGTAGTACTGATTTCTTTCACTCTCCTTCACCATATGGCCGCACTGACCTATTCTACGACCGTGTCCCGACACAGCCCCCACCGTTTTTTTTTTAAATTTAATTTTAGATTCGTGACTGTTCTTTTCGTGGGGTCAGGTGTGACCACTGTTCGCTAAACCCCGGTGATTGCTACGGATTCCAATTCGTAGCCTATTAGATAACATCCATAACGGCGTTTCCCCTTTAAGCAAACCAACACCACGAGCACCGCTAATCTTCAAATGAGGCCAAATTCGAATTGCGAAGAGATCCAATCTGCGTGACGTCTCAATCTCTAGCGAAAATATAAATATTTAATCGAAAAATTATTTATAAAAAGAAAATCAAATGCATAAAGTATTTGTCTGGTGTAAAATTTTCAGCATATTTCAAATCCGTTGAAATTTTTAATCTATCTTTAACGATCCTGATTATACAAAAAATAACCAAACAATGGCAGTCAAAATTTTTTAATTTGTTTTGCTTTCCTTGATTGGATTCGTTTAAGCGCACGAAATGGAATCTGTGATTTCTCGAACACGATCGAGGTCAACACTGAAAAAATGAATTTAGAATTCGCCATCTCTTTATAGTGTTGCCATTCTAAAGAAAACAATAATAATTACTAATAATTACTTTATTAAATTCATTCAAAAATGTTCTAGATTAAATTTTAAAATTCGCAAAAAATTCAGTGAGAAAAATTTTATTATTGTAAGTGCCGTAGATTCGTCAGGACTTTGATCACAGACAGTAGGACAACCACTTCCTTTTATAATACTACTAGCAAATTACCCGACCTTACTCGGTTTGAATTGGTTTACTCTAGATTGAAGAGATACTCAAAATATATAATGACTTACGTTTTTTTGTAGAATAAAAATTTATTTTAACACCTTTCGCCATCTTTATATTTTCTACAACTTATTTTGGACACAAATCCTACACATGCATATCCATTCATGTAATACATTTCACATACATCGCACAATTGCTGTATGAGAATGCTACAAAATGACGAAAGGTGATACTAAGGTTACTACTATAAAAGACGATTTTGAGGGAGATTTGAAATTCTCTTTCTTAAGTTCTTTTCATGTTCAACTCAATTAATTAAAATTACGATTTACGGCGAGTGCTCTCGCACTAATAGTCAACAAAACAATATTTTTTTACTTGTGGCACTCTTGCCTGCGGTATGCGACATTATGAAATTTTGCAATCTTCTCCTGTCATTATTACAGCGAATTTTTTAATGTTAAAAAAAGTTCTGGTTTGGATTTTTAAACATTATTATTCTTTCAATAACGGCATTATTCTTTAAATAACGGCATTATTCTTTCAATAATGGCATAACTACACTTAAAATTTACTGAAAATTTATACTGACTTACCTAACATTTTTAAGTCTAATACTTTGTGGTGCTGTTGCATGTGATGAGAAGGAAAACACATTTATTAAAATAATAAATATTTAAAACAGGAAACAGCGAAATAAAACAAAATAAAAGATGTCGCAAAAAATTGTTCTAAAGATATTAATTTGTGATTCAATTTTATCTCTTGATCTCGCACAGTTGCCACAACTTACAACTAAAAGTGTACAAAATTTAGAAATGTGAAATTAATTCAGAGCGAAAGAACCAGAAAAAATATCACTGCTCGCGCGATCTTGTTCATTCTCGTTTCATTGAAAAATATCGTCTGTCCCAAATATTCGGAAATCGTTTTCATTGCGCAAAGAACAAAAATAAGACTCGAAATAAATGAAGTATCAGAGATGAAATTCCATAAAAAAAATAATTTTTTGAAGAATAATTACTTTTTCAGCAGTACTGGTAAAGAAATCGAAGTAATCGTAATATTCAATAGACATTCCAATTTTTCCAAAACTACCAAATTACGGTTGATTTAAGTATACTTACTCAGGTGTTTTAGCATGAAACTCTCAACTAAATATAACAATAAAGAAATGTTTGATATTGCATTCACTAAACTAATACATAATGTATAAAATAAAATACAATGCAATCAAATATCTGGAAAACAATTCATGTGATGTCTACACAAACACACATACACAAAATCGAGCATAGAACAGAAAGACGGATAGACAGACTTTCGCAACCAATGCCACTCACTAAATGAAGATAAGTACTCACTGTATGCAAATTTTCATGAAAATATCTTAAACCGCGTGGACGTGTATAGGGCACAACATACAGACAGACAGACAGACAGACACCAAACGAGAAAAAGGCGGATTCGGCATCAGAAGGGTCCAAAACAGATAGAAAACTTGAAATGGGTCGAAAATATTGAATGTACAAACAAACACTCCATTCTTATTTATATAGATAGTACATCTATTTAAAATTCAATGAGGCAGACTGGAACTATCTTGAATAGTTTATTAAAAATATGATTTTTTTAATTTTTTTAAATTGAAAATCAATTTCTCGCAAAAAATTGGATGTTTGGTTTATCATTATGTTTCCAGAAGCCCTCTGATTGGCCTTGTAAGTAAAATGATTAGATTGTATATCGCAAAGAATTTTGAACCACACTATGCAGATATGCAATCATTCGAGATTTGTATGAATATACTAGCAAAATACCCGACCTTACTCGGTTTGAATTCGTTTACTCTAGATTGAAGAGATTATCAAAATATATAATGACTTACGTTTTTTGTAGAGTAAAAATTTATTTTAACACCTTTCGCCATCTTTATATTTTCTACAACTTACTTTGGACACAAATCCTACACACGCATATCCATTCATGTAATACATTTCACATACATCGCACAATTGCTGTATGACAAAGCTCAAAAAGACGAAAGGTGATACTAAGGTTACTACTATAAAAGACGATTTATAGGAAGATTTGGAATTCCCTTTCTTAAGTTGTTTTCATGTGCAACTCAATTAATTAAAATTACGATTTACGGCGAGTGCTCTCGCACTCATAGTCAACAAAACAATATTTTTTTACCTGTGGCACTCTTGCCTCCGGTATGCGACATTGTGAAATTTTGCAATCTTCTCCTGTCATTACTACAACGAATTTTTTAATGTTGGAAAAAGTTCTAGTTTGGATTTTTAAACATTATTATTATTTCAATAACGACATTATTCTTTAAATAACGGCATTATTCTTTAAATAACGGCATTATTCTTTAAATAACGGCATAACTACACTTAAAATTTACTGAAAATTTATACTGACTTACCTAACATTTTCAAGTCTAATACTTTGTGGTGCTGTTGGGTGTGATGAGAAGGAAAACACATTTATTAAAATAATAAATATTTAAAACAGGAAACAGCGAAGTAAAACAAAATAAAAGATGTCGTAAAAAATTGTTCCAAAGATATTAATTTGTGATTCAATTTTATCTCTTGATCTCGCACAGTTGCCACAACTTACAACTAAAAGTGTACAAAATTTAGAAATGTGAAATTAATTCAGAGCGAAAGAACCAGAAAAATATCACTGCTCGCGCGATCGTGTTCATTCTCGTTTCATTGAAAAATATCGTCTGTCCCAAATTTTCGGAAATCGTTTTCATTGCGCAAAGAATAAAAATAAGACTCGAAATAAATGACGTATCAGAAATGAAATTCCATAAAAAAAATAATTTCTTGAAGAATAATTACTTTTTCAGCAGTACTGGTAAAGCAATCGAATTAATCGTAATATTCAATAGACATTCCAATTTTTCCAAAACTACCAAATTATGGTTGATTTAAGTATACTTACTCAGGTGTTTTAGCATGAAACTCGTCTAAATATAACAATAAAGAAATGTTTAATATTGCATTCACTGAATTATTAGATAATGTATAAAATAAAAGACAATACAATAAAATATCTGGAATACAATTCATGTGATGCCTACACAAACACACAAACACAAAATCGAGCATAGAACAGAAAGACGGACAGACAGACTTTCGCAACCAATTCCACTCACTAAATCAAGATAAGTACTCTCTGTATGCAAATTTCCATGAAAATATCTTAAACCGCGTGGACGTGTATAGGGCACAACATACAGACAGACAGACAGACAGACAGACACCAAACGAGAAAAAGGCGGATTCGGCATCAGAAGGGTCCAAAACGGATAGAAAACTTGAAATGCGTCGAAAATATTGAATGTACAAACAAACACTCCATTCTTATTTATATAGATTAGAGATTAATAGAAACTGACAATCTTCTAAGTCCAATGGACTCGTTTTTGAATATTCGTATATTTTAAAAAGCCATTGAATTAAAAATTAAAAAACTGAAATTACAGAAAAAATTCACAAATTACAGTAAAAAATCACAAATTACAGTAAAAATTTGGAAATATTTTATATAAGTTAAGATACTTTTAAAATGCTCAGAAAGACAGAAGAAATTTAAACTACAAAGTTTAATATGTTATATATCTAGCTTTTATTATGAAGGTAAATATTCTCCCAAATCAGAGTAAATAACTAATGTCATGACGTAAATTTTCTTTAATTAAAAAGCTGTCTGTTTCCATAAAAATGACGGGCTGCCGTTGCCTGGTAGGAATGGTATCATTTTAGCATCCGTAGGGTTGAGAGTTTGAACTCGATCGAACCAAAGACCGTCGTGTACTTAGAGGCTGGAGCATGTTAAATCTATTGTGCTCTCAAATGTCTGTACTTTGACGTGGTTTGAAAAGGGAAGGGGGGGGTGCCAGCTAAGGTGTTGTCCTCATCATCTGGCGATGGTTGAAATCCTTCTTTACAGGATTGATCACGGACCGTCACAAACAGTCTGTTGTGTTGCTTCAGTGTGACGTTGATTAACTTCCTACCTACTTCGGTTATCTCCCGTCGGGATTGATCCCGGACATTGGCCCATTGTGAAGTTCCAGTTCGATGTGTTAATTAACTACCTACCATTAGAATAAAACAAACTTCTTGGGTTGCTATGGTATTGGTATTTTTAATTGACATCACACTGGAGAAAAAAAAACCGGGCTATTGGTGACGGTCCGGGATTAGCCCCCGAAGGGCAATCCGAGGATATCTACGTAATTTTGATCTAACCATCCGAGGACAATACCACGTAATTTTGAACCACGGCCAGATGACAAGTCACACCTGAGCAGTTACTTCATTCTCCAAACTCATTCTCCAGTCCACGTCAACGTGAGGACATTTGAGGTCCTGACAGATTTAACATGCACCAACCCCCTTTGTACACGACGGTGTCTTGGAAGGATTTAAATTCGCAACCCTTCGGTTGATAGTCCGTTGCTCAATGAAGTTGCACTATTGTGCCTACATTGACATCTGGTGACATTGCATTGATAAATGCATTTTGACGCGAATGCAGCGTCTTAACGTCAGTTTCACTGTGTCTTCTAAAATCCAGCGAATCAACAACATTAAAGTGAACATTAGATAAAACGGCATGAATGGAAAAGAAATCACAAATTTTCTTTAAGAGAATTCTAAAAATATTCTCTCCTGAGCAGTCGACTCGATCCAGCCCCAAACCGTCGTGTACATGGGGACTAGTGAGCGTTAAAGGCATGTGTGCACTGCTCCATTGGTTCTAATGTATCTCTGACCGCACTTGCTGGTGTGGAAGTTTGGAGAGTGGGGTGCCAGTTCAGGTGTTGCTTCGTCATCTGACCGTGGTTCAAAATTACGAGGTGTCGTCCTCGGATCTTTCCCTTAAGGGACTGATTCCGGACCGTCGTCAATAGCCCGTTGTGTTGCTCTAGTACGACGTTAACTAAAATTACCATTACCATTACCTGACCGCACTTGCGTTACCGGAGCGGCGCCGCCCGTTGAAAATCTGGATGTGTGCACCAGGCCTTAATATGAGGCATTTTTGGCTTTTAGCAGAAAAAGTGACAACGAGGGATTGTGCAGTGACAACTAGGAAAGTCTGTATGGATTTTTTTTTGTTTGTATAACAATGATGTATTGTTCTCCACAGGGGCTGGCGCACGTTTTATCTATTGCAGTCTCACATGTAATCACTTTGGTATAATGCGGAAGCTTAGAGAGTGGGGTCTGGGGTGCCAGCTCAGTTGTTGATCTCGTCATCTGTATGGTTCAAAATTACGTGATGTTCTCGAATCTTTCCCTTCGGGAGTATCATCATCTGACCGTGGTTTAAAATTACGTGGGGTTGTCCTCGGTAATTGGTAATTATTAGTTAACGTAGTACTAGAGCAACATAACGGGATATTGATGACTTCCGGGATCAATCGCTTAAGGGAAAGATCCGAGGGGTTATCTTCGGATCTTTCCCCTAAGGCATTGATCCCGTACCATCGTCAATAACCGGCTGTATTGCTTCGGTGCGATGTTAATTAAAATACCTAACAATCTACCAGGAGCGTTGTCAGTAGACCGACACTCTTCTAGTTCGACGTTGTTGACTTACCTACCCACCTAATAGTTTTTTTATACATAAGATAAGTCTTTTGGCAATGGCAACGTTTACCCCACGTGTGTTTGTTGTCAAAATTTTCTTGATCGTGGTTTTTCAAAAGTTTTTGTAAGATGGGTGAAATTTCAGATGATGGCGGTTCTTTGATGTTCAATCTTGTTTCAGTTGACTACAGGAAGAAGAAAAAGGAAAATCAAGCAAGTGCACAGGTACTTTATGTGGCTAACTGCCAAATCCCTATTGAAATTACTTGCAATCCTGCAACAAAAAAAAAGTGAATTTCCATACTGTGCTTGAAGATGTTTTAAAATTAATTTAGCAGATGACATTGTGTTTGATCAAAGGTTTGAAACTCGAACTTAAGAATACATGTAACCGTGTATCTGCAAGTGATTTTAAAGACGTTTTTGTATTTCACACAAATGTTACATTTCTTAAAATGACTAGTACAGGGTGGTAACAGAACCTGGAAAACCGGGAAATCAGGGAATTCTCAGGGAACTTTTTATTTCTGGAAAAATCAGGGAAATCTCAGGGAAAATTTCCAAATTTTACAAAAAATCAGGGAAATTTTGACAATTTAAACTGTTACTATTATCTTTTGTCCTATTTTGAGATGCGCGATTTTGAGTGCTTTTGTGAATCGAATAAATCGTATTCGCTGAAATTGTAATTCGAAAAAAGAACCATAGTGTCGTAAATTTTGAACACTGCGGAAACCGCTGCCGCCATTTTTTTCGCGGCTGCAGTGTTTTGTTGCCTTGAGGCTTGTGGGATACAATTTGAAATTTGTGCCACAAATGATATTTTTAGCGTATTAAATTAATTATTTTTGTTAGCAATTACATTTTTGTAGAATTATATATATATATATATATATATATATATATATATATCTGCATTTGGTTTCGATGAATAGTATGACAATGTAGTTTCAGGTGTAAAAAGTTCCTTAATCAAAATATTTTTAATTTTTTCTCCAGTTTTTTGAATTGCAGTTTTAAGAGTTCCATTAAGGGTTCCAAACAATAATAATTAAAATATCTAGAAAAAAAACATAAAATATTTGTGGAGAATTATCTTTTTCCACCCTTTGACCCTAAATACTTAAAAATAGTGTTGTGTGGATACTGTATATCGATACCAATCGAGGATCATAACATTTCTTAAGGGAATTGTTAAATCAGGGAAATTTTTGTGAGACTATCCTGGAAATCATGGAAATATCAGGGAACTTTTTTTCAAGGATTTTGTTGCCACCCTGTAGTATATTTGGTTTTGTTTCTTGAAGTTGGAGCAAGTATGTTTCACTGAATTGAAAATTAAATTTTTCGCAGTTCAAAACCCTTGATGTCCTTAAGAGGTTGTTTCACTTGTGTTCGATTGATACGTCATTTCAGTAGAAACTTCTATTGTAGTTATAGCTTTTGTGGAAATGTAGCCTTTCTATTCATTTCATTCTACTTTTCGCACAGAAATAAAGCATGCTTTTTCTCCTATGAATTGACTTTTCATCTTTAAATTAGTCCTCCTATTTTCAGAGTAAATTTTTCAATTGAGTCACTCTTGCTTTTCTGATTCTTATTTTAAAATAAAACCAATTTGGAAATTGCTTCAACCATAAAATGCTACCTAAGTGGCGGAGTGTTTGTTCCTCAAATTCTAAATATGATTCTAATCTAAAGCACATTAATGATCGTTTGGAATCCATTTCAGGGTTCCCACAGTCCTTGAATTTTTTTCCTAACTAGGGGCTCTTGAAAATTACGGAACTTGGTGAAAACTCCTTAAAAGTACTTGATTTTTTTAACTTGTACATAATTTTGTAATTTCTTCTTGCATTGGAACTTGTCTAGACTACTTTCTTCCACAGATGGTGTGACATTTAAGCATCATTCTGAATGAAACCATTGTTTCGCTCTTTAACACTATGTGATATACAAGTATGCTACGTCTAGATCGCCCATTTTCCACAGTATTCTGTCCAAGTTGACACCTCTGGTCTCTGTTAAGACGGCTGCCTTGTTATGCACGCCAAACCATGACATCATGCTAAATAACAGCAGTGCTTTCTTAGGAAACCGTAGCTTTAGTAGTCAGGACATAATTGGAAACCTGGCATGCATCCAAAGAAATTAAGCCAAATTCTTGTTGCAAAAATATAAAAGTTAGAATTGAAAAAAAAAAATTAAGAAAATCACATTTAAGATATCCTTTTGTTGTAAAATTTTCTGCAAGATTTCAAATCCATTGAAATTGTCACTATCTTTAAACAAACGCAAAGATAGAAACTTAGACTAGAGAATAAAAAAGCCCTTACACCAGTCAAAAGTTATGATTTTTTTGTTTCCCAAACAAAACAAACCATGGCAGCCGTTTGTTTCAGGCAGTGGATGACAGCAAAATGGAGATTGTGTCGTGTAGATCGAACCGTGTGTGCAAACTCCCTTACTCTTTTCGTGCCCACAAAATAATTCATCGTGCGATATTTTATCACATGACCAAAATCGAAATGTGTGCAAGTAGCCTTATAGTTGACATTGAGACAAGTAGCCCACTTTGCAAAAAAAGAAAAAATATCCAAATCTAACCACAATTGATGACAACCTTTCTTTTTTGACTGTCAGCAGTTTGAAAAAAATTATGTATTTTTTTATATTTCTTTTCATATATTTCTTATTCTTCTTTTTACTTGACAATTTTTTTTTATATGCCTTGTTTTAAATTGGTATAAAAAATTTTAGGTCCTTGAAAAATATTTTTTTGGTTTTGAAAAGTTCTTAAATTTTTTTTTTGGATAAAGGTGTGGGAATCATACATTTAATGTTTTAGGAATCAAATTAACCTTCTTGTATCACAAACTTATCAGTGACAAATCAAACCAAATACTTTGATATTTTACTCTATCTAATGCACTATTCTATCTTGTTACAAAGAAAACAATATGTGCAGAAGATTGTCCTCAGAAAAATCAATTTTTTTATATTAAAAATGTCTATTTTTTCAAAACATCTAATCTATTTTCTTGGGTGATGATTGTGATACATATTTCAATAGAAAATTCAATGGTAGTTATAACTTTTGTGGAAATGTAGCCTTTTTACATTTAGATTCTCACAGTCATCGCATACAAATTGTTCAGAGGAGCTACATATTTTTACATTTGAAAATATGTTGATTGTTATAAAATAATTTTTTTACACTTGACAAAGGACATTAGAATTTGTAATGTTTTAAAATTTGCAATGTCTAACACTACATTTTACGAATATTAATTAGTAATTGTTAAAATACTGTTTTAAGGAGATTTAAAAGGATACACACTATATAAGGATCAATAATATCTGGACATCCCCACAAAATAATAGATTCTGCCATTGACGTCACAGTATACACTCTCATGTGTAAAAGTATGCAAGCTGATCTACAGACCTCATTGCAAACTGGAGGTGTATAATAGGAGGAAAATTCGACCTAAATAACCTGAACATAAAAGGATTCTTTTTCTATCGAGAAATTTTTTTTTTGCAATTTCTACTGTGTTCTATTGTTCTACCATAAACAATGTCACTGTGAAGTGGAAATGTGTAGAGGGCTCAATTAAGTTTCGATTAAGCCATGACCTCTGACACATAAAGGCTGTAGGGGGTTACTTTTCAAAAATTGATCATATCCTTCGTGATAAAATAGTAGCTGGAAAAGTTAACTTCAATTTGTGTTTAAAAAAATTGTTTCAGAAATTTTACTATGACTTTTAATTTTGCTGAAATGATTTTCATTTTGTTTCATGAAAATTTATGCTTGGCAGTTTGTAAAATATTCAGGCAGTGTTAAATTTTGCTAATACAATTTATCTAAAAACTAGAACCATGAAGAAAAATCAAAAGAAAAAGTGTCACCAATCTCTAAAAAAAAACTGTTGGAAAAGAAGAAGAAAAGTTCAATGCCGACTTTTGTGAAGAAACAAGATTCTGGAAAAGCTTCATCTTCTCCCTCAAAAGAATCCAAGGACCACAAACCTGTTCCAAAGAAGAAATCTAATCAAATGGTTACTTCCTCACTTTTTACTGGTAACCCTATGGTTGTTCCCTTAAATATGTAAGTTTAATTCCATATTTTAGGTGATAATTCATGAATAAAGTGAAGTTTATATGTTTGATTTGGAGAAATTTTTTGTGGCATGCTTTTTATGTTGCCAAGGAACAATTTCTTAGATAAACACTGTTTTAGGCTTAGCATTAAATAATTACAAATTAATGAAAATAATTTTTAAAACAGAAAACAATCTATACAACTGAGTACTCTTTCTACTGCCAGGAAAGAATTTAGATTAAAAAAATCTTTATTTTTCTAAAATAT
Organism: Metellina segmentata; assembly: GCA_947359465.1. Lineage (NCBI taxonomy): Eukaryota > Metazoa > Arthropoda > Arachnida > Araneae > Tetragnathidae > Metellina > Metellina segmentata. The sequence continues at coordinate 71,778,650 of OX375877.1, read as the reverse complement.
AGAAGTGTGTTAAAAATAATTTCTTAGTTTTAAATCTAATGAAATCAGGCTATATAGTATGAATGGTATAAACGATCACATTAATTCTTGAGTTATTTAGGCATGGTAAAATTATAAAGATAAGGTTTTATAAAAATAATTAAAAAAATCTTGAGGTTGTAGGGGATGTTGATTTGTTGATGAACACTGGCATATAACAGGAAATAAAATTTATTGAACTTTAATAGGAATGCATCAGAACAGGTAAAATCGTTATCAGCACACTAGAGAGAGCAAATTTTGAATTTTCCTACGTCAGTGAAACGCTACATTTTTCCTACGTCTCATTGTACTATGGCAGGGCTCGAAATACCCAGGTGCACTGTGCACATGAAAATATAACTGTGCACCTAATTTTTTACCACTAGGTGCACACAGTGCACCTTGTGCACCTAATTTAAAAGCTTAGGTGCACCTGTATTAAAAAATCTATTTTGAGGCCTGTACTATGGAGAGCGACTGCAACACTGTTTGCTCCTGTGGTATCCAGCTGAACTCAAGTAGGAATGAGTGTTTGGATTGATTCAATACTGAGTATCACCCCCTGTGACGAAGGAATGATACACATATACAAGGTATCTGATAATGTAACGCAGTTGCAAATAAAGAAAGGTTTAGAATTAAATTGTTCAAAACCGTGCAATGTAAAACACAATCAGAAATAGTAGAGATGTAATTGCACATTAATACATTGTGTTGATATACAAAAATGTATTACAAAGAAATTGCAACATATATTTATTTCTGTTGTAATTTTTAGACTGTTCAATTTTTGATAAGAATTAAACTGGTTCCAAATTGTCACTGAGATGGAAAGCAGGCTTAACTCTTAATTGAAACAGTGTTTTGTTTACCATTTAAGGCCTGGTGCACACATCTGTTTTTTCAACGTGCGGCACCAAAGCCCAACTATGCACACATAACCATGAAATGACGTACAAACTCATTTTGCGCCATTTGCTATATATATATTCTATAGAAGAAAACATGTTTATTTTGCTTACTTGGTGTAAAAAAAGTATATTTTGAAACACACAAAATAGATGTTACTGGATACAACCAGTTATTAATTATTATTTATATTTCATTTGTTTATGAAAACAAGGTACTTCAGAATGGAGACTCGTGTGCAGCTCCGTGGGGAACTGTGATACAAATTGCACGCAAGTTGGACGTGCGGTGCTGGAGGCATGTGTGCACTGCTCCATTGGATCTAATGTATCTCAGACCGCACTTGTGTTGCGGCAGCGGCGCCACATGTTGAAAAACTGGATGTGTGCACTGGGCCTAAGTCTTGTGAGATAAAATCACCAAGTGTGGTCCTGAAAAAGGAGGTGTGAGTGGAGGACATTGTAAATTCTTAAAAAGACACAAGTATGTTTTGAATGATGGACTTAGATAAACATTAGTTTTTCCATGAGTTGCAGGAGAGATTGGATTAAGTTGTCTCATCATTGAAATTAGGTTGGACACATAATTAGAAGTTATGGGTTATGTCAGAGAATCAGTTGTGAGAAGATCAGATTGTAAACATAATGTTCTGTAAGCTAGTTGAGAGCTAGTTGCATTCAAAGCACTTTTTTGGGCTGACTATAAACCTAACAGCACATTGGGTAAAACCTTTGTCCATTTGGTGTGTTCATTAGTAACAATAGCTGCTTTTAAATGTCTATGGAATCTTTCAATCATTCTGTTTGACTGTGGATAATACGAAAATAATATTCTACCAGTGCCTAAATTGTTAGTCAGTTCTTCAAAAGATTTGATTTGCAATTTTATCTACAATATGAAGTTATAGTGACCGGTGTTCCGAATCTAGAGATCTAACCATGCAAATAGCATACCCAATCTATACAAATAGTTAAATAGTCTAACTATGAACTCCCTTACTTGATAAAATATATTTGGAGGGAAGTGTTTAATTTCCTAGTCTCATCTCTTTGGCAAAATTTTATTTTGCTCAATTGTGCAACATTTTAAAAACTGGATTTTTATCAGAATTTTTTTTTTGCATTTGGAAATGGCCACAAATTAAAAAGTATGTAAGTACATTTTCTGGAAGCAAGATTGAGCCTTCATTATGAATTGATTTTTTTTTCATATTACACACAGTGGAATGAATACCTCTGTTTCTAAAATCTGCACACCCTGCAAAATAAAAATTGAACTAGAAATGTAAAAGGCTGAACATTTCAACCTAATAATTGTATATAAAGGAAAAACCTGCTGTTATTGTGTATTGAAGCAAGTATATATTTAAAACTACTGAAATAAGTGTAATGATTGTACAGTTCAGATCTTGAGTGATTTCATAAATTTCACTTATTGGCTCAGCTTTTTTATTGTTCAAAGATAGTATTCCAATGCACACATGTGTTCTTGTCTAATTGTATTACTTTAAACATCTTGTACTGTTAACTTAAGTGTATAAAGTTGCATAAATAGTGAATAAGGTATTTGGATGCATATAAATTAGCCCCTTGAATACTAATGATTTGTTATTATATCTTGTATAATATTTAAATCAATCATGTATGAATTTCTAGAAAGAAGTCGAAAAGTATTTCAGAACCTCTTTTCTCTACAAAAACCTTTGATGAAATAGAACTTCATCCACATCTTGTAAGTTAACACATCAAACATCAGTTGTTATTTATTTATTTATCAAATATTCTTTCCTTTTAAAGACCTATATCAGTAGTTAGAAAATATATTTTAATTCATTATTAAATTTATGATACTGCACTGAATTAAACATATTAATGTTTCATTTTTTTACACAGGTGTTTTATTTTTGACATTCATAAAATGTTGTTTCTATCTCAATTCGTCTTTTAAATCTTCCTGATTCTAAAAAATATATATGATTAGTTCATTTTTATTTTTATCACGAAATATGATTTTTGTTCAATTTTTGAAGGTATCCTGTTTGAAAAGTCGCCTGGATATTGTTAGAATGACCCATGTTCAGGAACAGACAATACCCCTACTTTTAAAAGGACAAGATGCATTAGTTAAATCATGTACTGGCACAGGTAAATGCCTATTATTGTAACACTTATTGATAAAGCTATAATATTACGTGTATGATCTTGCCAAAATTTACCAAAAAAATAATAAGAAAAAAGAGCTATATTCCATACATTTTTACTTTCTTTTTAATAAAGTTTTGTTGATATCTCATAGAATTAAAAATCCTATAATTGATTTAGATCAAATTTTGCAGTTTTCCCTCAGAATCTTGTGAAATTTTATAACACATATCAAATTTCACATCAAATGTTTCTGGAAGTTCAGAAGTGTCTTTCAAATTACTGTTAACAGGGTTCTCATAAGCCTTTAAAAGCCTTAGAAATCCCTGATTTTTCATATGAGCTTTTAAGGACCCTTAAAAAGCCTTAAACTTTACGCTACAGCAGTCAAATTTCTTCACTTGCCTCTCAGAACAGCAGATTTCGCCTGACTTCCATCCCCTACATAACTTGGGCGATAAAGTCATGAATAACTTTTATTACTGATGCTTTCCTTAGATAGTACAATGGAAATTGAGCAAAAATGTTATGTTTTTAGGATTACTTCTGAGGTTCCTACTTTTCAATCATTTGCACTCTTTTCAACCCTACTTTATGTCTAAAACAAGGAACTGTTTTCATTTTGTTTGGATTAAAATACATCTATACAGATCTAGGCAATAACGAATACGAACTCCATTTAATATTTTTATTTGTATTTCAATGACTGATATCGAAAAGCAAAAGCAACTTTTTTACTAAGATTTTGATAATTTATTTCTGAAATTGTCAACAGGATTTTGTCTCATCGTTTATATTCTCCATTATCGTTTTAGTTCATAATGTTCATATTTTGGGTTAATAAACTATTTGATGGTGTAAAATATCTACATAACAAACAATTCTAAAAGGCAGATATTTTCAAAATAGATAATGCGTAAAACACTGCACATTTATATTTCGTTCTTGCTTTGGGAGTACTATTTTTTTGCACATAATTAACTTTTATTATTTTATGAATTCATTAAAATACTATTAAACAAATGAATATATATTTGCTTTACCTAATGCATTCAATAGGTTTAATACCTCATAAGAAAAGTTCTAAAAATTCTGCTTTAAATACTTTTTATTTTAACTAGAACCTTGGTATGAAACTTATTGAAATTTTAACTTGCAAGTTAAGTAATTGGTTTCTATTTTAATAGGCTTAAAAGGTTTTTTAATTCAATTTAAAAATCAGTCTTATATTTCTTTAACAGGTAAGATAAATAAATATTAAATGACCTTGTAGATTTCTGTATAAAGTGATGTCCATATGGGCACTTAAATGATAAATGTCCCTAGGAAAGTTTTTTTTTATTAGAATGAACTGTGACAGAAGAATTTAGTTGCTAGTATAAAGTAGCACCTTTGGAACAATCCCTTCCTGTGTATATTTTCATAACTGTCCCAAGGTTGACTGTCTTCTTCCACCAGCTGCACTGTAGCCTTTTATTTTCATGTAAATTTTTTTAATGTGTAATTCATTCCTTTTAAACTTTAAATTCCAGGTAAAACTTTGGCATATGCAATTCCAATTGTACAGAAACTTCAAATGATCGAACCTAAGATCAAGAGAGCAGATGGAGTATATGCTTTAGTTGTTGTTCCATCTCGCGAGGTATAGTTGAATCTAAATCGGAGATTTTCCCTTTTCAATGTTTCAGATTTAAAAAAATTATTAATTTTTGTCTATCTTGCTTTGATCTGTTTGTAATTAATATTAATGTATTCTAACTATTGCTTATATTTTTATCCAGTTGGCTCTTCAGTGTTTTGAAACTTTTTCCACCCTTACCAAAGTAAGTAAACTTATTTGTTATGCTTTATAATGTAACTGAATGAAATAACGATGTTTATTACTGCTTTTGCATTAGGGTTATATTTTGAAGTAATGGAATGAATATTTATTTATAAAATTTGAATGCATACTAGCTAGAACTGTCACGATTAAAACACTACGCTGACTAGTAATATTTTCACCCTAAAAACGTTTTACACAGTATTCTAAACTTTTTCTTGCACTTGTTAAATATTTTCATGACACGATACAATCATTAACTAATACAGGGTTCGCACGCTCCTTAAAAACTCCTTAAAATAGATTTTCGTTTTTAAGCACTCTTAAAACTCCTTATTTTTATGTGCTACTCCTTAAAAACTCCTTAATTTCCCCCCCCCCCGCCGTTTCAATTTCGAAATGCGCTACGTTCCACCGAAATAATGGGTTCCAAAACATACCGTTTCAATTGGAACAGGATACTTAACGTTGCTCGCGGTGTATTGGCAGCAAGTCTGAAATTTTCTCATGAGAAAAGGCTATCATCAGTAAGGCACCATGTAGCGAATCACGGCCACATGCATGTCCGACCCCTCTTACCTAATTACTTAACTTCTGTGATAGAGCCTTGAGTGGATTTATGACTGACGGTCAATAGGGTCGAACAAAAGGAGGACCCCCTTCAGGGTGGTAACAGAACCTGGAAAACCGGGAAATCAGGGAACTTTTTAATTCTGGAAAAATCAGGGAAAATTTCCAAATTTTACAAAAAATCAGGGAAATTTTGACAGCTTAAGCGGCTACTATTATCGTTTGTCCTATAAAGAGATGCACTATTACGAGTACTTTTGAGAATCGAATAAATCGTATTCGCCGAAATTGTAATTCGAATAAAGAACCGTGGCGTCGAATTTTTAAACACCGAGAAAACCGCCACCGCCGTTTTTTACGCGGCTGCAGCGTTTTGTCGCCTTGAGGCTAGTGATACAACTGGTGGTATACAATTTGAAATTTGTGTAACTTATATGATGTTTTTTGTGTATTAAATTAGTTATTTTTGTTTGCAATTACATTTTTGTAGAATTTTTTATGTATATTTGCATTTGGTTTTAATGAATAGTATGATAATGTAGGGTCAGGTGTAAAATGTTCATAATCAAAATATTTAGAATTTTTTCTCCATTTTTTTTTCAATTGCAATTTAAGAGTTGTTCTATTAAGGTTCCAACCCTTACAATAAAAAAATACAAAATATTTGTGAAGAATTATCCTTTTACACCCTCTGACCTTAAATATTTTAAAACAGTGTTGTGTGGATACTGTATATCGATATCAATCACGGATTACAACATTTCTTATGGGAACTGTTAAATCATGGAAATTGTTGTGAGACTATCAGGGAAATCATGGAAATATCAGGGAACTTTTTTTCAAGAATTTTGTTGCCACCCTGCCCTTCTAGAATGTCAGTCGCTGACAGATCGTAAATAGTGATCGTTAAATATTGAAGGAGCGTTACGAACGTATTAAAAATCGCCATCTGTTATCATCAAAGTTGATTATTACAAATTCTTGAATTTCTTTAGCGAAAGTGATAGTTCACTTATTAAGTAGACAAAATATTATCGCATTTCATTTATTTTGAATTGAATTCAACATTAAATCTCCATATAAGAGTAGCATTGAGAATGTATTGAAAATCGTAATCTGTTATAATCGAAGTGGATTATTTCATACTTGAGAATATTTGAAGTTAAAAAATAATTTACCTATTCATTTATAGCAAAAATAATTGCGGATTTCATTCATTTCTGTCTGAAATCTGTCGTTTGTATTTACTTGTAGGTTACAACAGGGCCCGATTTAGAAAATTTGGTATAGTAGGCACAACACGCAGGAAGGCCCCCCCCATGTTATTTGTTCATCACAAAAACTAATTTTATAACAATAATTGGTACTTACGTTTTTGACCGTTGACCGTTTCACAGATGTCACCAAAAAGTTTGAGAAAATCGTGACATCACTTATCACTCTTGGCAAAAGAAAATCAAAAAAATTATAGTTAGATGATTAATGTAATTACAAGAATGTGATAGTGGGGGAAACGGTCAACGGACATTTACGTAAATACCCAATAATTTATGTAACTACTTAAAAACTTTTTAAAATTTTTAGATACTTTTGAAACTTAGGGGCTCTCTAAATTATGGGGGCCCTAGGCCCGTGCCTCACGGGCCTAATGGTAAATCAGGGCCTGGGTTACAATAAAAAATCTCAGCACTGTAAAGTCCCGTATTTCAAATTTTTCCGCATTTCAAACTTTTTTGCATTTTGAACTTGATTTTTTCGAATTTCGAACATTTCTGGGTTTTGAATTTTTTCTGATTTTGAATTTTTTCTGATTTTAAACTTTTCCAAATTTCGAACTTTTCCGCATTTTGAACTTTTCCCGGATTTTGAACTTTTTCGGATGTTGAACTTTTCCATATTTTGGATTTTTTATTTTTAAATTTTTTGGATTTTTCCGAATTTTGGACTTTTTTGCACTTAAGACATTTTTAGATTTCGGACTTTTCCAGATTTTGCACTGGATTTCTGACTATTTGCCTTTTGTGTGTGTGTGTGTCAAAAAAAACCTTAAAGAAAACCACCCCCGCAAATTTTGGATTTGCAATAGTAAAATAGCACATACATAAATAGGAATAATTAAAAAAAAAAAAAAAAAACTTTTGAAAAAATGCAACACATTTTACTTGCAAATGTTCTAATTTTTGTGTGTGGTAGTTTCTTTGAACATGTCCGTTATTTTGCGTTATTTCATCAATTAGGTCCAGGTTTAACTTCTTGTTCTTAACAAATTGTCAAAACGATGTAAAAAAGAGTGAAAAAAAAAAAGCCAGTTCCCAAAACGACCAGATTTTGGACAATTCCGGATTTGGGACTTTGTAGTGTATAACTTCATCCTAAAAATATTTAATTGATATTTTATTTTGAAAAATACTTTAAATTGAAAAGAAATATGCTTGGATTTCTATTATTGTGAGTTTTAGCTGGGATTTGAGAGAAATATGTACTTTAAACTGAGAAACGTTATACTAAGATTTCACTGTATAAGAACTGCTTACAGCAGGATCCTAGATAAAACAGCTCCAGCAAGCAGGGGGGGAAAGGAACTTGTGTTGAGTTGAAATATCAAAGTATAATTTTATTGTTTTGAGTAATTAGTAATGTAGTATTAAGTGGAACTAAGTTTTTAAAAGTGATGAAACATTTTTATTTTTCACACTTGAAAATGTGTGTATAAACTTTCTAAGAGTCCTTAATAATTTCGAAAGAACTCGTTAAATACTCCTTACATACTCCTTAATTTTTATATTCTATGACTCCTTAAAAATTTTGAGACAACTCATTAAATACTCCTTAGATACTCCTTAATTTTTGTATTCAAAATTCTGTATGAACCCTGTAATATCTTTTATATTTGAAAAAAAACCTAAGGTTTTAGCAGAACTATAGTGTACTTCTATCATAGTGCAATATATCCTGTTCCACTCATAGAACCTGCTCCACAAAACTGTTACAATTTTGTAGATTACTGTAAAACACCCAATGTGAATTCCAGATTTGGAACATACAAAATGGTTTCTCTTCTAGTTTTAGTATTGAAGTTGTTTCCAAAAATGTCTCAGCATTCAGTTGAATCACTACCCTTGTTCTCATTATTTGTACAATGAGAGTAATTTGCTAAAGTATTTGTTAAAAGGTTTTCATGATTTACAAGTGCTATTCATCTTGAAATTTCCCCCAAATTATGTTTGTAAATATACTTAAGGTGATGTCCATCAGATTTTATTGTAGATATGAGTATGTTTGGATATCAAAGATTTAAGTACATTTGTACATTTTGTGGCAGTTAGAGATTTTTTGTAGATGTAAAGTATGTTATTTTTTTCTGATTGCCATTCAGTGTTTTTTTTTGTGCCAGTAAATTGGAAACTAAATAGTTTTTAACTATATGTAAATAAAACAATGAAAGTTAAATGCAGTGCTTAATGTTGCAGTACACAAAATGAATCACAAATATATATTGTTAATTTGTTATTAGCTATTTCCAACCTAAAATGCACTTATAGTTTAATTCTATGCTAATTACTTATTCTTCATGTTTAGGCTTTTACGTGGATTGTACCAGGTTTTTTAATAGGAGGTGAAAAGAAAAAATCTGAGAAAGCAAGGTAATCCATTTTTAAAATAAGGAATTTGTTTATAAGCATTAAAGTAATGAATTTATTTTTTGATGCTTGGCTGTTTCTTTTTAGAAAGTGGAATAATTAATTTAAAAATCAAGTGTTTTAAAAAATTGTTTTTCAAATATTGACACATTTTCATAGTTGCTTTTTCTTATTACAGGTTAAGAAAAGGAATTAACATTCTTATCAGCACCCCTGGAAGATTGCTGGATCATTTAGAGCATACTAAATGTTTATCTTTACAAAATATTGCCTGGCTTGTCATTGATGAAGCAGATAAGTAAGGTGTTACCTATAAATTGTATTGAAACTGCAATATACTTTTTATTTGATACATTCAGGTGTGAAAAGTTGTAATTAAGAATTTTTGTCACCTTTCTGTAAGCATAGCACCAACTTATTTTATGTATTTATTAAAAATATTACATGATAGATAATAAATATTTCAATCTATGGAATCAAACTATGAATATGACGAAACTGATATGAGGTTGTAAAGCTTCTTAAAGATTTGCACACCTAAAACAATTCAATTTCTGTAAAATAGCATATGAATCAGAGTATTTTAATTTTGGTGTACCTTTTGGTAAATTGAAGTTTTTTTGTCTTTACGTATATGGCCAATTCCACTTTCTATTCCAGAATAGTCATTCACTTAACTTAGGGATGTATAATTTGCCATTCATGGAAATACACCTTTTCTTTGTGAAAATATCTCGTCATTGTATATTATTCTTTTTTGAAAAATTTTCATTTATTATTCCACATTTAGCCATTTAAAAATAAATTATTATTTTCAAATGCCCAAGAACAAGTAATACATAATAGAATATTCTAAACATGTGTGTACAAGAAATTAGAACTTAATGTAAATTTACCTAGTTTTTATATCTAATTCCTTGTAGCGTGAGAAATTACTTTACTGCAAACTCAAAAAATAATTCAATAACAACCAATGAAGTTAAAGGCCTAGCCTTTCAAAACATTAACCGTTCATCCTGTACTTCTAGGAAGTTGATTCTATAAATAACAAGGTCTACAAACAAGTTTTTGATGCTTAATGTTTGGCTTTCAGAATAGTGCTTTAATTACTTTTTAACTACTTAAATAGGATATGGAATTTAATTAATGAGAGTGAGATAATCTGTTTTGATTTGCATCTGGTTAATATGGTATATTTTTCAATTTCTAACTGTTACTTTTTTTGCTTCTGATTATTTCTAATGCACTGAAATAAACTTGAACCTTCCATCAGTACTTACCCTATTGGTGCCTTTTACATCTTGAAGAAGTTTACAAACACAATTGTAAAGTTTGGCAAAACAATGTGTGTGTGTGGGGGGGGGGGTCATTTTACATTTTTATCCTCAGCTCTTGGTATTTTTTAATATTTAAAATTAAGAAAAAAAAAGGACATTTTTCTTTTCTTGAATATATTATACATATCCATAGATTATTATGTATTTAATGAGTATTCAAACCAAAATATCTAGTTTTTAATACATGTTTTTTATATTTATACCTATTCATTAAAGCCAACTTAACCTTTAATATCTTAATTTGTTTGAAGCTCTGGCATTCAGTCAATTCTAGTTTTAGCCTTGGCTGTGAATTGTTTCATCAACACTTGATGGGAAAATTAACAATTTTTGGGTTTATATCGTTGAAAAACTGAGCATTTTTAGCTGATGTTCTTCCTTAAATTTGTAAGTGGGATAACGTGTAAATAAAATAATGATTGCAAATTCAGATTAGTTTAGGCAACATAATGATCAAAATGTCATCAATCATTAAAAAGCTTTAGTGTTCCACTACTAAAGAGTGTACCACTCAAACAGATGCAAGTTATATTAAAATACTCAACTAGTGTGTGTGTTTAAAGGGGGGGTTATACTTATGATTATGAACTAAGTATCCAGGTCCAATATTTGAACATTAGCTATTGGTCAATGGTTACTTTGCCATAAATTTGTACATGTGTACTAACCATACATTGTATTTGGAATATCCTGTTAGCTGTAGTTGTAATCAGTTTACCTGTAACTAAACATCTAATCTAGAAAGTGTGTGTTCAAATTTGGATAAAAATTGTATTGATGTTTCCATAAATCAAGCTTATTAGATTTATACTAATATATGTCAAAGATGTTTGTGTTCTGTATTGTTAAAATTTAGACTATTAATGTTCTCAAGTTACCAAAAATCATGAACCTACAGATCTTTCAGATAAGCAATTTAAAGGTTTGACTCTAGGAAAATATTAGTTGCATTTTGAAATAGGATTTATCAATATAGGTATCAATTTGGGCTGTAATCTGAATTTGTGTTTTTGGTATAGCATAAAGCATTGATAGGCCTAACCTAGATGAAGGCACAACAAATTCATGTTTGGTATTTTGCTGAAGATTGATATGTGTCTCTAAATACTAACCATCTTCATATTGATCATTTCCTTAGATTGCTGGAACAAGATTTTGAAGCAAACTTGCAAAGAATTATTTCTTTTTGTTACGTAAACCGCCAATCTACACTTTTATCTGCTACCTTGACTAAAGGTAATATTTTGAATTTTATTACTAAGTATTTTTGTGTGTGTTAAGCAGAGTTTCCATGTTGTCTCACATTCTTAATTTTTATGAAGTCTGATTTCAAGTAGCGAATTATAAAATCCATTGATTCGAAAAAAAGGGTTCATTTTAATTTTCTTTTCAAATGCAAAAGAAAGGTTAATATTTAAATAAATTATTTTCTACTACAATTGTAAAACATAGTTAATATCTAGGTTTGAATTGTTGCTTTACAATTATATTTTGCTGCACAGCAAATTTTATAAGAAATATCTTTTAAACAAGTCATTTTGACGTGAGGATATCTTTAGAACCGGATTAGTGCTGTGGGGCATTCGTGAAAAGTCTTTACTTTAGAAAAATAAAAGCATTACAGCTGTTTTTTTTTGTGTGAATTTAGTACTTGAAGAAACATCCAGAAGGTAAATATAGTATCATGTAGACAAAGAATCTGTACCTGATAAGTTTCAGACTGAGAATGCTGGTGCACTGAGCATGAGGAGGGGGGCCGGCAATATTTTTCGAAACTGTATTGGCTGGGCGGATTTTGAGCCAGTATAACTTTGGATTACATGGAATACTGCGTAATTATCTGTAAAGGACTATTAAGGACTGCGTAAGTGGTGCCATTCGAAAGCTACCAAACTATGCTACAGTTGATATTGGACAATAATTAATTCCAAACTGGTACTTTTATCTTTAAAACTTTAAATTGTTGAATATTCACCATAAACAATGATTCAAACTTACTATGTCTGCTTTGTTCATTCCACTATCTAACATCAGGCAGAGTATTCACGTCAAAACAACAGTTTGTGTCCTCAACACAAACCTCCAATTAATTTTAGTTTTCACCTGTAAAATTTTGCATCTACCATAGAAATGAGTTTGGATAGATGTGATTAGGTATTGCAGAAAATTTTTCCCCTAGACTAGTCTAAATAGTAAATGACAATAAAACTTAGACAGACATTTTAAATGTTAACATGTATATTTGGGTGGGCGGAAAAATGATCAAGTCGCTATAGTGAGGAAAACTTGTCTATGGCTACTAAAACTTGTGTATACTGTAAAATTTGTATGGTATCAAACAATACTTTCCATGAATTGCAAGTTCCAAATACACCTCAATAGGATTGATAGGAGTAGGGTTGATAGTTTGTCTTTAGTACAGCTAAGTGTAATGGAAAACTTTTTTGAAATCATATTTTCTTATCATGCATGGTGATTGAAATTACATGAATCTCACATAGTTTGCCTATTTGTTCAGACTTGTTCTTCATCTCCACTCACTCCCAAGTGTTTTATAAAAGTCCCCTGCTAATCTGTATTATGTTAGATTTTTATTTTATTTTTTAGCCTCATTAGAAACATTTTTTCCAAACTATTCAAAGTTTTGCAGATGGAAAAACTTTTGATTAAGAAAATGTTATTCCAAATTCTGCTATAAATATCTATCCATATAAAAGGTTCTCAAACCCTGCAAATATTGCAAAAGAAATACATATTGAAATTGTTACATAGTTTAAGTGCTACAGTGCTACACTTTATTCATATATGCTATGAATTCATATAACAAATTCCATCTACTGTCTTGTTTGCATAATATAAGTAACTAATGCACATATATATTTATAAACGAATCTCAGAATAATCAACTTTTTCTTCTTTCAGGTGTACAAGACTTAGCCACAGTCAGTCTCACAAACCCTGTTTATATAGATATTTCAACCAGTCCTGGGCAAGAACTCGTCGAAAGCCATGACCTTACCATACCTACTAATTTAAAGCAGTTTGTAGTTATCGTTCCACCCAAGCTACGGCTCGTTGTTTTGTCTGGTTTCATCATAGATAACCATTTGAAGGGAAATTTCAAAGGTTTGATATTCATGTCCTCTCAAGGCTCTGTTGACTTTCACTATGCCTTGCTGAGTGACGTGCTTGCTACGTACTTGAGTGAAAAAGGATCTAAGTGCAAGTTTTTCAAGCTTCATGGTCACATGAAACAAGAAGTAAGTTGTGTTAGAAATTTCAGTGCATTTAATGATTAAAAATTTTAAACTCGTAAAATGCTGAAATGGGTTTGGTTTTATACAGGGTTGCCATTGGCAACTATTTTTAACCTTAGGCGACTATGGCAACTTTTTTCATCAAAAACAGGCCTAAAAGTGACTATTTTTAAAAACATGACAACTTTTTAAAATTTTAGACGACTACTTAAATTATTTTTTGCATTAAATCCATTTTTAAATAACTTTTGTAACAAAAATAACAACAGCAATTTCGAAGGTCACTAGCGCGAAATTGCGTCCAATCTCTTGATATCAAGAAAAGATTTCATTGTGCATTTTCTTGACCAAATATTTATTTAAGTTAGCAGCATTCAAGTCTTTGTTTTAATTGTACTTTTTATTCACAACAGTTATTTTAAAAGGTAGACAAAAATAATAATTTTTTTTATGATTATAAGGTTGTAACGGTTGATTTTTCTAAAGTTTAATGAACTAAAGAAATAAGTTTAATTTTATTGAAGGTAACAAAGGTTGGCTTAAGAAATCAAGTTCTGTTTACTTATAAATTATAAACTCTTACTTAGCATTGTCTAGCTATGTTTCAAAATTTTCTGTATGGCATATGTATGTCCTATTCTTTCTATCTGAATATAAGGATAATGGAAAAGACTACTAAATTATCGCCAGGAGGAGACTATTTTGACTACTTTTTTCAACTTTTCAGGTTACTAAAGCAACTATTTTACATGTATAGTTATGATGGCAACCCTGATTATAGTGGTCTGGCAAGTTTGGAAGAGCATTAATTTTAATGAAAACTGCTTTAATCTGCTTCTTGAACTATAGTGCTATCATGTGTAAATTCTATTTTAAATCTTAAAATTATCAATTGGTTAAGTGAGAGGGCTGTTCAGTGTAAGCAAAGAAATCAGACGGAAAGCAAAGATTTTACTTCTGCTGTCCAAATGCTCTTGCGTTATGCCTATCGAAAATACCTTGGAATGTAGTTTAATACTGTTTTGGTATTTAATTAAATTGCTGCTGACCAATCCACTTTCATTCATCAATTCAGAATTCATTCTTTGGAAGTTGTGAAATCCTAAGTGAAAGCTGAAATCGGATTCGAAAATCATGCCAAGTAACATGTTCAGAATATGTACAAAAACATGTGCCACTTCCAAAACACTAGTCAGTTACATTTATCTTGACAGAAAATGCTTCTTGTAAGATCAAACACAAATTTCATTCTCAAATCTATTAATCTGAATACTTCTGACAAGCAACTAAATTGTCAATTATTATTTGTGTTAAAATATAATTTATGGATTAGTATTAAGATAATTTTGTTTCGTGATTTTTAGAAGAACACAGATTAGAATTTTATTTTATAGAAATTATACTACAAAATACTAAAGGAACCGCTTTGAATCAAGAATAATAATTTTTTGTGCACTTTTATAACATAATTGCTGTAATGCATTCATATTAAAAATTGTTGGTCTAAAGCGGGGGTGCCGCGAAGCACCCATGTAGCAGTTGCTATTATAATGAGCAAATATGTTAGAAAATTAATGTCGTAAAAAAAATGCGAGTAGCTGTATCACTAGCATATCACAAAATAGCTGTATCTTAATTCTACGATTCAAACAATTGTGCAGTGAACAGCAGGCTCACCCGTTGCACTAAACACACACACATATACCTCCTAGAGCATCTGAAGATAGTTTTATTTGTTTTATTTAAATTTTCACCAACACCTATGTTTTCCTATTAAGTACAATTAAAGTAGTATTTGTGGGAATTTTAAATACAAGTTGTATTAATTATGCCAACAGCCTTCCTACCACTTACTTCCCTAATTTCTTCTTAAAGTTGTACAAATATGAAATATATATATATATATATATATATATATATACATACCAGTGATATATATTACATGATGAGGGTGCTGTGAGAAAATTCTAATTCTCTTAAGGGCTTAAGGTTGCCACTACTTGGATAAGTTTGGGAACCCCTGGTCTAAAGAATCCCTCTTAAATATACATAGACGTACTTTTTAATGTCAGGTTAAACTGATTTTCGATGCTTATACTGATTGTTTTGTTGTTAAAATGTTATCCATTTTGTTTTAAATTTAAACACTGAAATTACTCATTTTTTTCAGGAAAGAACTGAAATTTTTAATCGCTACAAATCAACAAAAGAAGGTGTACTTTTTTGTACAGTAAGTTGCTTAAGTTTTATTGTTTTCAATGGGTATTTTATTTGTGTTGATAATAGATTCAAAGTTAATTCTTTTTTAATATGTTGAATACTATATAGAGATACATTGAAAGATATATATATATATATATATATATATACACACACACACACACACACACACATACATACAGGAAAGAAGAAAGTACAAAAGTTATTTAAGAACTACATTGTATATTTGAAACAGTGAATATTTTTTTCCATTGCTATCTGAAATTGTCTATTTTATGAATTAGTTGTAAACAAATAATACAAAAATATTCAAAAAATATTATTCCAGTTACATGATGCAAGTGTATTTATCTGTGTTGAACAAATATAGGATCAATCTCTCCAAAACATTAAAAATATCTTCCATAATTAGTAATATGTCAGCTAATAATTAATATTGAAAATTAAACCATTTCACTATTTGATATTGTAGAAACTGTTTATGTTAACATTGATATTTTGCCTTCACATTATAGAAATTCAAACCTGAAAAGCAATGTCACAATGGAAATGCATAATGTATTTCTATGATTTTAATAATTAGTGCCTGAATATTCCTAGTTCAGCTATTTCAAAGGCTTGTTTCACCATGGTGTTTAATTACCGTCTTCCATAAAATGAATGCAACTAATTGCTTAAAGCATGTTTATTATTTATATCCTTGACCTAATTCCATTTCATTTTTTTTAGGATGTTGCAGCTCGAGGACTAGATCTGCCACATGTTGATTGGATTGTTCAATACTCTGCTCCACATTCAGCTGAAATATATGTCCACCGTGTGGGCCGAACAGCTCGCATTGGAAAGAAGGGAAATTCCCTGCTGTTTTTATTGCCATCTGAAAGCAACTATTCAGTTTTACTTCTTGAACATAAAATCAAGTAAGTTTTGTGGTGAAATTAACTGGCTTAAACTGAAGAATTTCATGCTTATATCTAACATTATAAAAGGAAGTGTTTGTCTGTTTTCTACTTGCTTCTTTTCTGTTATCAAAGTCCTGAGGAATCTATGGCACTTACAGTAGTGGGATTTGGCACACAGGTAGTCCAAATTTTTTGAAATTTTTGGGCCGTGGCGAATTTTAAAATTCAATCTAGAGCATTTTAAAATGAATTTAATGAAATTTAGTTATTGTTTTCTTTGAAATGCCATAAAAGATCACAGATTCTAAATTTATTTTTTCTGTTTTCATTTTGTGCTGATGAATGATTTTTCAGCAGATGATAAACAATTTTAACTTTAATTATGTAGTTCTTTTTTCCATATACTAGACAATTTAAGATGGAGTAAAAATTTCAATGGATTTGAAATCTGCAGAAAATTTCACATTAGATCAATACCTAAAATATGATTTTCTTTAAATAAATAAAATTTTTGACTTGAATATGTTTTGTATTTTTGCAAAAGATTGTGACGTCATGTCAACCTTCATGTCAAAAAATAAACAGGTTACATTTCCTGCCCTCTTACCATTTCAACAAAATAAAGCAAAAGGAAAGCATGTGTAATGCCGGCTAGTGATACATTAATTCACAAATTGATTTTTAAGTCAAATTTGTTGGATTATTTGAATAAATTATTTTAATGCAAAGTTACTTGTGCTTTGTGTATTAAATTTTTACAGTGTATAGTTCTTAAATTGGTTTTTAAAATTGGCTATTGAATGCTAAATTATTTTGGTTTTCCACCTTAAAAATGTCATGAATTGCTCGAGTATGATCTGGAATTTTGTTAAAATTTATTTGGAAATCCTGGAAAAGTCAAGGAATTTTATTTTTGAAATAGAGTGGGAAACCTGATAGCAGTGTAACCCAATTCCACTATGATGTGCTTTTTGTTTGACAACATTTTACTATTTTTCACACGTCTTGTTAAAGTTACATAATGTAAATACCTAGATACAAAATTGAGTTGAAATTGGGATTGTTACAAATCTAGATCGTAGTGTCAAGTTGAATTTTTATTGTAAAACAATTGATAAAATAGGTTTAGTTATGTACAACCCAGTTATTTTTTTAAAGTTTTCACTTGCCTTTTTTTTTAATTACATAACTAGCCACAGCAATGCTGGCCCTTTGTTGCCCATGCCAGTTCCTTTTGTTGGGTTTTTGGTTTGCGAAGCAAAAGGAGTTCGTAACCTAGTGGATAACAGCCATAACGGAGTTGCCCATGGTGTTGGTTTGCTTTTCAAACCAAATGGGCATTGCCCGTGACAGTTCTTTTCGTGGAGGTCACATTGCCCGTTTGGTGGTTTGCTTCACAAACCAAAAAGTATAAATATTTAGTTGAAAAATTATTTATTAAAGCAGAATTAAACGTTGCAAAGAGATCCAATCGGTGTGACATCAGGATCTCTTGCAAAAATATGTTTATATTTAATTGAAAAATGATTTAGCATAAGAAAATCAAGGTATCTATATCGAGTACAATTTTCCGCAGATTTCTAATCCGTTGAAATTTTTAACAATCCAGATTTTACAAAAAAGAACTAAACAATGCCAGTCAATATGTTCGCTGTGGAATCGTTTCAGAAGAGACTACGCATTCCTATTTAATTGAGAGCGGAAGATGAAGAAACTTGGCATGGTTTCAAAGGGTGACGTCAATAGTGACAATTGTGATGTGACGTCATAGGGGAAAATAGAAGAATTCCATTCTTTCTTCCAATTGCCAGAGCGGGACGAAATGAAGTTCCAAGGGTGAAAACACTATTAAATTCATTTTAAAATGTTCTAGACTTAATTTTAAAATTCGCTTTGACCCTAAAAATGCAAAAAATTTGGACTACCTGTGTGCCAAATCCCATTACTGTAAGTGCCATAGATTCGTCAGGACTTTGTAGCCAAGAAACAAACAAACACTTCCTTTTATAACAGTAGAGAAGAAGCTTGAAATAGCATACTATGTACATACTTCATACTTGAAAATTTTAAACAGTTTGAATGTTTGTTTTATGTAGTACTCTTATCTTCAAAAATAATCTCCACTTAAAACTATACCATGTTAAAACTACAAGCTAGACTGATTTAATTATAAAGTTAAGATTGGTGGTTTGGGGATAACTAGCCTTTTTATATAGGGTGACTTTCTAATCTCATTCGATGTTTACCTAACAAACATTAACTATTTTTGAAAAAGTTTTTATGAATTCAATTAAATGGACACCAATTTTAATTTTTGGAAGTTTTTCAGTATTTTTCATGTTGAGTAGTTTGCTATGGCAACTTTTAAAAATCATAACTAAGTTTATCCGTGGAATATATCTACTTTTTTTGTCATAGTACTTTTTTTTACTTTAAAGAGAATATGGGCAATTGAAATAAGGTAAACCTCTCAGTTATTGACCCTTATCTCATTTATACAAGCAAACTAGTCCACATCACAATAAATTTTATTGATATTCTTACAACCAATGGAATATTAGATTAAATGGTAAACAATATGAAGTTCACTTATTTTTCTTTTTATTGATAAAAACTATAAACTAAAGTCAGATGTCAAATCATTGTTATCTATGAAATGACAGTATTGTAGATTTATTCTGACAAAGGAAAACTCGATATTAATTCATCTCAATTTATTTCTTATTTTGAACTGAAGTTTGGAATAGACATAAATAAATATACCCAATTTTGATATGCATAGTTTTTTACATCTAAATAAATTTTAAGTCATAATGTTTGTGGTGAAACCATTGGTTGAACAAAACTGCATGTGTTCCAGTAACTGATCACTTTTGGTCAATTACTAGATTTTTGGGAGGACTTTGAATTTTAAGTTGGATATTTCACGATGACTGTTTGGCAATTGTACAGAAGCTAATTTTTTAATCACCTTCCTCACAAGATATGCAAAGTACCAAAATCCTTTCAAGTGTAATTGCAAATTACCTCTTGGGGTGTTTTTCACAAATAATGTGCAGTAACTGGTCAACTAGTGACTGGTTCTCCATTCATCATTTTATTCTAAAACATTAATATTTTTACAGTAATTCTAGATGAGTTATTTAGATTTAGTTTGCTGCTTGTATGGTATAAGATTATATTGTCATTTATAGATCAAATTTAGGATTGAAATAGTTTAAATTAGAAAAAGTCCTTTTTTATTGATGGTAATCATACCAATCTCAAAGTTTTCAAAATTCCTCATTGGTAGCTTTTTCAGTTTTTTTCTACTTTGCAGAGTTACAGTATCACAAAGCTATGTGCATTTTGTTCCCATTTCACAATTATAGAATAATTATCATGGACTAAATTACCTCCTTCATATATCAACAGGATGAATAATGGACCTAATTGTAAAGCTTTAATTGTGTACGTACTGTTCTTGTAGTATTGCCGAAAGATTGATTTTGAATAACTTTGTTTTTAATATTTAAAAACCTTTATTTTTGCTCATACTACCATTACAAATCCTTGATGCAGTTTGTCCATTTCCAAACCTTGCGCTTGAAATCCAGAAATTCAGTGTCATTAAACAAGGCATTATGCACTCTAAATGCAGGTATAAGTGAAACAGATTTTAGATTATTTTTTATTTCCATTTAAGTTTTACATTATATTTTAATAAATTTTTATTAGAGATGTCTACAGCAATGTTTTAGTGAGATGTTTTCTGCAATGTTTTATTGAGAAATGCAGCTCAAATTCCAATTTCCTTGCCCAGAGCTATTGGAGTCTCTTGCTTTCGACTTCTTACCAGACATGACTACCTACAAAAACATTTACATCATATTGGAATAGCTAGGTCAGCTATCTGTCATCTTTGTCAACTGGACAAAATGACTGGAGACCTTCTTATGGACTGCTATAAAATTCTTCAGACCTCTATTGGGCCGATTGTCAACTCATGGCAGAGAGGCTGAAGATTGGTGTAGGATTATAGCTAAAATGTTTTCAAATATTTTATAAAATGATTTCATACTTTTGTTATGGAAAACACAAAACTTATTTATGTACACAGAAAGTGTTTCCTCTTGTATTGTAAATTACAGCTTGATTATCTTTTGTCACAGAGGTTTTCCAGATTTGCTGGTAGCTAAAACAAAATTTTTGCTAAACACTATCCATTGTGTTTCAATGGCATTATTTCTCTCCATATATTCCAGTTTAATTCAGATCTTGGATTAGAAGATTTTTTTTAAAATTGTATCATAATTAAATTATGTGTTTTCAATCCATTAATTTTCATTGGATCATTTAAATAGGCCGGTATTGATTAGTAATTGTAAAACTTTTGTTATGAAAATATTTTTGTTGCAGTTTGGAAGAAATCTCTGTAAACCAGTTTCTGCAATCATTACTCCTAATACAAGACCAGTTTAATTTTAGGAAAAAGGTAAGTTTACTTGTTTTTAATAAACACAAATTTTATTTCTTTACCTTAATTTACCAGAATTATTTAGCATTGATAGATTTTATCTTGAAATGTTAATATATGTCCTCACTTTTAAAATTGCAGTTTTCAATTGTCTTTTCTAAAATTTTTTATTTCTCGTGCATATAAGTTACTAATATTTGACATTACTACTGCAATTGATAAAATGATCACTGGATAAGTTTATCTCTTTCAGGTCATCTTAATCTGTCTTCAGTGATTGAAATGGATCTAATATACATTTTTAAACTGTATTAAACTGCCTTAAAAATTGGTGGCATTAAAAATTACCTATGTAAATATTAGAATTCATGTGTAACATGTACGATTTCAAGATATAATTTATAAAAATCTTATATTCAAGTTAATATTTATAAAAATCCTATATAGAAGTCACTCACTTTTGCATCATGCACTTTTTGATTAATCCTTCTTTAAATCCAATTAAAGGCATTATTTAAAACATTTTGCACATAAAAGTGGAAATAATCAACGTCATTTTAAATAGTAATATCATCTATAAAAATCAATGTAAATCCTGAACTTAATGCTTTAGATATTTACACATGATAACTAATGCTTTAAAAAATGACCAGTTTGAAAACTAAAATCTATATAATATTATCTGTCATCTTAAAAAGACTGCATTAAGTTTGAAGGCTTAAAATTTTTAGATAGAGTGTGTATACATATAAACATACATACATATATATATACATACATAATACATATATACATACATGTATATATATCGTCACTCAAAGTGCAAAAGGTCGATGTCAAAAATTCTCTTTTTTCTTTTATAAGTGCTATGTGTGACATTTTATAATTTCCAACCTGGTAACCAAATCTGTTATGTCAACAGAACTAAGAACAACACCCAAAGAGATTCAAATCTTATGTGAAAAAATTAGTTGGGCTCCTGAGAAAAATACCGCTTTTAGACATACAACCTTTTGCACGTTGTGTGAAGATGTATATATCTCACTTACATATGTATACACTGGTGGTCAAAAACTTAAAGAATGCCATTGTTTTAAAAAGTTACAACCATAAAATTAAACAATACATAACATACAGATTAAACAATTACATAAATGAGAGTTTTCAGTAAAAACTGGTGCACGTTCAAATTTTGGGAGCATGACATCTGAGGCTCTAACATTGGAGTGGATCCTGCTACTCCAAGAACAGGTGGCACAGCTTGTCAGCTGTCGAACCTTGCGCCATAAAACACAAATCAACCAACCTAGAAACAGATTTTGAAACTCATTCTCTGAATGCAAGCATAAAGCCCGAATCAGTGTTTGAAATGGTCATACAGATTACCAAGAACCTATCTTTTTTTTTTAAGCTTTCAGTTATCGTTTTGTTTTAAACTCATTGGTTCGTTGACTATTGATGTACCTTTGGTATCATTTTTTAATATCCAAGTCAGTTCGCTGCAAAATCGATCTGTTAGGCTCATTGTTCCTTAAGTTTTGCACACCATTGTAGAATGTGTTTTATGCTATAAGTTGTGTATAACCTTGTTGTTGTAATAACCCCTGAATACACTGATATTGATTATGCTGATACTTTAAAATTTCAATTCATGTTATTTTTAGTGTACAGCTGAAAATTGTGCTACAGCTTTACAGACAGCGTACGAGACTACAGTTTATAATGAAGAGGCTCTTCATAAAAGTGCCAAAGATGGTAAGCTCAGTCTTTTTTAAATATATATGCACAAGTAATGTATGAAATTTTAAGCTTGTACTCCATTTCAAGCAAAAATCTATCAAGTGGTTGTTAATAAAATGATTGTTTGAATAGTATTTATTATTTATAAAACCCAAGTAAAAGCAAATCAGTAGAAAATAGAAGTTTTTATATTTATGTGTTCATTAAAAGTTCGTTATACATACAAATATAAATGATGCAACTTCTAATACATTGGCAAGTGAAAATTTTCTGGACCATCTGTTTCCATTCATGTTGTGAATATGTTCTATATATAACTGATTAAAAATGATTTTATTTGTAGGTATGTTATTGCTTATTTTAAAAGAACCAAATGAACAAAACTAAGTCAGCCAACTGGAAATATTCAGTAATGGTTTTTATTTGCACCAAACTTACTTTCTTATTTGCATGAACACTTCTACTGTGGAAATATTTTACAATAAATAGTTATTATTTCTATCTTGCTTACTTTGTCAAGCACATCTTGATAATGCAGTTTGAAAGGAAGTCTTGTAATCAGAATATATATTTTAGAGCAAAGAAGTTCCCAAATGAAAGAAGTTTGGGACTAAATACAAAAACAAATGCTAGAAATAGAAAAGCTAATACAAAATTCTGTGAAAGGTCTACAAACTTATCTAATAAGCCACTTTGAGAGACAGTTGTGGTTCTCCACCTGGACTGCCGACAAACCGGTCTGAAGGTTAAGGTGTTAGCCTCTAGGTCAGAAGTTTCCTGGTTCAATTCTGGGTCAGTGTATGGATGTTTGTAAGTGTATGGTGTAGAGGTGGTTGGTACACCTTAAATCTGTCGTGGCGATGGGTTGGTGTGGAAGTTTGGAGAGTGGGGTGCCTGCTCAGGTGTTGCCTCATCATCTGACTGTGGTTCAAAATTATGTGGTGTTGTCCTCAGATCTTTCCTATAGGGGATTGATCCCAGACCATCGTCAATAGCCCATTGTGTTGATTTACTGTGTGGTTAATTAAAAAAAAATTACCTATTACCACCTGGACTGAGGACCTGACTGCCTTACCACTCATTTGCATTGCTTATGTACATCCACTGCTGTCCTCTATAATTCTGGAGAAACAATGAACAGAAACCACTGCTTTGTCATACAACTCTCCACAGACTTTCTGATCTGTGTGATATTGGGAGACAAGAACTTTTAGGGCAATGACATTCTCTTCTTTGTTGTTTCTGTGTGTTGCATGAAATTTTTTTAATCATTGTTTGTTTTTGTGGGTTATAATTAATCTACAGTAAGTAGTACATTTATTTATGCGTTACCAAATTGATTTAAAATATTTTTAAATGATGTATGAATCTGTTATATTAATTCAACTACAATATCATTTTTATTTTTCACTGAAAAGATCTATACTAGTTTCAGTTCTGACATTTGAGGAAAGCAAAATAAAATTATGTCACCCCTGCTCAAAATGTAAAAGGCCTGTTTTTATAGTGAATGTCACCACCCAGACTTGTTGTCAAGAGCAATTTTTATGGTAGACAGAGAGTATCCCCCCCCCCGGAAATTTATCCTCCCAAAAATTGCTATTGTTGCATTTTTTAAAAAATAAAACCATTTTCAAATTTTATTATAAATATGCAAATAAATTCAGCAGTGGCGAATCGAAAATACTCTCCCGAATATTTACAGGTGTACTTCATAAAGATGCTAAACTGTTACACAAGTACAATCTAAAGTGAAATAATTTTGTCTACAAATTTGTTTTTATTTTACAATACAAAACAACGTTTTCCTTCTGATTTTGAAAATAGATCAATGACATCATCAGTGTTCAAATTTATCTCTCTATGAATGCACATTAAGGCCAGGCCGTTCAGTCGAGTTTTGCCTGTTGAATTCCTTAAATAGGTTTTCAACCTCCTTAGAGTGAAGAAAGTTCTCTCTGGTGTTGATGTTGAGTTGACAATGTTAATAAAATTTGAAGGAGTTTACTAATGTTTGGAAAAAAGGTCTTATTGCACTTGAAATAACCTTCAATAGCAGAGTTTGGTTTTTCATTTACCTTTTTCCACAGACTGCCAAATGCAAAATTCAGCATTAAAAAAGCTGGTCAAGGTAGGATTTTTGCATAAAATGTAATGCTTTCTTCCAAATCCTCTGGACTATTGCGAGTTACTAGACATCTGCTAGAAATCAGTTTTTGTAACGATGAAATTAAATTGTTATGTTTTGTAAATCTGTCTCAAAGGTGGAACCTCACATGGTGTAAAAACTATATATACAGATTCAACTTGTAATATTCTTCACAAGTTTAAGATGTGATATTTTCTCTATTGTTCTGTTTCCCAGTCTTTCTTGGAAATCCATTACTCCACCATTTTGAAGCAACTATGAAGAAGCTGCTTCATACATAATTTTAATGTCTTTATCTGCATTACTGCGAAAATTATCAAGAATATCAAGGACGCTGTCAACATGTTCACATGCTTCTGACAGATCTACATTGACCTCTTGCAGAGCTTTACACGCAAGTGTGCATGCAAAAATCTTCTCAGTCACAAATAACTTCCACAATTTTTACTTGAAACTTTGTACATGTATTTTAAATACTATTGACTATGAAATAAACTAAAATCTTTAAATAATATAACATATTCTTTTATTTATAGCTGTTGTTGTGAATAATTTGCTACAGTTTGAAATTTTTTTCATGAATATGTGTATAACATTGTATATCTTCCTTTATTTTCAAAATATTTCTTAGATTTTAGTTCCTTTTGAAGATTATGGTTACATTGTATACAAAGGAAATTTATTTCAATTTTTTCCCTAGAGCATTAACCGTTTTCATAAAATAGTCGTAACATTTACCTTAAATATCCAATTTTTTCAAATGGCAACACAAAAT
Source organism: Metellina segmentata (assembly GCA_947359465.1). Classification (NCBI taxonomy): domain Eukaryota; kingdom Metazoa; phylum Arthropoda; class Arachnida; order Araneae; family Tetragnathidae; genus Metellina; species Metellina segmentata. Next base: position 71,752,710 of record OX375877.1, on the reverse strand, counting down.
AAACTAATTTCGGTACTATTTCTTTGTTTTAGATCTGTTATCTATATAAAACATTCAAAACAAAAAGCTAATACAATTTTTTAAAAAAAGTTATGGAAGGTAGGCTGATTCTGTATTTGAACCAAAATTCTTTTAGAATAATTTTTTAAATGTTGAGACTAAAAAATATTCTTAAATAAAAAGTATTTCAGTTACAAGTGATGTTTCTGATATGTATTTATTAGAAATATTTTGTGTAACTGTACATGTCTGTAAAGTTATAGATCTGTTAAATATTGTGTACCTTGTTTTTAAAGACTTGCATATATTCTACATTATGTGTTAGTAATTTTTCTTTATAAATTGAAGACAAATTGCCAATTTAAATTTATGTTTCACTTTTTTTGCAGCCTTTTCCAGTTATATTCAGTCCTATTCTACGTATCCCAAAGCTATTCGAGAAGTTCTCCCTTTCAAATTAATGCACTTGGGGCATATAGCTAAGAGCTTCTGCCTCAGGGAGGCACCATCTAATTTGGTATATCCCTTACCAAATTCAAAGCCACAATCATTTAACAGGTAAGATTCTTTTTACTCTTATATGCCTTAGTTTGATTAGTAACAATACCACTTATTTGGTATACATTTGCAAATGGGAAATATCACAGATCACTTTTCTGTCCATACCAATTCCAAACGGGTATTCAACATGCCCTGCCTTTCAAATCCACTTGGGGCATATAGCTAAAAGTTTCTGCCTCCGGAATGTCCCTTACCCTATTCAAAGCCACAATCATTTTACAGGTTTACACTTGTAATAACATATTCTTCCTGCTCTTAAATTACCCTTTTAATTTTTTTAAAAGCTTGCTTGTAACAGCACTGCTTATTTGATTTACTTTGGAAGTACAGTGTTCCCACAATCCTTGAATTTTTTTTAACTAGTACATAATTGTGTAATTTTGTCTTAAATTGGAATTTTTCCAGACTAGTTTCCACCACAGCAAGTGCGTCATTCTGAATGAAACCGGTGTTTCGTGCTTTGACACCACGGAATATACTAATAATGCTACGTCTAAGATCGTCCATTCTCCACTGTATTCTGTCCATCTAAGTTGGCACCTCTGGTCTCCGTTGAGACAGTCGCCTTGTTATGCCCGCTGCATCATGACATATCACGACAGCTAGATAACAGCACCGCAGGTCTTTTAGGAAACCGTAGCTTTAGCAGTCAGGACGTCATTGGAAACCTGGCATGCGTATAAAGAAATGAAGCCAAAGTCTTATTGCAAAAATATAAAAGTTACAATTGGAAAAAAAAAACCTTTTTTTTAAGAAAATCACATTTAAGGTATCCTTTAAGTGTAAAATGTTCTACTGATTTCAAATCCGTTAAAATTTTCACTCTATCTTTAACGACAATCGCAACGATAGAAACTTAGACTAGAGAATAAAAAAAGCCACAACCCCAGTCAAAACTTTTGATTTGTTTTGTTTCTCAAACAAAATAAACCATGACAGCTGTCTGTTGTAGTGGCAGTGGATAACAGCAATATGGAGATTGTGTCGTGTAGATCGAACCATGTGTGCACACTCCCATACTCTTCTTCATGCCACCAAAATAATTTATCGTACAATATTTTCTTGCATGACCGAAATCGATATGTGTGCAAGTAGCCTGATAGTTGTTATTGAGATGAGAGGCCCACTTTGCAAAAAAAAAATCACAGTTTCTGTGAGAAAAGAAAATGAAAATCATAACCAAAATTGATAACCTTTTTCGACTCAGTAGTTTAAAAAAATAGAGTAAAAAATTGTCTTCTTTTTAAAACTATTCTCTTTCTTATTTTTAACTGACAATTTTGTGTATGCCTTGTTTTAGGTAGTTATAAAAAATTTTAGGTCCTTGAAAAATATTTTTTTAGTTTGATAAGTCCTTAAAAAGTACTTGAATTTTTTTGGATAAAGATGTGTTCATGCCAAGAAAATATCAAAATGTTATGGTTGCAGTGCTAATATAGATATTAATTGATAGATATAAATTAAGAAAAGTATAGAGCAGAACTTTATTAGTTATAAATTATACATGAAACAAAATTTGTTAAAAACAACTTAAACCTTTGCTCACTGTATATCTTCTTTGTTTCACTTGTCAAATAACACTTTGTTATTAAATAAATACCCAGTTACAGATATTGTTCGTAGTCATAACTCTTGCAGAAATATAAAAAACATAGATTTTGTGAGAGCTTTGATAAAAATTGCAAGGAATCCTATTTTTTGTGAAAGTTAGTTATAAGGGTTTCTATTAACTTGTTCCCAAAGTACCCTCTGTTCCAATTATTTAAGCAGCTTCATTTATTATTGATGTGAATAATATTTATACTTGTGTCAACTGCTGATTTCTTTTCCACGACATCTGTGCATTCTGCCAGATATTCTAAACCCATTTGTAAAACTAAAAATTACAGAGAATTTGATACAAATTCAGTGTTTCCTTGCTACCATCATTGCATTACAACTTTTCTTCCATATTATGTTGTTTAACAAGGTACTCTTCTGCACCAACAGTTGAATGCTTTTCCACATTTACCAAAATGTCATTGTGTTTTGTTTGGACCTTAAGAACTACCACTTCAATTCCATTAATTAATTTCCCCATTATATATCTTTCCAATTCTGATCACCAATAACTGAGATAAAGACACAATAGAGCCTAGTTTTATTCCTACTTGTAAAGTAAGCTTCTATTTTATTAATTTAAACTCTTGTAAACTTAAATTCCCCTAAAACGAATAATTTATTTAAAATGCTCTTGTACCAACTCAAACAGGTGTACAAGACAATTCTTGACCTGTCATCAATCTCCAAAACCTAAACACCTTTTGAAACTTGGGAGGGTGACCACCTAGTTTCCCAGTGACTGGACGGATGTCGTTGGGTTTTTTACTAGCCGATTTCGTATGTTTATCCTAGTCCCTGCATCAATAATTTTAAAATACATTTTTCATATTTATAATAATTCCTTTTATGTAAACTAAATTTTAATCATGATGTGATGAGCTGTGTTGAGCATCCAGTACTCCACAAGTGAGATGTCCTCTCCTTATTTAATGAATTATTTTTATCAAATACAATTATACCTTGTTTTTAATAGTTTTCTATTTCTGCGAGAAGTTTACAAAATAGTACACAAGTTTAACATAAGCATTAAAACGAATTAATTTCTAATACATTAATGTAATGAAGTTGCTGATTATAGTATAGTACTTCATACTTTGATTCTATTTCTTAATACTGTTGATATCTAGTATGGCAATATCAAAATTTTGTGTGAATTAAAAGAGTACTGTGTATACATAATGGCTTTTCAAAATTATTCTTTTTAACATTCCATGCATTAAGGCTTGAATAAATGCCATGGTTCAGAATTATATTCAGTGTTCTGCAATTCAAATCCAAGCAATTGCAATTGCTCTGCTGGCATTTTGTTCGAATTTTGAAAACTGCAGTAAAACCACAGACAGACGTAAAACACAATTATCGAGACTAAATATGTATTATATATTTATAATAAAATATAAAAATTAACTAACTTACTTTATTTAAAACCAAAGCATACATTCAGAATTTGCAATTATGTTGATTGCTTTTGAAGTTAAATATTTTGTCATTGGACATAGAAGATGTGTTATTTATAAAGTGATTGTGGCAATTCAAGCGGTGTAGGGAGGCTGTTCCGTCGCTAGAAAAGATAAAAAGGTGTGGTATGGAGCGTGCTTTGCACTGCAGACCATCGTAACTTAAGATTGAAAAAAAAATCCTACCAAAATTTTTATACAATTAAGGAAAAATTGTTCTGCAAAAGACTTTGTTATGCGATGTAAGTTGCAGTTTTAAGCACTTTCTGCTCCCAGGGATAAATGTAGAGCAGTATCTAATGCAGCCATGTACTGATATCCATTATGTTAGTTGCTAAGGGCGTTACATTTAAAAGCTATTATTTTACTTGATTTTTCCTGTTTCTTTTTTATGTACTTCAGGGTTCTCATAGCCATTAAAAAGGCATGATATTTTCCATGTTGGTCTTTGTTGCCCCTAAAGCTGTAATATTTAGCTGAAAGCCTTTTAAATGTTTTTTAAAAAAAGGCTTGGTTTTACTAGAAACTGCCCATTTTATTTCACCTGTATTCAAAAATTGAGATCATGGATTATCGTCAAATATTGTGACCAACTCTATCCCCTTAAAAAGCTGTAATATTTAACTGAAAGTCTTTTAAATGTTTTTGAAAAGGCTAGGTTATACTAGAAACTGCCAATTTTATTTCACCTGTATTCAAAAATCGAGATAATTTATTCTTGTCAAATGTAGTGACCAACTCTCCCTAACGTAGTATTATAGCTAATTTTTTAGATCCCCAGCTTCTGTGTATTGACCTTTTATTTCTCTTATATTTCATTCACAATCAAGATGGAAGTTTAATATTACTATATATTCTCTATCAAATGCATTCCGATATCAACTGCCGTTATTATTGACAATTTATACTTGGAAGTACTCATCCATACATATTGAAAGCTTCCCTATTGTATCTTAAGCTTTGTTTTAAGTATCACAGACTTGAATTCCTGCACTAAAAGTTTTTCACTAATGAATAATTTTTTTAAATTTGCACAAGATATAAAAAGTTTGTAGTTTTGTAGCATCAGTGAACACATATTTAGGATTCAAAAACTCAATTTGTGAATCTTTATTCTACATTGTGACCAGTATATTATACACAGTGTAAACCTTTATATTACTTATTCCATAAATATTTGTCAGAGTGACTAAATCTCCCTTAAATTCATCGTTGAAAGTGTCAGCCTATCAAGCATCATCAGAAATTGATGGCATAGTATTAAAAGGTTAGGGTAAAAGTTCATGTTTAAAAAATTGGGTTCATAAAACCCCAGACCAGCACTCACAAAGTGTTTTCACCTGTGCATCTCATAAATTAATCTATGTTTAATCTATTAATTAATCTAATTTTTCGTTTGCTTGAAGAGTGGGTTTTGAAATAGTTGCCTATGTGACTTGTTTTGATAAATGATGATATGTATGGGAAAAGTGAATTACATTTCATGACATGGATAATCACCATTTAAATTTCTTTACTTTAAAATTATATAAATTTTTTAAAACCTTGTTTAGTTTTTTATATTAATGATTTTTAACATTGCTGTTTTAATTTAGAAAATCTGAAATGAAAACTTCCACGAAGAGAAAAATACAAACTATTGTGTCAGAATTTGACAGTGGATTGAAATCTGTAAAGTTAAATATGGCCAAAAAACGTAAAAAAATGAAACATTGATGTAATTCTGTTTCCATTTTATTGTATATACTATATATTTAAGTTTCTTTAAGTATATGTTACTGAATAAAATGTACTTTTTAATTACTTTTTCACACCCACTGTTTAATTTTTATTTCATGTTTGCAACCTATTTAATGACCACACAAGCCATATTAATTGAAATAAGTGATTGTTTGCTATTAGTTAGCTAAACCATGTAATTTCATGATCCTTGGTGAGATTCCATTTACTGTTTACCACAATGTAATTGCCATGTCCTGTTTTTCCATCACCAATTGAAAAAATTTTAAAGCTTAATTTTAGGCATGCAAAATTTGATTAGGGATAATACCCATTCAAATCTTTGTATTTCAAACTATGATGATGTTTTTTAAATATTGTTTAGTTTTTTTTATACTATTCATGGCTTTCCAGTAATCATACTTTTTATATTATACATTATGTTGCTATTCAACATGTTCATTTTAAAATTCATTTTCATAGATTCCATCTTTTTAGTATTGCATACACCATGTTAATTTAAAACTTAACATATTTAAAATCATGAACTTATTAGTCATGTTTTAAATACGATTTGTATATTTTTATCATGTTGGCATGTCACTTGACATTTCAATTTATCCTTGGTTGTGTTTTATTCCACTGCAAAATTAATCTGTTACTCGATAAATATTTTTATGTCTGCATTGGTTTTATAGCTGTTTGAGAAATAGTTGTCTTGTCAGATCAGGTATAACCAGCTCTTTGGACTGGTTTGCAGACAGATGTTCCTCAAGAATTCTCATTCATGATAAAGTAACTATTGGCAAAAGTAGTAAATCAGAGGCTAGCATTATTTCGCTAATAGCTGAGTTAAAATTTTTACTACCAGATTTATATGTAGCTCAAGAAATAAAAAAAACTGTCATTTTAGTTTTTCTCAACAAATTTTCTCTAGTCAACAACCTGCAAAATCAATTTTTTAACAAACATATTCAGACTGATAAGATGAAGAATAAAAGGTAAAAACTCTTATTGAAATATCTACAATATTTAACTTTTTATTCAATTTACTGATTTATTTCACTGTTGTGAAATTACCTGTGAATTCCAATTTGATTATGAATATTATGAACTATGGTTAGCTTCACAAACCAACACCACAGGCAACACTGTGATCGCCTCGTCATTGTCAAGTTCGGCCAAATTCCCATTGCGAAGAGATCCAATCGGCGTGACGTCACAATCTCTTGCGAAAATATAAATATTAAATTGAAAAATTATTTATTAAAAGAAAATCAAATGAAAGTTATCGATCTGGTGTAAAATTTTCTGCATATTTCAAATCCCTTGAAATTTTAAATTTATCTTTAACAATCCTGATTTTACAAAAAAGAACTAAACAATACCAGTCAAAATGTTTTTTATTTGTTTTGCTGAGTGCAGGAAATGAAATCTGATTTCTCAAATCAAATGAAGGTCATTCTGTGCAGCAGCATTTGTATTGGAAAAAATATAAAAATTTCAATTTAAAAATTATTTATTTAAAGAAAATCATATTTTTAGGTAACGATCTAATTTGAAATCTATTGAAATTTTTACTCTATCTTTAACGATTTATGAGATAGGAAAAAGAACTCAATTAAAACTTTGTTTTTTTAGTCTGCTGACAAATTGTTCCTCGGAGAATCAAAGGGAAGTGGAAAAAATAAATTTAGAATTTGTCATTTCTTTATGGTGTTGCCAGTCTAAAGAAAACAATAATATTTAATGCCATTAAATTAATTTTTAAATGTTCTTGATAAAATTTTAAAATTCGGGTGCAATAGAGGAATTAAAAAAAATTTGGACTACCTTTGTGCCGAATCCCATAATTGTTAATGCCATAGATTCATCAGGACAGTCCACACACACACACTTCATTTTATAATATTGGAGAAGACATTGATACCTCAGAAGTGCAAGACTTAAAAAAAAAATTCACATTATCTTTTGGTTTTCCAATGCATATCAAGAAAGAGAAAGATGAAAAGTAAATAATTTCAAGAACTAAATGTTCTGTTTCCTTAAAAAAGTAAAATACATTTAAATCTAGAGAACACATTTTCAACTTCTGTCAACCCTCTGATTTGCATTTCCTAATACCAACTTCATTTAACAACCATTATTCTCTAACAGGGTTCCCACGGGCATTGAAAAGTACTTGAATTTCATTTTAGAGGACCCTGGAAAGTACTTGAATTTATTTTGAAAAATTTAATTCTGGAATTTTCTCGAGTATGAATCAGCTTGAAATGCATGTGCTTAGAAGGCGTGGTTTTATTCTGATTCTGAAGAATGCGCTTGTTCATCTATATATAGGGATGTGTTTCTTTTCATTTCTCAAGGTCAGTGGGATTCCGTGTCAGTTCGAACAAGTAAAATAATTTTTATTTCCCATAACATGCTTGGAATATTGACTAGAAATATGTTTGGAATTGTTAAGTATGTGAATGGTAATGAAAAGGTTACAGTACACGAGAGGTTCTTCAGAAAAGTTGTCTACTAAAAGGGGGGGGGGGAGTTAAAGAGGGAATTTCTGCCTTTTTACGGTAGTCCTTGAAAAACTTCAAATGGGCATTGAAAAGTTCTTGAATATTTTACCCACTAAAAAGCGGGAACCATGTCTAAAAAATTCTAATTAGATATTTTTTTAATGATTTTCAGATAAATTTAAAAATTAAAAGATTCAAGTACCAACATTGTATAACCCAAAATACTAATTCTAATCCTCCATAACATGATAAAAGCTAATATTAGAATGAGAAAAATCAACTTTAAAATAATTATTGACTCCCAAACTCATAATTCTCAAAAATTAACTGCTTTGAAATTGACTAGTTATAAATAAAATTTTTAAAACTCTTAAATTTCAAATATTTGCAACTTTTTTAAAAGAAAAATTTTATTTTAGAATAAAGCTACTAAATTGGTTATTTAGTCAATACTGTCTCAATTCTCTGCAGGTATGAAAGAAAATGTTTCTTTTTAAAATATATTATTTCAGAAAAAGGCAGCTTTTTATACTTATTTTCTAAAATTTGTTTCTTTGTAGTTCAAATTATGTACCATATCGCTTTTATTATCCAATTACAAAACACCACATACCTATTTACTAGGTAGTTACTTTGAGTCTCTTAAAGTTACTCTTTAATTAACCAGTGTGAAAGGAAAATGGCATATTGACTTCACTTATATGTAAGCAGATTTATTATAAATTCACATTGATACTATTTTCAGATAAAGTAAGACAAGCTATTTTTTTGTGTATAAAAACGCCATTGTAATCCTACAATTTAGTCTTACATCAGTTCATTCAAATTGCATTCTTGAAAAAATGTTATCAAAATGGTAAGTTGCTAAAATATAAAATGCTTTATAAAATTAAAGTAACAAAACAAACACTTTTTAACATTGAAACATTAAGACACTTGGAGTTAGTTTTAACACATCAAATGAGGTTTGTAATTCAATCAAGAACATGCTTCACCCATGGGTTCAGATTTTACGAACTAGTATTAACAAGTTACGTGCCATTAAATCAGCTATGAAATATTTTAGAAACCGGATTTACATCGCATTATTTATAACAATATAAATATTCAGTGTAACCCTGAAAGAAAATCAAGCATCAAAGAAATGAAAATCATCCTGAAAAGAATAAGCACCAATATAGGTTCAAATTATTAACAAAACACACAAAAAATACATTTTGAAATGGAATTAAACACAGAATGATGTTTTCACAGTAACAATTGAACAAATTCATTACATCACATGAATACATCTAAGTTGGAACTGTTTGACATGAAAATAAATATTTTGACAAGAGAAATCTCTTGATGCAGTACTTAAAAAATATATTTCCTTGAAAACTTAAAAAAAATTTCAGATCATCACCAACAATTAAACTATATAGGAAAACAATTCAAGACTGGACAGGCATAATTTGGCTCATAAGAGAAGGCAGTTGCCACATGGTTTTGGTTGAGTAAGGAGATAGGATGGAATGTAAAAGTGCTTCCACAACAGGCACCCTTGACCACTGATTCTGGTTCTAAGTTTATCATTCATTGTTGTAAGTTATATCAGTAATGAGTTGCTTGGGAATGGGCAAACCACCCACTGTGACTCAAAAATGCTTTTTGTATGGCAGCCTTAATCCCAATGACCTTTCAATCCTATTAAAATATTGACTGCCTTCTTATTGGAGCCACATTATAGCTGATCAGCATTCTGGTCCTTGGTTTAAATCCATGTCTAGTCTGGGAATGAATATTCATAGTTGTTTGGAATCCACTTCAAGCTATTGGGCTTAATCTGAAATTTATCTACAAGTAAGAATAATCAAAGCAATAAATCAAACCAATTCAGATTGAAACAAACCAACGTGTGTACACTTTTCATAACATTATATAACTGAATTATGCTGTAATAGAACATGACTTTCCACAAATTAACATCACCAGAAATATAAAAAGAATAAACATTAAACATATTTTCCATAAAAGTATTATTTTTCACTATGTGGAATCCTTTAGGAATATGCAACAAGGTCAAAGCAAACATTCATGTACATGTAGTAAAATTAGAAAACTAATTTTACTACATGAAAATGAATCTGATTTAAAATCACACCAGAAATATATATTCCCGACTTTATTTTATAAAATAACAGGAAATCATAAATATACTTTTTGTTTTATCACTTAAAAATAAGCCAGAATACTCCAATTTCTTTTTATACATAAGGTAAATTTAAAAACTACAATAAATCAGAAAAATATTTACATGTGTTCTATACATATACACAAATTGACCCATAAAGGGGACATTTTTTACATAAAATAAACTAAGAATGGCACACTTGACAAAAAAATTGATAAATGCTTTGATTGCCTGTGGATATGTCAGATTTTAACCTTTAGACTACAGTCGGTACAACAGTTTCAGTGAGATTTTCTTCTTTTGCCCCATTTTTAAGTAACCACTGATATTGATTATTTGCGAGATGTCGGCAACTGGCCCTCGAGAGAGTCGGTCTTTTGTTCGAGGCCCTGCCTGGTCAATCATTGTGTGAAGTCTGGGAAACACAAAGTCAAGTCAGTGATATCTCTAGTAGTAGTCAAAAGGTTAAACATGATAATAAAATCTTATGCTACACTTAGTCCTAGCAAATATTCTTGGTTGTAAGTATATGCTTTGTGAGTTCGTAAAAAATGTTACAAATTATTTGGGAATATTCTTTTGAAAAAGCATAAAATATAAAAGAAACCAACAAAATGGATTAATTTTAATGCATAAAATCTTAACCTTTATAAACTAATGTCTTGAGATTGCTTTCAAGATTCTTAAAACTTCCAAGGATTTCATCAAAAAAATTTCATTGGAAATATTTTATAGAATTTATTTTTCCAGAAAAATCCAGTTTCCTGGGATAACATCTCAAAATAATTTTTACACAGATAAATAGTTTATATATAATTGACTATTTCAAACCTTTTACAATAACCATACTTTGACACAATATTTTCGGTTGAAATAACACCTAAGCCATGAACTCAGAATAAGTCGTGAAATTCAAATTTACCATCCCAAAGAAAAAATATATAAATTGACAAAAGTTGGGCTTAGAGGCTGAGCTTTGATATATGCCCTTCCATATATAATTAGTAGGTCTGGTAGCCAAGTAGTTAGTGTTCTGACATTTGATTCAACAGGCTTTGGGTGTGAATTCAAGTATAGGTATGGGCATTAGTAGTGGTTCAGAATGCATTGCAGAAAGATGTAGACTCTATCTTAATTAACTTTGATCTAAGATTTTAGAAAATATATTTTGAAATTAATATATGCCTTTTCACAGATGCTGATTAACACATATTAAACAAAATACATAAATAAAATTAAACTTAATGAGCCAAAAAGATATTGAAACAAATATCAATACATAGCATCAAATCTAAAACAGATGGAAATTAATTTTCTTCCTACAAAAATCAAGTATGAAAACATCAATTTACATTGAAATCAGTTTGAATTCTCAAAATAACCTTAATTACCCTAGTTTTCTCAGTTCATCCATTCACAATATCAATGGCATCTGTATAATTCAGTGTTTAAAATATAAATAGAAAGATAAATGTTTTTTGAAACAAATTCTCAAAACCAGAATATTTGTTCAAATAACGAATTATGGTGGATTTTATTTTGGTTTGTTATAAACTTAAGCATCCAGTTGGAAGATGAATTTCTTATAATTTGGGTCACTGAACTGTAAAATTAACGCAAACAAGGTAGAATTTTCTGTCAGATTAGTCAAACTTATATATAATTCTACAGAAGTTAGGTACTGATTTTTTCTAATATTCATGAAATGTATTAATTCATCTGATAACATAATTTTCCCTTGTGCAAGCAGTTTTTAAATGTATACAAAATGTTTTTTTCTGAAAACCTAAATCCTGTCCTCAGAATTAAAAGCTAATGGGTTAAACCCAAAGCCCTATAAATAAAGCTTATTTGTATTACAGTTTTGTATGGCACCTTGAAAAAAAAAAGCAATTAAGAAAATGTAAAATTATAGGTTAAGGAAGTCACAATTTGAAATGAGTTATGTAATTGTATTTCTTACTTTATAATGATAAAAGTTGTGATATTTTCATCATTTCATTAGTTAGATAGATTAACTGCACAAAAACAAAGCAATTTTTATTACTTCAGGTTAGTTAAGTTTCAAGTTTAGATTATTTTTAGTTAGCATTTATGTATACAGCTTGAATTAATAATGTATGTCAATGAGCAGAAAAGATAATATTTCTAAGATTTCTTTGGGAATCCTTTTTAAGTTAAAATAATTTTTCAGTAGCCTTGTAGGGAACTGTACTAGGGTATAAAATACAAGCATCAAAGGAAGAAAAAGTTACTTTGTATCTGCTATTCCTACCTCCTCTTTTTATCTCTATTTTCTACCAGTCATGACAAGAGAGAAAACTACACTAATTTCTATTGATTCAATTTTTGGCAGTGCAATGAAATATCTGGTAGCAAGCTCTGCAAAGCAGTCATCAAACATTCTATACATTTGATAAATTAAGATTCATTTTAAGAGATACAGATCCACTAATTTCAACTTAAATTATTACATTTTGGAGAAGTTTATGCAATGAATTATGTGAAATTGTGTGTTCACAAATTGTACAAATATTAAGCCCTGGATGTAACAATAATTGGCCCAACGATGTTGAATGCAACCCATTACTAACACATAAGCATACACTGACAATTTGTAAAGGACATTGGATTTGACTGATGACCTGAATCCATTTTCTACCCTGATTAAAACAGAAACCTGGACAGCGTATTTTCACTGGTGATCGTCGACCAAATGCTGCCTGAACTTGCGAGGCTAAAAAAATCACTCATTTGTTCCACTCTAACTGAACTGAGAGTTAGCATTGCTTTTGTTGCTAGGCCAAACAATTTAAAATTTTAACTAATTTCAGGATTCTGTCCTGTCATCAGGAGCTTCGTCAGATGTAGGAGAGGAACTTGATGACGAGTCGTTGATCCTAGATCGAAGGCTGTTGATCCTCGACTCCATCATGGCTGCATAGTGATGGTACATCACTTTCACTCCGCTTGAGATCGACAGCTGCATTCGCAGGTTGTACCGGACGGCATAGCCATTGTTCTTTTCAGCTCTGCGGAAAAGTTTTCGCAGGTAGTTGATCTGACCATCGAGGTGGTTGATTTGACGAGAGGCGCGATACAATTTGTTTTGGGAATCGATCAACGCTAAACGCAGATCTTCCTCGCTCATAGAAGCGACGTCCTTCAGTTGATTCATTTTTTCTGAAACACAGAAGACAGACACTTAGAAGGAATTTGTTTAATTCGAGGCGATGTCACGATTTTCAATCCACGGAATACGGTCAAGTATTGCAGAACTTTTCACCCAGTGAATGAAATAGACTTTGTTTTTGTTTATGGTTCAGCGTCCAGACAGTCACAGTTAAGTCGGTGTCAATGACCACCAAGAGGCTCTTACGGTTTGTGAAATTTCGTCATCGCCACGAACCACACGAACTCGTTCTGGAGTTGCGGTAAGGTAAATTTAATTAAGTTCTAGAGCAACACAACAGGCCATTGATGACCGTCCGGGATCAATCCCCTAAGGAAATCTGGGATCAATCCCAGAGGATAACATCATGTAAATTTGAACCACGACCAGATGACGAGGCAACACCTGAGTTGGACTCGCTCCTCTATGGTTCCGGAAACACTTTTTGTTTGAAATTCAGTGACCGTCTGTCTCTTTAGTGTTTATTCGTTCATCAACCAGATTGTGTTCAGAGTTCTCTCGGCAAATGCGTTATTTGGCCCAAACATAAAAACTCGAAGTTTGAACAGAGAGAAAAATTAAACCACGAGGGTGCAAAAAGCTACAGCCGTGTGTCTGCTTTGAATTTTTTTAAAACTTTATTAAATTGTTTACAAAATTGTCTATAAAGCCACTGAGAGAGGCGCTACATTGAGAAATCTAGTTTATTGTTATTGCAGTAGATGGCAGCAGTATCGTAGTGTCGTTTCCTAAACCGAAAACTGAAACTCCAATTCGTATAAAATGCAAATTGCCTTAAACAAACTTTGTTTTGTTTTTCTATTATAAAAAAAATCAATATTTTTCTGTTTTATTTGCTTTGTGATTGGTAGATAGTGAGTCACGTGATAATGAGTCTTGTTGTTCAAAGGACTAATGAATTTGAAGCACGCGAAGACGATAAACACAGTTGTATTTGTTAATTAATGTATTCATACACACAATTTGAGAGCCTGCGCTATAAAGTTTGCTATGTCTTCAGAAGAACCGGCAAATTCGGTCTCCGTTTCCATAGCAACAGTCGAATATGAAAATCGTAAAAAGTACTAGTACAATAAACAACACGAATCAGCTAAAACATATCTATGATTCGGTATTTCTCATAGAGGAGATACATACGTAGTACATTTTCTGTAGCAGCGATGTTTTGGTCGCCGCGACTTGAAAATCGCAAGTGGTAGCCTAGCCTAAAAGTAGCCTTTTCGTGGAATGAGGTTTAATCTAATTGTTGTTGATCAGTCAACTGTCATACACTGCTTGACAGTTGCTAAGGAACAAACAAAATTTTTAAAATAATTAATGACATTCATTGATTAAAGAAACAAAACTTAGTATATAATTAATTAAGGCACTGTGCATTAAGTATAATGCACAATGTTACAGATTTTGGCACTTGGAAAAGCACGATAATAAAAAGAAAAAAATCTGCTCTTGGAGCAATTTTTAAAAGTTTCGAAAAATGTTCTTTCCATCCGGAATCATGACAGATATAGTCACTCAGTAAGAAGTGAGGCCTCTTTGCACATTAATGCACATTTAGCATCTGCTATGCATGCTCTCCACTAAACAGTCGATGAGTACTTGGGGGGATATTGTCTCATTCCTCTCTCAAAGCAATTTTGAGCGCCTGCACAGTTTGGGGTGGGTGATTTCTTTGTGAAACACGTCTACAAAGATCATCCCAAGCATGTTCAATAGGATTTAAGTCCGGTGAATACGCAAGCCATTCCATTCACTCAATATCTTCGCTCTATAGTGTCTCAGAGACATCAACTGTTCTGTGTGGGCATGCATTGTCATCCATGAACAGAACGTCTGGACCCACTGCACCCCGAAATAAACGAACATGACCCAGGAGAAAATCCGTGCAATACCGCTGTGATGTCAAGGCACCTGCGTCAAAGATGTGTAGCTGTGTTCTGCCATTATGCATAATGCCTGCCCACACCATGACCCCTCAGCCATAACGATCAACCTCACGAGCATTCTGTGGTGTGTTACGGGTTCCCCTCTCTCTCCACAGTAGTTGGTGTCCAGAATCCCTCTTCGATGTGAATCGGGATTCGTCGGAGAAGATGACTCTGGACCACTGTTGACGATTCCAACGAATGTGTTCTTTACACCAGTGTAACTTTTCCCGACGTTGGCATGGTTGTAACGAAACGCACTTAACAGGCTTCCGTGCATACAAGCGAGTTTGGTTAAATCTCCGAAAAATTGTTTTGGCAGATACACGAGTGCCGGTAGCGGTTGCAAGCTCTGAACCAATCTGTACCGGAGTGAGATATTTGTTTCTTATTGCTGTTAGGGATATATGTGCATCATCTCAAAATGTGGTGCTGCTATCACGACCACCAACATGCTTTCTCAAAGCATTTCCACCATCCGCGGAGCTTTATTACTGCAAAATGACGTTTTGTGACACGCATTGCTGCGGCAACATGGGTGACACTTTGCCCAGCTTCGAGCTTCCCCAACTGCTCGCCCACGGTCAATTTCACTTAAATGATGCCTTAAGGACATTCTCCACTTGATACTTGCATCACAAGACGGAATTTATCTAAAGGGCTTTCGAAACCTTAAATCGGGATTTTCTGTTTGAAATTTCAATTCATAAACAGCTCGTGTGTTCTGTCTTTTATACAGATAAGAGACCGTGCTCTACAGCACCCTCTGCACTTACATTTTCAACGCTTGAGTGGCTTTCCGAATCGCAGTTTTGCATTGGTTGTTCCTTAGCAATTGTCAAGCAGTGTACATAAATATAGAATTCATTCTTCAGTATTTTTATTGAGGATATGCTGAAATCGCATTCGAAAGCAAGTAGTAACATCACGTTCAAAATACGTACAGGAAACACATATCGTTGCAAAAACACTACCGCCACCTGTATTTAGCTTAAAAGAAAACACCTCTCATAGCCGAATCTACTACCCAAATGTTCTCGCATGATGTGAGGGTTATCTCAATATGAAGTTTATCACTGTTTTGCAGCGTTTGGCATTTTATCGAATTGGTATTGACCACTTAACTATTATGTATTAATTAGGAATTCATTCTTTGGACTTGATTTTAGTAGAGTTATAAAAATATTCATTTATAATATTCAAATATTCATAAATATTCATTATAAATCGAAAATAAATTCAAATAAATCGAAAAACGTCACTTCCGGAATAATTACAATAAACATTTTCCACTGCAAAAGCACTACTGCCATCTACATTTAGCTTGACAGATAAAAGTATATAATATTTGAGCGATTTTTAATGCAAACAAAAGTAAAGTAAAGAAGAAGACAAGACTTGAGGGTAAGAATTTATTTCTGCTCTTGTGCCCTTCGAATTGTACTGAACCATTGTGGTGTAATAAGAGTGGATTTGTGAATCACTTAGCATGCAATTAAAGCACTAAAGCTCAAATTAATTTCGAACTTCAAAGGGGATTCGATTTTTTTTCGGCACACACAATTTTTTATTGCGTATGTATTTTATCTTTCTATTATAAAAGAAAAATTTTCTATCTTTTTCAGATTTATTCGCTTTGTGATTGGTAGATAGCGAGTCTTGTGGTTCAACGGGATAAGGAATTTGGAGCACGCGCAGGCGATAAACACAGTTATATTTGTTAATGAATTCATTACAATTTGAGAGCACTGCCTAGAAGGTTTGCAATGTTTTCAGAAGAACCAACAAATTGGGTCGCCGTTTCCATAGCAACTGTCGAATATGAAAATCTTAAAAAGTACTACAAACAACACGAATCAGCTAAAACATATAGATGATTCGGTATTTCTATGCGGTAGGCGAAGAAAACGGTTTATTTTTTTTCTCCTTACGATAGTTTTTAGTGTCCTTTTTTTCTCCTTAATGTTGTTTATTTAAAATTTAATCCTTAGCTTTAGTGCCCTTTTTTCGACTTAGATACAGATACGCTAATCTCGCAAAAAAAGAAGTAATCAATTTTCCGTTAGTCGGGCGCATGTGAAAAATATCACAATGGGAAGGGAAGGAAGAAACTTCAATTAACGCGTGCTAGAGGTCCAGGATCAATCCAAGTGGGGATGGATTGTGAAGCAATCCCCTCCCCCTCATTGGTGAATGGTATAGTTTGCGAAACGAACTATATATGCTTGTGTAGCAATCATCAGGGGTTTACGAGCGATAGCGAGCAGGGGGCGGAGCCCCCTAGTAGGGAAAAATCCACTGAAATATCATTAGGTTATAAATTCTGTAAGTCTCAAGAAAATCGTGTTTGTAGAGAATTGATTTATGCTCTTTGTTTAGTTCTTTGTCTTCTAGTTGCTTTCCGTATTTGAATTTTATACTTGTTTGCCTGTCTGAGATGGTTGCAGCCTCAGCAAGAATGTTCTCTGTTAGAATGTTTGTGTTGTTACTGATATTATTATTTCCTAATTTTATGAAGTGTATTTGCCTCTTTGGCTTGTTTCCTATGACCTTTAGCAAATTTACCTTTCTATTTTGTTCTTTATGGTTCTGGAGGAGTGTATGAGCAATTTTTAGTACAATGCTGCTCAAACGTAGAAAACACCATTTTGTTTTGTCAAGGTCAGGCTTCTCCCTGATGACGACCTGATCCCCCAACCATCGACCTTAAAAGGAAATACACGGAGCATGTACCAGCAGTTTCATGTTATTTCTTCTAGTTGCTCGGTTTCAAGATGTATTATGTGGCTGTGGGTAAAAGCGTGAATCCTAAAATATTGATTGGTTAAAGTGAATCGGATAAGTCAATCTATGATTCACCCTTCAGAGATTTATGACAGTGACTCCGGCCACATGATCCGTCTATTTCATTTTAAGGTCGATGCCACTAACACTTCTTCATTTTCGTACTAGTTTTTTATTTTAAATTTTTTTTAAAATAAATTTAAATTTCCTTTGATATTGAAGTTATATTGCTCATCATGCTATGTTTGTCGCTTCAGAGTGCTATCGTGGTTAGTTTTAGCTTTCCTTTGGTTTCCAAGAATTAATTTGCGATTCGTAGCAATCACCGGGGTTTAGCGAGCAGTGGTCACACCTGGCCTCACGAAAAGAACTACCACGGGCAACGCCGAGCTGGCCACGCAGTGGCTAGTAATTATATATACACATACCCTTTGACTAAGCTTAAAGCAGGAACAGAAATAACCCAATGCTTCTTTAAGTGGTGGTCGAAAGCCAGTTGTTTTGCTCTAGTACGACGTTAATTAAAATTACCTTACCTTACCTTTCTTAAAAGTGACTCCTGCTTTTCTACCTTTAACGAAGTAAACGGGTTCTCCCCTGGATTTAAAAAAGCAAAACATTTTCTTTTTTTCTCATGAAACATTTTTTTATGGTAGTTTCTACTTCATATTTCCCTCTATTTGTTCTCTTCTGCTTTTAGCGTGGTTCAAAATTACGTGATATTGGTTCAAAATTACGTGGTTGATCCCGGACCGTCATCAATAGAGTTGCTTCGGTTCAGTGGTCGGCAAACCGCGGCTCTTTAGCCACTTGAGTGCAGCTCTGCCCTGAATCTATTTCGACTAAGTGCTGGCAGTAAATATCCCACCGGTGATGCGAGGAAGAAAGCAGTTGAGGAACTTCAGAAGAGACAAGAAAAATCAAGTTCTATATTTAATTATTGGGTGCAGTCTTCCAACAGTGTTTATATTACAAGATTTATTGTTAGTCAAGAATTGCTAGGAGAGGCAAACAATACACAGACAGTGAATACACTAAAAGTTGTTTTATAAATGCATCCGAAGAGCTATATTCCGATATTTTAAGAAAATGGCAGAAATTCTTTAAAAAATTAAAGAATTTCCACTGCTTGTAAAAATTGTAAAAGACAGAACAGTCAAAATATTTTCGAATATAACTAATCAGCAAATCGAATAGAACAATTCGAATACAACTAATCAGAAATTTTCCGCTGTATCAATAGCTGTTGACGAATCTTGTGACATAAATGACACAGCGCGAGTTTAACTTTATGTTAGATTTATTTCGTTTTTGGAATCTAAAGAAGAATCTTTTAGGATTATTGCCACTGAAAGATCAAACACGTGATGAGGATATTGTAAATGCTGTCATTGAATGCATGGAGAAACATATTCCACTCGATAAAATTATTCCAATATCAACAGATGGCGCAAAAAGTATGACCGGAGTGAGAAAAATTTTGTTTCTACTTTGAAGGACAAAAATAAAACACGAGATACTTGTTTACCATTGCATCATTCATCAAGAAGCGCTTTGTGCTTAGAAATTTCCAGAAGAAATTTGCTTTGTTATGGAATTGGTGATCAAGATTGTCAACACAGTCGTACCTAAATCTCTTTATTATCACCAATGTAAAGAATTTTTAGTTGAAATGGAGAGTAAATACGCTGATCTTCTGCTGCATAATAAGGTACAATGGCTTTTAAGAGGAAACGTTTTAAAACGTTTCGCTTCCTTATTACTTGAAATTAAAGCATTTCTCCCTGAGAACTTGACTATGAACTCTTGACTATCCTGAACTAACGGACAATCAGTGGATCCGAAAATTTTATTTCATGGTAAAAACTTTAAGTCTTATCTAAATAATCTTAATCATAAACTACAGGGGAAGGAAACTCAATTTTTTCAACGTTGGAAGAAGTCATTTCATTCAAAAACAAATGATCCCTTTTTTGCTCAAGATTTTAAAAAGAGAAGCATTAATTCATTTCCCAAGCCTGCTGAAGCATTGCTAAGAAAATAACTCGGTAATTGACATTTGCTATTTCAAAACAACAATTTTAAATATGAGGGAAGCTTTTCTACTGAGGTTTCAGAAATTGAGAAATAGCATAGCGACGTTAGTCTTCGTTAAAAAACCACAGTGCTGACGTAACAGAATCGAATTTTTCACCCTTTAATATTGACATTGGCGCGTTTGAAATACAATTACCGGAGATAAAAAACAAAGAATTATGGAGCTCCAAATTTGAACGCCTTAATGCTGATATGGAAAAAATTGGAGAAAAATAAATGTGATCGTAGTTCACAGATAAAGCGGTCTGCTTTGAAAGACCTGGAGAAGGAAGATATGATAATTTTCAACATCTGGAATAGCATTCCTGGCTGATATGATCAGTTAAAAAAACTAGCATTTGCTGTTCTTTTACTTTTTGGCTCTGCATATTCACGCGAACAATCTTTTCCAAGTAAATATTATCAAAATCTTTCAATCTTATCAAAAGTAACTCGAGAAATCGTCTTATTGACGAGAAACTGGAATCCTGCTTGAAATTAAAAACAACAACGTACAAACCTGACTTTCCGAACTTTCCAAGGAAATGCAAGGTCATCGTTCACATTAAATGGGTGTTTTGTGATGTTTTTATTTTAAAGTAAAAAAATAATTTTTTTGTGTCAATAAATCGATTGTTATTATGATATCTGGTTTTATTTAATGTTAGTAGCTGTTTAAACACACTCCTAAAAACATGGTTCTTGAAAATAATTTTTGGCTCTCAAAAGAAATCTTAATCGTTGTATTGCTGATCTTTGGCTCTTTTGGACTCATGGAGTTTGCCGACCTCCGCTCCAGTGTGACGTTAAATGAAATATCAACCTACCTGCGGCTTTTAGCGCTGTTCATCTAAAGGGTTGTTATTTTTCTTTGATGTTATTTTGTTTCTTTGATACTTTATTTTGTTTTTGGTTTGACTTATTTTTGGTGATGGTCTATAATAGGGGTACACAACCTGCGGCCCGCGGGCCACATGCGGCCCGCGAATCAACAATTTGCGGCCCGCAAACTAATTTTGATTATAAACTTCAAAGAGAATTTAAGTTGAGAAGCAAATTGACTGACAAACATTTAGAAACAGTCTTAAGAGTTTCTACTAGCAGTATTGAACCTAACATACCTAAATTAGTTAGTAAAACTCAGTATCAGTCATCCCATTAGCAAGCTGTAACATAATTATTGTTTATGCCTTAGAAATTTTAATATTAAATATATTTGATGCTGTAATTTTTATTTCTAATTTTACTGTTTTCATTAAAATTTCTTATACTTACATTGTACTACTACTGTAATTAATTTTATAACCTAAAATAATTTGCTGAAGTACATATGACGTTCTTGAGACACATTCTTAAAAGTAATTCTAAATGAGTGATCATTGCAAATGTTTGTTAACTTCTTTTTTTTAAACTATTCACAATATCATTCAACTAGCTCTGTAACAAGGCTCCTACATAAAAAAAAAAAAAAACGTTTGTAAGTTTAACCTTAAAAAAAAATTAGTGAATATTTTTTTACTATACATATTAAGTGTAATAACAGCTGTTCATAATTGGGTAGTAGCAATTTCATTGTGTCTGTGCTGTAACTTCAATTGCGGCCCCCCATGTCTCAATCAACGGTGCGAGTGGCCATTCTCCCAAAAAGGTTGTGCACTAGTCTATAATCTACATTCTACAGGGTGTCCATAAAAGAATGTCCCAGTTTCAATGGTATATTATAACAGTTTAATTTAGACTATTTACAGCAAATCATACATCAAATTGAAGGTAAACTCACCTAGTTTTTCTTGCAAATGTTCAATATGTGCATCTTAAGTTATACGGCCCACATCCAACCTAAAGTCCAATTCTTCCCACACTTTGGTTAACAAGTCTGGAGCAAAAGCCTCTTCAATTCTGTGTCTCAACTCTGGCAAATCATTAGGTAGCGGCGGAACGTAGACACGTAGATCTTTTATAAATCCCCAAAGGAAAAAATCGCATGGCGTTATGTCAGGTGAACGTGGAGGCCAGCGAAAAAGAGCTCTGTCGTCTCGACCATTACGACCCATCCAACGGTCAGGGACTTCGACTTTCGACCACTCTCGTACAAAGAGATTCCAATGGGGAGGGGCTCCATAATGTTGCCAAATAAAGTTTACAGGTTCACCCTCTACTAATTGGGGGAAGAGCCACTCTTTCAACATATCCAGGTAAGCCACCCCTGTTACGGTAAGAATTGGACTTTAGATTGGATGTGTGCCGTATAACTAAAGGTGCACATATTGAGCATTTGTAAGAAAAACTAGGTGAGTTTACCTTCAATTAGATGCATGATATGTTGTAAGTAGTCTAAATTGAAATGTTATAATATACCATTGAAACTGGGACATTCTTTCATAGACACTCTGTATATAAATAAAATTATATAGTCCACGGTTGGGTCCGGTTACCCATTCCTTAATAGGGCTTGCATAAGGGCGCTTCTTACCCACGCAAATTGATTTAAGAAAGCTTGGAACTTTTTATACCAGATGTAGGGGTGGGGGGATCTAATTATTTACGAGCTTCAATTTAATTTTTGTTTAAAAAATGGGTAGGAAAGAATCTGGTGGAATTGCATTACTTCGCGCTGGAACAACACAACAGTCTAGAAACAATCCTGAAGGGTAAGATCTGAAGAGTCACGGAGATACGCGGCGAGAACAGGCCTCAAATATATTTATGAAAGCTTGCACGTTTAAGTTCTTACAGATGTAGGAATCTAATTATTTTCGACCTTCAATTTAATTTAATTTGTTTTATAAATGGGTAGGAAGGAAGCTGACAGAATCGCATTACGTCGCACTGGAACAACACAACAGTCCAGGATCAATCCTGAAGGATAAGATCCGAGGACAACACCTCGTAATTTGGAATCATGGTCAGATGACAAAGTCAACGCCTGAGCCACACTTTTCATTCTTCTATAACCCCCACCAACGTGATGTCCTTTTTGGTCACGACAGATTTAATGTCTACACGTACGCGACGGTCTTTGGTTGGATCGAGTTTCGAACTCGCAACCCTCCGTTGCAGTCCGTTAGAAAATCGACTTTTCCCCCAAATCTTCCAACAATGTGTTCCATCGATTAATATTAATTTTTTGTCTTCCTTGGATAGGCTAATTCCCAGCCTAAGTTTTTAATTTGTGTGCCTCAAAGATGAGTCAAAAATGTCCCGTGTTCGAAAAATTTCTAGATTTGAATAATTTTTCATGTCAATCTGGTCTTTTACCTTCGATTTATCAAATCATTTTGTTTTAGTCATATATTTGTAAATAATACTTTGATATTGAAAAAAATAATTGGTAATAAATAATGCGTGCACACAATTTTAAGTGTGATTTAAAAAAATTAGAAAAACTGAAGAGTTCCAATATACGTTTTCATAATACCAGTATATAACATCATCTACTGTCGCTCTTATCAACAATGCATGTTCATATACTGTCGGCTTAGAGCAAAAACTTACTGACATTTTATCGTACATATAAACACCAAATGCTTGTTTTCAATGATGATGAAAAATGCATTGTGATATTAAAATCTGTTAAAAAAAAGTATGACGGTATCAAAATATTTAGAACTTTTATTATTTACCTATAACATCTAATTTTTCGTCTTTAAATAACTGTAGAATAAGGAAACTTTGTGTTAATTGATGAGTATGTGCTCCAAGCCGACGATATGTTAACGTAATTATATACAGATAAGTGAAATAATAAGTGAGCCTTAAGCATTGATTGATTCGAACCAGGATCATTCCGATCCAGACGCCAACACCTTCACCACTAGACCGGTTGGTCGGCTAGATAGAAGATGAAGAATATATACATAATTTCTTGTCCTATGCTTCAAGAATACTTTTGTCCTCTGCACCTTGTGTTTTAGGTAGGTTTTTCCTAAATAAACAAAAAGGTAATTAATGTAACACAGCTAAATTGGAGAAAAATGGAAATAAAATACATTTAATCTATATCTATATAATAAAAAAGGATGTAGGAGGGTTTATGTGTGCGTGTGCTTTATACAAATCTACACCGTTTGACCAATCCACACCAAATTTGGCACACTTTTACTATAGAACACTGTGGAAAACATAGGATATTTCCTTCCTGTTCTCAGAGCGATCTGTTGCCATGAAAATTGGCCCACAGGTAGTCTTAAACGTGCCCCCCGAAGCCCCAATTTTAAAATCTTAAGTTTGCTTTTCTGCAATAAATGGACATGGATAAGGAAACACGTTCTACAAGGTTTGTATAGTTGAGTTAACTCAGGGAAACGTCGATGTCATATTTTAGCTGTCGCGGTCATATCTAAAACCCGAGAGCAACACCGGGTTATTCAGCTCGTATATATCTCTCTATATTAAAAAAAAAAAATCACCGCAGCCGCCACCGCTGTCGCAGGATTGAAAAACTGTTTTTTTTAAGCCCGATTCTTAGATGGTTTCCAAAGAAAGTACGGATCAGAAAATTACAAAATTAACATGGTTTGTTCAAAATTGTACAGTGAACACGATGAAGTTGATTTTTTTCGATGCGGTTATTAGTTTAGGGTTTATTAAGTGTCAAAGTCGAAAAAGCGAAATTTCTACAGCGAGTAAGCAAAAGACGAACAGATTGTCAGTCTTCAGCCGTGTTTTTTTAGATTAACTCTAAACGTGAATTTTCGCAGTTCGTAGAGTTTTTTTAGAAATTTGTATTTTAAATTTGAAAACCTCACACACACACAGAATTTTTTAGAATGCACTCTTTATTACGATACAATTATTTTTGAAATTGGTTAATAAATAAATTCGATGCGATCAAAACTTGGTCAGACAAATTTCGTATTCTTTAGAACGCGAAGCGATTGCGTTCATTCTATTTCACGGAAATAAAGGTTACATTTTCTGACCCTTGAAATTGTCTGCACTGTGACGTCATGCTCGGTTTTTTTTGCTCGATTCTCAGATGGTTTGCCGATTAAATATAGATCAGGAATTCATAAGATTAACATGGCTTATTTAATATTGTACAGGGAATAAGATGGAGATATTTTTTTACTGATGCGGCTATTACTAGTTTAGGGTGCTTTAAGTGTTAAAGTTTAAAAAAAAAAGCAAAATCACTTGCAAAAGGAGTGTTGGTTTGCGAAGCAAACCATATGGGATTGCGTAGCAATAACCGGGGGTTTACAAGCGTTAGCGAGCAGGGGGCGCAGCCCTTACAGCGACGTAGTAGTGTATATAAAAGGATGTATGTGGGTATATTCTTTATGCAAATCTACACCGTTTGACCAATCCACACCAAATTGGGAACACTTATACTTTAGAACACTGTGGAAAACATAGGATATTTCTTTCCTGTCTTCAGACCTTGTAGCCATGACAATTGGCACATAGGTAGTCTTAAACGTGCCCCCCGAAGCGCCAATTTTAAAATCTTAAGTTTGCTTTTTTGCAATAAATGGACATGGACAAGGAAACACGTTTTACAGGGTTTGTGTATTTGAGGTAATACATGGAAATGTCGCGGTCATATTTCAACCCGAGCAGCGCAGTGTTATCGAACCAGTTTAAACATAAAATGCGATTCATTCTGATGTAATTTTTATACAGTGATACCGTCTACATGTAGATGAAAGAAGGCGTGGGCTAAAAGTGTCCGTAGGAGGCGGTTAGCGTAAAGCCCACCTGGGTTCTCACTAGGGATGCGACATCGACAACCAAACATCGATGTTTTGAAACATCGATGTTCAAAATTAAAACATCGATGTTGATAATACATCGCCCCCAAAACATTGATGTTTTCAAACATCGATGTTTTTAAAATTCAGTGCATTTAAACTTTTTTACCCATTTCTTAAAACTGGTTTAGCACCTAGTGATGCAACATCGACAGCAAAACATCGATGCTCAAAATTAAAACATCGATGTTGATAGTGCATCATCCCAAACCATAGATGTTTTTAAAATTCAGTGTATTTAAACTTTTTTCCCATTTTTAAAACTGGTTTAGAAACTATTGATGCGACATTGGCTCCAATACATCGATGTTTTTTTATAAAAACATCGACATCGATGTCGCATCCCTTCTGTTCAGATCCTTCACCCTTGGCCACTTTGGTCTAAAAGTATGTTCAATTTGCTGATTATGAAAATTATGCTATTTGGTTATTTTTTTAATTTTTATAACGGTATTTTTTTCATTTAAAAATAAAACATCGACAAGTATAAACATCGATGTTACAAAAACATCGACTCCAATACATCGATGTTAAATACATCGATATTTTTTTAGAACATCGATGTTTTGAAAACATCGACATCGATGTTGCATCCCTAGTTCTCACTAGGCAGCGATTAGAAAGAGTGAGATAATACTAAAAGCACATCATCCCGGATTTCTTCCAATGAATCCCTATGAGAAGCATTTCTTGTCTAGGTAAACGTAAGTGATGGTAGTGTTTCTGCGGCAATATGTGTTCCAGCATTTCGTCAATAATATTCCAAAGATTGAATTCCGAATTGTTATGATACTCCATTGGTCAACGCCCATTATGTTCAACACCAAGCATCACCCAAATGGTGATGAACTACATCTTAAGGTTACTCACTAGGCAGCGATTAGAAAGAGTGAGATAATACTAAAAGCACATCATCCCGGATTTCTTCCAATGAATCCCTATGAGAAGCATTTCTTGTCTAGGTAAACGTAAGTGATGGTAGTGTTTCTGCGGCAATATGTGTTCCAGCATTTCGTCAATAATATTCCAAAGATTGAATTCCGAATTGTTATGATACTCCATTGGTCAACGCCCATTATGTTCAACACCAAGCATCACCCAAATTGTGATGAACTACATCTTAAGGTTACTCACTAGGCAGCGATTAGAAAGAGTGAGATAATACTAAAAGCACATCATCCCGGATTTCTTCCAATGAATCCCTATGAGAAGCATTTCTTGTCTAGGTAAACGTAAGTGATGGTAGTGTTTCTGCGGCAATATGTGTTCCAGCATTTCGTCAATAATATTCCAAAGATTGAATTCCGAATTGTTATGATACTCCATTGGTCAACGCCCATTATGTTCAACACCAAGCATCACCCAAATGGTGATGAACTACATCTTAAGGTTACTCACTAGGCAGCGATTAGAAAGAGTGAGATAATACTAAAAGCACATCATCCCGGATTTCTTCCAATGAATCCCTATGAGAAGCATTTCTTGTCTAGGTAAACGTAAGTGATGGTAGTGTTTCTGCGGCAATATGTGTTCCAGCATTTCGTCAATAATATTCCAAAGATTGAATTCCGAATTGTTATGATACTCCATTGGTCAACGCCCATTATGTTCAACACCAAGCATCACCCAAATGGTGATGAACTACATCTTAAGGTTACTCACTAGGCAGCGATTAGAAAGAGTGAGATAATACTAAAAGCACATCATCCCGGATTTCTTCCAATGAATCCCTATGAGAAGCATTTCTTGTCTAGGTAAACGTAAGTGATGGTAGTGTTTCTGCGGCAATATGTGTTCCAGCATTTCGTCAATAATATTCCAAAGATTGAATTCCGAATTGTTATGATACTCCATTGGTCAACGCCCATTATGTTCAACACCAAGCATCACCCAAATTGTGATGAACTACATCTTAAGGTTACTCACTATGCATCGTGCGAGTGCATTTAAAGAGCGAAAGTAAAATATTGGCAGTACGTCGAGTTTATGTACAGTGAAAATCCTTCTCATAACTATACAAATAAATCCTTCATCCTGTGATCAATACAAGGTCCTAGTTCAATGCAACAGAATATGCGACTGTCCCATCTATATAATATGTTGGCTTGAAGCAATATTTCGCTTAAGTCCTAATATAGTGAGACCTCCTCGAAATGAGACCTTGGCCTGCCTCCTCCACAAGTCTAGTTCATTTCGATAAAGGTAGAAACATAATATCACTGAAGGATTGCACAAAGGAAATCCTTGCCTCCTTTTTATTTCCTTTCTCTACTGTTAGACTCCCCCGTTTGGGCTCAATCCTAATCACAGATACAGTCGCCAAAGCCAATGCATACCTGCTAAAGTCTAATACCTTGTATGAAATGTATACGTTCTAATGAAATAGACGGAGCATGTGCTACCAGCTTTACGTTATTTCTTCCGGTCGCTCAGTTTGAAGATCTTTCGCGTGGATGTGGGTAGGTTGGGTTTTGGACAGGTATCCGAGGACAACACCATAAATTTTAAAGTACGGTAAACAAGGTCAAACCTCAGCTGGCACCCCACTCTCCAAAGTTCTACACCCCACCAATGAGAAGACATTTGAGGCCACGACAGATTTAACGAGCATCGGACTCCTTAGGTTGTAGTAGCAATTGTAGTTTTAGTTAACGTCGTACAAAACAACGGGCTATTGACGACGGTCCAAGATCAGACCCTTAAGGGAAAGATCCGAGGACAACACCTCGTAATTTTGAACCACGGTCAGATGACTCGGCCTCCTTAGGCTGTGGGAAAAAAAATGAATCTTAAATTATTGATTGGTTAAAGTCATTATCCACCAAGATCAAAACCTCTAGTCTGCGCTTCGATCGTCAATCGGCTAATTCGATTCGTAAGCACACCTTTCGAAAGTGACTTCTTCCACATGCTCCATTTGATTCGAAGGTCGATGGCTAAAGCAGTTGACGCTTACCTAATTTTGAAAATCGAATCGTCCCCACCACGTGACGTAGAATGAGTCAAGTCTCATCTTGGGGTGGCCTCACTATAAACGATGCGGTTTATGAAACACCGGTTCCGGTATGATACTGGATGCAGTATCATACCAGATCCAGTTTATACCGGAAAGAAATTTTTTCCACTAGGGCCGCTAAGTTAGCACATTGAAAGCAATGCTAACTGTTGTCATTTGAAATTGGCTTGACAACTATAATTGCAATCCAGTCAAAACAGCTTCATTTGGATTGGATTGGATTGTATATGGTTTTGTGGCATTGAGTCCTCTTGGGACATATTATGCCAAACTCAAGATAAAAAGTCTAGTATACAGGGTGGTCCCGAATTCATGGTACAAACTTTAATGGTAGGTACAGGACATTGTAACAATGATTTATTGTATAGGAATGTATAGTCGCAAGTGACGCGGTGAGGCGTAAACAGGGGAAATAAAAGGAAAGAGAAATGGAGTGATCGGTTGGTATCATTGCCGGTAGAGGGCAGTAGATGTCTAGCCGCTGTTGAACATGATGCATCGCAGTAGGGAAAAGCGCCATTCACAATTGTGCTGCCGTAGACGATGGGTGACTTTACGTATGCAGAAAAAGCAGACATGCATTACATGTACGGCCGTGCAAATGGTAACGGCAGAGCTGCGTTACGAATGTATCGCGCGGAGTATCCTGATCGACGAATGCCGGATCATAGAATTTTTCAACGGTTACATCGTCAACTTTGTGAAACAGGTGCGTTCGACGTCAACAGACATGGCGCTGGTCGAGTAAGAGCTGTACGCACTCCAAGGCTGGAAGAAAGCATCTTGAACATTGTGGCTGATAGACCCGAGTCAAGCACAAGAACTGTTGCGCGTGACGTAGGTGTGAGTCATCAGACTGTATGCAGAGTGTTAAACGAAAATCGTTTACACCCCTTCCATTTTCAGAAAGTACAAGCATTGAATCCGGCAGATTATCCTCGCCGCGTGAACTTCTGCCTGTGGGTGATGCAGCAATGTGCGTTGCAGCCGGATTTCGTAGATTATGTGCTATTTACAGATGAAGCGACATTTTCAAGCGAGGGTGTCTTTAATGCGCACAATTCCCATGTGTGGGCAACCGATAATCCACATGCAACGCGTCGACATGCGTTTCAACAACGTTTCAGTATTAATGTGTGGGCTGGTATTGTGAACGACTTTTTGATTGGCCCATACTTACTACCCACGTGGCTCACTGGCGGAAGCTATCTTATTTTTCTGAAAGAAGTGTTACCACAACTGCTGCATGATGTTCCGATCGCCATTCGTAACCGCATGTGGTTTCAGCACGATGGGGCGCCAGCACACTTCAGCATTGATGTACGGAATTACCTGAATGCCACGTTTGGTACTCGATGGATTGGGCGTGGTGGACCAGTCCCTTGGCCACCCCGATCTCCCGATTTATCGAGCCTCGATTACTTTTTATGGGGACATCTA
Organism: Metellina segmentata; assembly: GCA_947359465.1. Classification (NCBI taxonomy): domain Eukaryota; kingdom Metazoa; phylum Arthropoda; class Arachnida; order Araneae; family Tetragnathidae; genus Metellina; species Metellina segmentata. The sequence continues at coordinate 71,722,498 of OX375877.1, read as the reverse complement.
AAGCATCTTGTTTATGAGACTCCAGTTGACTCAGATGAGGATCTCGTCGCTCGCTTATCTGTAGCTGCTGCAGGTGTGCGTGAAATACCAGGCATCTTTGAACGTGTACGCCAATCGCTCCACCGACGCTGTCAAGCATGTATCGATACTGGTGGACGCAATTTTGAACAATTACTGTAAACATGACACTTGTCAACAACGCTTTCAATAAAATCTTTGTTTTTCCTTTCGGCCGTTATTTCCCCTGTTTTCGCCTCACCGCGTCACTTGCGACTATACATTCCTATACAATAAATCATTGTTACAATGTCCTGTACCTACCATTAAAGTTTGTACCATGAATTCGGGACCACCCTGTATGTGTATAGTCTAATAATAAAATGGAATGAGTGATGTCATAATAAATGAGAACTATATAAAATTATATATGATGGATAAACCCTATGTCATGTAAAAAGCTAAAAATATTTGGATGAGGATTCTCTCCAATCATGTCTTCTAAAGTCAAGTTATAAGAATTAAAATGTATCAGTCGTTGCCTATTAAAATGAGAACATTCAATTAAAATGTGTTTTACTGTTAGTGGGCAAATGCAGTTGTTACAAATGGGATGATCTTCTCCGAGGAGGAGATGTCTATGGGTGATCCTAGTATGTCCAATGCGGAGGCGTGTTATTATTACCTGCTGTCTTCTTAAAAGTGGCGACGGCCATTGAGTTATATTTGATTTAATAGCGTGGAGTTTGTTCTCCGTTTGATCACTCCATTCGCTCTGCCATTTCTCTTCCAAAAACTTGTAAATACTGGTTTTTAAGTCATGATAAGGGATGGTATGGTTAATGTTATTTACTGCCGATTTGGCGGCTTGGTCAACTATTTCATTGCCTGATATCCCAACGTGAGATGGAATCCAACAAAATATTAAGTTAAAGTCCTTTGAAGAAAGATGATAAGTTCTTTTTAATGACTGTAAAACAATGGGATGACTGTCATGATCAGGATGTTTCAATGACTGTAAAACACTTAATGAATCTGTGAAAATGATATATTTTTTATGACAATGATCGGATATATTTTCTAGTGATTTATATATGGCCATGATTTCAGAGGTAAAAACAGAACATGAAGAATGAAGTTTAAAACTGTGAACAAAGTGATTAATAATGAACGCAGCTCTAACATAGTTTGCCTTTTTAGATCCGTCCGTATAAATATGAATGAAATTAGAATATTTTCTAAATGCTTTAGAAAGAGTTGTTTGTAAATAATATCAGAGGTATCTGCTTTATAAAAATCTTGGAAAGGGTTTTGAAATTCAAAATCATGATTAAACCAAGGAGAGAAATAATAAAGTTTTTTCTGGGTGACGTCAAGTGAAGAAATTTCGGATCCGTCCATTAAATCCAGCATTCTTAAATGGAATGTAGGGATGAAGGATGTTTTTGCTTGATAAAGGCGCGTTTTAAATATGGACTGTGATGAATGGTATGCAATGGGTGATGCGGTATTGAGGAAATTCTAAAATAATATTCTAAGGACAACGACTGGTCCAGGGAAGGTTCATAAGAGTCTACATACAAGCTCCTTACAGGTGAAGTCCTAAAGGCCCCAGAACATACACGTAAAGCTGTGTGGTGGATGGTGTTCAGAGTTTGAAGAGCAGATTTTCTTGCTGAACCATACACCACGCAGCCGTAGTCCAATTTGGATCGAATTACAGCTCTATAAATTTTAAAAAGGCAAGTACGATCAGATCCCCATGATAATTTTGATAAAACTCGTAAAATGTTAAGAGCCTATTCGCAACGTTTGCGTAAATTTAAAATATGCGGTTGAAAAGTCAACTTCTTGTCAAATATGATACCTAAAAATTTTAAATTGTCCACAACATTAATTAAAATATCTTTGAAAAATATTTCAGGGTCAAGATGAAGATTTCGCTTTCTGCAAAAATGAACACAAGCGGTTTTAGAAGGTGAAAAACGGAAACCATTTTCGTTAGTCCAATGAGTGATTTTGTTAACTGCCTGTTGAAGTTGTCTCTCTATTAAACGAATGTCTTTAGCTGCGCATGAAATTTGCAGATCGTCAACGTAAATAAGACCCTTAACTGATGGAGGCAATTGAGAAACAATGTTGTTAATTTTTAAAATAAAATAGAGTCACACTTAAAACACTGCCTTGTGGTACTCTCCCCCCTCTTGAGTAAAAACATCTGAAAAAATCGATCCAATCCGTACTTTAAAATATCGTTTCTCTAAAAAATTTTGAATAAAAATAGGCAGATTTCCTCTTATGTCATAGTTAAAAATGTCTTTTAAAATTCCATGTCTCCACGTTCGATCGTACGCTTTTTCAATATCAAAAAATATCGAGACGAGATGTTTATTTTGAACGAAAGCATTTCTAATTTTAGTCTCGAGAGCAACCAAATTGTCAACAGTGGATCGACCCTTTCGGAAACCACTTTGAAGTGGAGAGAGACATTTATCTGTTTCTAAAATAAAAACTAATCTCGCGTTGACCATCTTTTCTAAGATCTTGCATAAGCAGCTTGTCAGGGCTATTGGACGGTAGTTCGAAGGATTCTTGGGGTCTTTATTCGGTTTCAGTATTGGTATTATGGTAGCATACCTCCATGACTGCGGAAAGATGTGCTCATTCCAAATTCTGTTATAAAATTTCAGGAGATTATATAGAGAACTATTTGAGAGATGTTTGAGTATAACGTAACTAATATTATGTGGTCCAGGACTTGATTTGTGAACTGAGGATAGAGCCTTTGTCAATTCGTAAAAAGTAAAATTTGTTTGTTTCTGTGTTTGAGTGTCTTTTGGAAAGAATAGCAATATTTAATTTTGATAATTTATGCAATATAAAAATTTACAAAAACATCACCTGTTACTTTTGGTTTTTATATCTTTTTGGAAGTTTAGCGATTTCTGTGTACTTCAGTTTTCGTACAGCAACATTTCCATCGTTCATCAACGCATCTGAATCAGATGCGTCAAATGTGCATACTGTTCCACTCTTGAGTCACCTGATTTATTCGTATGTACAACAACAAAAATGATAAAAATGAACCATACGAATACCAAAGTTCTATACAGAAACAAACAAAAGATTTCATAAATGAAAAGAGGCCGTTATAGCAAAATGCCACAATTTGGTTATTATTTAATGAAATTATTTGTTTGTTTCTGTGTTTGATTGTCTTTTGGAAAGAATAGCAATATTTAAGTTTGATAATTTATGCAATATAAAAATTTACAAAAGCATCACCCGTTACTTTTGGTTTTTATATCTTTTTGGAAGTTTAGCGATTTTTGTGTACTTCAGTTTACGTACAGCAACATTTCCATCGTTCATCAACGCATCTGAATCAGATGCGTCAAATGTGCATACTGTTCCACTCTTGAGTCATCTGATTTAGTCGTATGTACAACAACAAAAATGATAAAAATTAACTATACGAAAACCGAAGTACTATACAGAAACAAACAAAACATTGCATAAATCAAACAAACCACAAATTGCACAAAAGATCAAAATTAAATATCGCTAAACCTTGAAAAAAATATCCAAACTAAAAGTTAATATGCTTTAAAAAGCAAAATCTAAACTATCGTAGTCTGAAAAAGAAACAATAACAAACGTATTGCACAACCGTTATCCAGTTTCAAAAATGAAGTAAGCACAGTAAAAATATACTTATATAAAAGATTAAAAGTCAACGCTAACTAAAAGTTAACATGCTTTAAAAAAAGCAATACATTTTTGAAAGGATATGCAGTAATCGGGCGGCTACACGGCAACGGATACACACGCGCAGAAAATACGGATTCATTCAATACCGATTCATGACTGTTGCCATTCGGAAGAAAGATAATAATAATAGAACAACGCATTAAATTAATTTTAAAATTTTCAAGAATAAATTTTAAAAATCGGGCTGGTCTATAAAATCGCAAAAAAATTCGTACTACATGTGTGCCAAATTTCATTAGTGTGAATGCCATAAATTCGTCAGGGCGCAACTTCATGACACACACACACAAAAAATAACTTTACTTTATAATAGTAGAGATAAAATTTTCTCTTATTGGATATCTATTGAAGATATTCCAGGCTTTCCTTTGCTTCCGATACGCATAGCTACATTCCTCATTCCACCAAGGTTTCTTTTGTTTTTTAGGCGCATTTTGATTTTTTTAATTGAGGCGTCAGCACTAGCTATAATTATGTCTGTTATTTTTTCAGTGACTTCATCGATGTTATCATTTTCTACTAGGTTAGAAATGTCTACAAGGGTATTAAAAAGTGGCCAGTTGGCAGTTTCAAAAATATAGTTGGACTGGCTGTCAGTGTGAGGTTGGTATTGGCCTGCATATTTTAGTTTTATAGCATAATGGTCGCTATTGTAGAGGTAAGAATCCACAGAAAAAGTCCAAAATGGTAAAATTGAAGGAGTGCAAATTGCCAGATCTATTGAATGGTAAGTAAGTGAAGGTGAGTGAAAGTAAGTAGGTTGGCCGTTATTCATGATGCATAAATCATTGTTTGTTATTAATTTTTCGATCTGTTTGCCTCTACGATTAATGTCTGAACTGCCCAGAGGATATGATGGCTATTTAGGTCACCAAGTATGATGAATGGTTGCGGAAGTTGATCTATTAAATTATTTAAGTCAGAAGTGGCGATATAGGTGTTAGGAGGTAAGTATAAATTACATATTGTAATTAGAATATTGACACGAAGTCTTACCGCAACAGCTTGGAGATTTGTTGTAAGGTTAATTTGGGTGACTGGAAAGTCATGGGAGGTAAGCAATGCAACACCTCCACATGCTCTTTGGCCATCATCGTAATCCTTTCTAATCAAAGTGAAATGACGAATGTTGGTGGCATCGGCGTTTTTTAGATAAGTCTCCTGGAGGGCGATTGCAGCTGGCTTATGGTTGTTTATGATGTCTTTTACGTCATCAATTTTTTGACGAAAACCCCGGCAGTTTCAGGAAAGAAAGGAAGCCATAAAAAATAAAGGATAAAAGAAAAGAAAAACTATTTGTGTTTTCTCGTCCTAGGACGAGATCTGTCTTGCCGAAGATCCTTCTTGGACTTGGGTGGCGAAGTCTCCAAGTCCTCATCTTCTACAGATGAAATATCGCTTTCAGTGTTATAAAGATTTATGAGATCGCTGGTAGAAGGATTAGTTATGAAATTTCTGGATGTAACGTCAGGCTGAAGAGAGGTTTGAGAAGAACTTTTTGCTATTTTAATATTATTTTGTTCAGTAGATATGGCTCTTTTTAAAGAAGTATTTAAGGATCGATTTGATTGATTTATCTGTTTTGTATTTGTTGAGAGGTTGTAGCTGATGCTTTAGAAAAAAGAGGCGTTATAGGTTGGTTTATTGAAGTTTTATGTTGGGCAGATGTTTAAAAAATAGTTACATCGGTTTGAGTTCCGTTAGTTTTGAAAGTTTTTTTTACTATTGAAGAGTAAGATATTCCAGGTTTTGGGGTGCGATCATTTACAATTTTTAGGGCCTCAGGAAATGAAATATTTTGCTGCACTTTAATAGTTTGGATTTCTTTTTCGGTTATAAATTTAGGGCAAGACCTGGCAAAAGCTGGATGGTCACCTTTGCAGTTGACACAGCAAAGGGACGATGACGTACAGACATCGGTCTTATGTTCTGTGCTACAGCATTTTGCGCAGGTTTCTTTGCCGCGGCAAGCTAGGAAAGAGTGGCCGAATCTTTGACATTTAAAACAACGGACTGGGTTAGGTATGAACGGTCGAACCGGGCAATTAATATAAGCTATTTTAACATGTTTTGGTATTGTCGGTGTGTTGAAAGTTATTATAATATGTTTGGTGGGTATTCTTTGGCCATTTCTTGATATAGTGATTCTTTTTACATTACTTACATTTTGATCGGACAGGGATTCTAGAATGTCTAGTTCAGTATCATGAGTCAAATCGGATTCGGAAATCACGCCTCTTGACGAATTTAAAGTTTTATGGGGTGTTATAGTTATACTGCTATTGGACCGACAAATTTTATTTTTTGGATGTTTGAAGCCTGTGTATTATTTGTTACTTCTATAAGTACGTCTCCTGCTAGGTTTTTTTTAATGTTTTTTGTATCTCCTACCATTCCCAGTATAGTTTTGTGAAGTAAAATAGCCGATATGTTTTTTAAATTGCCCTCGTTACTTTTCATAATAAAAAACTTTTGTACTGGTGTATTTTTGTTATTATTTTCGTTAGATAGGTGCTCCACTGAAGGAGAAGTTGAAATTTTGTTTTCCATGTTTGAAAAAAAGATGTTCAGTCCCTGGCGGCACCACCCACCATGGAGTCCAACGAGGGGATACAGGTTCCTATACCGGTGCTAACCAGGGACTATACGGACCCAACTCACCTCTATAACTGCTCTAAGGAGCTAGTTGGTGAGCAGGTCCTTAGTCCTAACAGGATATACCCACCAGCCGATCAATGTACTGGGACCAAAGTACACCTCCTGTTTATTCGAAGCAAGAGCCGAAGCAATGTATTGGGGCGTTATGTTGTCCCTCAATCACCAGGATCACCCTTTCCGAAGACACAGGTCTCCACGCACGGCAAACACGTGGGTGATATAATCCCCAAGAGGAGCTAAAAACACAGACTGGCGAAAAGCTTCTCAAGGGGAGCCCTCACCTCCGAAAAGGCAACCACAATGAGGGAGGAAGAAAAAGCAAAAAGCAGAAGGGTAGAGGAGGAGAAGAACGAAAGGGAGAAAAGATCACTCAGGTACCCCGGGGTTGTGAAGCCCGTACAAACCTAAAGAAGGAATGCCCCTGGGGGCAGCTTCATTTTGAGATTGTACCGTAATTTTTATTTATTTACTCAATATTGACTTTGAAAACGTGTCAATTTGTCTTATTGCTCCGTTTTCCAACGAGCACTATGAGTCTGTCAGAGCAAGAGTGGCCTAATCCACAAAATTCTTTTTATCGTCTTTTGTTAAGACCTATTTTTTTTTAATGTGTAATTTCAAGTGTTTTAAAGTTATAAAATAACTTAGTGTTGATCACTGATAGACAAATTTTAAGAATCTCAAATTATGTCGTGGATAAATAAGAATACATAAGAATACAGCAAGAAAATCGCATTTATTTCCATTGGGAAAGCCTGGTGGTTAAGCCACTCTTCCTTTGATAGCCTCATATGCGTATGTGTATAATCTTTTAAAAGCTCTTAAAGCGTGAACAAATACTCAATATTTAAAATGAGCTTTGAAAAGGCGGAAACAATTATTTGTGAGACAGTTCGTGAATCTGTTCTTTATTTCTTCCTTCTCTGTTATTTTCCTTCATCTATCCCAAATGTTTCAAAAAAAGGCATTGTACAAAGATGTACAGAAAAAAGGTTTTACAGATGACGAAAAAAGGCTTTGACATGAAAAGTCCCGGAGCAGGTCTCAGTGGAAAATAAAGGAACCGCCCGTAATAGAATGTGACATTTTAGTGTTTGGAATAAAAGGGAAAGGAAAGTGAACTTATTTCCGAAGTTTATTTGTTTTCATCAGAGAAAAAAAGATACATCCTCTTTCAGACCGATCCCTTAACAAGCGTGGACAACAACATAGGGAGATAGAAATGAAACGGGAAAACTTTTTTAATAGTTCAAAGCACAGGAAGTGAGATTTCTTCAATGGAACACCAATTTCTCCTTTCAACATTAGCCGTTCAATTCAACTTCTACGGCAACAAAATGAAATAATTATGTCTTGTACAAATTAAAATCTTTCGTTCTTTGGATTTAAAAAAAAAATGGCTATAAGATTATTAAAATGCATTGTAATTCCCATGTCTTCTTTGACCGTGAAGACCCCGTTGTTTTGATCGTGCTTTGCTTCATGGGGTAAACCATAGTTTTGTAGACCCAGCATTCATCTGATTTCACGATTTTGTCCTGATTGGTTACTTTTGGTTTAATGGCGTAAGGTTCTATAGCTGACAAACTGGGCCAAACGCAAGATTATAATTTCCAATAAAAGCAGCTCCAACCATACAGCCAAAGTAATAATAAGCTGTAGGTAAATCGGAAGGAGGAGAGATCACTAGGTATCTCGGTATTGTGATGCTTGCGTTTAATTGAAGAAAGTAAGCCCCAGAGAGAGATTATGTCAAGCATTTGTGCAATCTGTTAAGTCAACCCACCTAGTGGTTGAGTCTCTTTAAGATATCATTTCATTAGCAAAATCTTGTAGGACGAGACATCTCGTCATTAGAAAAAGTGACCAGATATTGATCTCGACATCATTAAAAAATTGACAGTAGTTTGATCACTAGATGGGCCACGGTTGCTCGGTTGGAAGTACAATGGATTAGCACGAGCGGATAGATATGCAACTGTTTCCACTGACGTCACAGAATCGATATCCAATGAGAAGAGAATGGGAGCAGTTGTTGGCTAATCGGATCACATGACCTAGATACGTATGTCATCAGAATTTTTCTGTTGGCAATTTATCTCTTCATTTGGCGTACTTCGAAATTTATGTGAGGATAAATTTTTTTGCTGCTGTTTAGTAATATATTTTAGTTGACTCGGTAACTTTAAATTCAGATCTGCTGTAGTATAATCAAGAGGCTATAGAAAAAAGGAAATAAGGTGTGTAACATGATTTTCATTGATCTAACATCATCATCGAAAATTGTATCTTTTTATTATACAAGTTAATAATTATATAAGTTAGTGTTTTATGTATGCTTTTTTTTACATCAGAATGGTCCTAAGCCAGGGGTGGATACGACACCATCATCCTAAAGCAAAGGGGACGGCAGAGGGGCGGTAAAATATCAGCTGGTAGTGAGTTCAGGAGTGGTTCTTAGATTATTTATGTAAAATCAACGGAATCTTGGAAAAATATAAAAAGGGTATTAAAAATTAGGAAAAGTAATTTAGAATCAAAAGGAATTAAATTGGAATTTTTTTTAAATAATTTGGAGGATCTAAAAACTTTTTCGCCAGATGGGTTCGAACTCGGGAAGTTATCCTCCGCTGCAGACGTCAATCTGAAGATAGGTGACTTTAGCCATTAGACCATCGTTGCTTTCCGAAAAGTAGCTCTTTAAAAGTATAAGTATAAGTATATATAAAAGGATAAGTTGGCGAGATCAAAATCAAAATTGATTATTGCAACAATCAGATTGGCGAGATATCCAAGTGAAGCCAAGCCCGTGAAACTAGCCAATCAAGTTGGACTTGCGTAAAGTACTATCATGGTTCTCTTCTCATTGGTTATCGATTCTGTGACGTCAGGGGAAACCGTTGCATATCTATCCGCTCGTTGGATTAGCAACCGGAGGGTTGTGAGTTCGAATTCAACCAAGGACCGTTGTGTACAAAGTGGGCTGGTACTCGTTAAATCTGTCATAGCATCAAATGTCCTCACGTGGTGTGGAAGTCTGGAGAATGGGTTGCCAGCTTACGTGTGTACCTCGTCATCTGACCTTGGTTCACAATTACGTGAAGTTGTCTTCGCTCCTTCCCTTCGGCTTGTTGCCTATAGCTAACTGTGATGCTCTGGTGCGAAGTTCATTTAACCTACCTCACCTACCTACCTCGATGACTAGATATCTCGTCGTTAATTGATCAGATCTAAACGGAAGAGCAGTAGCGTAACGATACATTGATAACTGGAGATGCCAAGATTAGATCGAAAATGAAATGAAATTGAAGCATTTGGATCGAAAAACAGAAAAACAAGGATCTTATGCTTAGCTTTTAACGACCTTATAAGTCAAATGTTGTTTCTTTTCCACGAATACAAAATACTAATCATTCTATGCAATGAGTTAAAACAGAAGCCAAAAGAAAGCACAATTGTGTCCAATCCAGCGATTAGATCGATGATCTAATCGCTGTCTTAGAGCTTGAGACTGTCTTTTAAAAAGGTTGGGAAATGAGGATAGAATATTAGACTAATGACAACAAAATATGAAATTGAAGCATTTGGATCGAAGAAACAGAAAAGTAAAGATCTTATGCTTAGCTTTTGACGACCTTATGTCAAACGTTGTTTCTTTTCTCAGTGCGAATAATTCTATGCAATGAGTTAAAACAGAAGCCAAAAGCAAGCACAACTGTGTCCAATCCAGCGATTAGATCGATGATATGATGGATGTCTTAGAACTTGAGACTGTCTTTTAAAAAGGCAGGGAAATGAGGATAGAAAATTAGATAGACCATACGTGTCTTGTCTCAAATGGATGTTAGTTTCAGTAGAGGTAGGTAGGAGTTTAATGAACGTCGGCACTGGAGCAACACAGCGTTCTATTTAGCTTCAGTAGACAGCATTGGATAGGGAAAAAGAATCTGTGCCGAAGAAGTCAACCTTCAAACACAATCCGTAGCTCAGGGATAGTATGTCTAGCGAAATGTGGACCAGTGAATACTCTCGAGCTGCAGGCGTAGTATGTGTTTATAGAAGGGACGTTAAATATCGATCGGCTAGTTTCAGTAGTTTACTTCATGCCATTTTCAACATTGCTTGCTGCCGGTTTTGGTACTAGATTTCGAAATGCTGCGAGAAAGAGCAAAATGAGAAACGCTTGGAATATATTGGAATACGGGTTACAGTTTGGTTATTTTTAATTAACGTCGTACTAGAGCAACACAACGGGCTATTGACGACGGTCCGGGATCATTCCCTTAAGGGAAAGATCCGAGGGTTACGGTTCGGATTTGCGAGTTTCACTGACAGACACCCTTTCGAAAAGGTATACATTCTTGACCATGCGCAGTAAAGCTTCGGTTTCCTAAGAAAACGGAGCCGTTATTTAGCAGCCGTGATACGTCATATGCCGTGGGCATAAATAGGTGGCCGTCTTAAGAGATAAGGTAGGTAAGGTAATTTGAGGTAACGTCGCACTAGAGCAACACGATGGGCTATTGACGACGGTCCGGGATCAGTCCCTTAAGAGAAAGATCCGAGGACAACACCTCGTAATTTTGAACCACGGTCAGATGACGAAGCAACACCTGATCTGGCACCCCACTCTCCAAACTTTCACACCAACACAACGTGACTTAAGAGACCAGAGGTGCCAACTTAGACGGACAGAATACGGTGGAGAATGGGCAAAACAAACGGCTGTCGTGGTTTATTTTATTCGAGAAACAAAACAAAGTGGCTTTTTTATTCTCTAGTCCAAGTTTCCAACTTCGGGATCGTTGAAGATAGAGTGAAAATTTCAACGGATTTCAGATCAGCGTAAAATTCTACGGTACCAAAAACCGATATATTATTGAATTATTTACCATTTGATAGTTTCATTATTTATTAAAAAATTAAATATTTATTTAAAGAAAATCACATTTAAGGTATAGATCTGGTGTAAAATTTTCCGCAGATTTCAAATCCGTTGAAATTTTTAATCTATCTTTAGCAATCCCGATTTCACAATAACGAACTAAACAATGCCAGTCAAAAAGTTTTGTTTGTTTTGCTACCCTCCGCTCGAATCATTTGGCGCAGGAAATGAAATGTTGCCGCTACAAGAGAAAAACCGGTCCCCAACTGTTTGAGACCGCTATGACGACCGTCATGCAAATGGCGGCTCCTCTAATTTTCGTTACGCTCACACACAACGCTATGTAGGAAAGCAAAGCCATCTGTTTGTATAAACAACGTTTTAGTCACATCATCCATAGCTACATTACGGCCTGCTAGATTACGGCTCCGCTTTCTTAGGAAACCGTATCTTTAATACGCCCAAATCACTTTTCCCTAAAGTTACGGATTGGGTTCGGCGGCCCAGTTGCTGAATTGCGCATGACAAACACCATTTACCAATCATAATAAGAGACCATTTAAGTTTGAAAGGATGGTCGGCTTTTCGTGATGGGACTGTAGAACGTTAAAATAGAAATGGACGTCCAACTCAGATTTACGTTAAAAAATCGTTTTTGTCATTACCGTTATTATTATCGAAATTTTTTGTCACCGAATATTATTTTTTTCTACTGGGGGATGCTGGACTTCTGGTCTTAAATGGATTGGATATGGTTTTGTGGCATTGAGTCCTCTTGGGATGTGTGTGAAAAACTCAAGATAAAAAAAATCTAGTATATATAGTCTAATAATAAAATGAAATGAGTGATGTCATAATAAAATGAATGCTACATAAAATTATATATGATGGATGAATCCAATGTCATGTAAAAAGCTAAACATATTTGGATGAGGATTTTCTCCAACCATGTCTTCTAAAGCCAAGGTATAAGAATTAAAATGCTTAAGTCGTTGACTATTAAAATGAGACCATTCTATTAAAATGTGTTTTACCGTTAGTGGCCAAATACAATAATTGCAAATAGGTGTCTTAAATGGACAAAATACCAGTGGCACAGGTAGGGAGAGATGACAGGGTCAGCATCCTCTCTCTGTCTTGAAAAACTGTTAACTAAATAGGCTTTGAATGGTTATGAGTGAACTCAAGGATATATTTTTTTCTCGGGATTCATAAGGATTTTTTCTTTGTAGTTATGTTAAAACGTCTTACAAAATACACATGACAGACAACTCATCAGGAAAGGACCTACAGCTACCAAGACAAGATCCCATTGAAAAGGAGAATCGACCTAAAAAGTATTATTGTAAATTAGTTATACACATTTAACACTAAGTCAAGCACATTAATAGTACTCCGATCCCACATGTCTACTCCAATTTAGCAACTATGTATCGAGAAGGGATGCGTGCTCATCCAGAAGGACCCTGCACCCACGTTCTCTAGGGGCGGACTGGAGCAGCATACAACATCCGTATGCGTATTCCGTTTCCGTACAGAAAACACGTCAGAACGCATGCGTAACTCAGCCACAAGAGTGTGGGACAAGACTGATGTTCAACCAATGCGTGGATTGCTTAAGAGGACAAAAAAACCTGTTTCTTTCATTTAAGCAACTCTATCCTGGTCGCACAACCTGTTGCATCGGTTGTCAGTGCTCAACAACATGTTTATGGACACGCACACTTTCAAAAACAAGGCTCAGGGCGTTTCTGACTGCTACAAGACGGTGCTAGTAACAATCAGTATTTAGGTGAAGGATGAATTTGTCTATGCAATGAAAACATATCCAAACATTTTCTGAAGCCCTGTTATAACAGACGCTCAGATATCTTTAAACGCTTCTATTCCATCCCTGTCTTCAGCCCATACACATAGCGCGAACTGAAGAGTCATTTCAACAATATCATACTCCTTGAATAATGTAAAAGGAAAATGTTATAAATGTTTATGAATTTACCTGGATTTTCTACGCCCAATAATAAAATCAAAAGTTATTCCAAACCAAATGCTAAACTTACACAAAAACACTGTAGTATTAAGTTTAAAATTATTCGCCATACGTTCGACAATTATGACACAAAACACGCTAAACATTTAAAAAAAGCAAAGAACCAAACAGCTTGGATGCAATAAATCAGAAACGAAACTCGAAACTAACCATGCAAGCGAGTATTTCGGGATTTCGTTTTCTTCCTACTCTTTTTATTATGTTTTGTTTTGTGCGTTCGCTTTTTAATGGTGTTTGGGGGAGTATATGAACAATTTTCTAGCGTTTAGCTGCTCGTATGTAGAAAACACCATTTTGTGTTGTCTTGGTCAGGCTAGCCCTGATCCACCAACACTGTCACTTTCGAAAAGTTCCTTATAGTTTTTATTTAGAATTTCCTTTTGTTTTTTAAAAATTATGTGTAAACAGAAATTGGACAAAAATATGAGACCTAAAAAAACATGTAACTTTGCCTAATATGGTGTAGGAAAACCGTTGGCATTCAAAACAGCTTGCAGTTATCTCGGAATGGATAAATACAGTTCCTGTATGCTTGCCAAGGGAATCTTGTACAATTCCTCCTGCAAAACAGCGGCAAGTTCAGATAACGATGATGGCGGTAGATAACGATCACGCACTTTCCACTCTAATGTAGCCCACAAAGATTCAATAATATTGAGTCTGGTGAGTGTGGTGACAAGGGGAGATGTGACAAATCATCCTCGTGCTCAGAAAACCAGTCCGGGACAATGTGAGCTGTGTGAACAATGGCATTGTCGTCTTTGAAGACACCACCACCATTGAGGAACATAGTTTGTACCATGGTATGGACTTGATCGGCAAAAATGTTCACATAATCCTTGGTCTTAATGTGCCCTTGCTGAGTAATCATAGGATCCACAGAAAACCACGATATGGCTGCCCAAACCATCACAGAACCCCCGCCATGCTTCACTCTTGGCAACAAGCAGTCTGTATTATAGGCTTGGGATGGCATTCGCCAGATGTAAACACGGCCAGAAGTGGGAAACAGTGTGAAACAAGACTCATTCGACCGAATTACTATCTTTCATTGCTGCATAGTCCAGGCTTTATGACTTTAACACCACTTTTTCCTGTTACAGGCATTATCATCACTAATGAATGGTTTTTGAATTACAGCTCGGCCAGAAATACTTTCTTATGGAGTTCCCTTATTATTGTTTTGGTACTCACAGGGTTTGTGAGCACGACATTAATTTCAGCAGTAACTTCTGTAGCTATGGTCTTCTTATTTGAAGTCACAATCCTCTTTAATGGTCGTCTGTCACGATCACTCAACACACACTTTCGTCCGCGCTGTGATTTAGCGGATGATGTTTTTCCGCTTTTCAAATATGCGGAATAAATCTAAGATACAGTACCTCTTGAAACACTTAACACTTCGGCTACCTTGCTTACTGAAGGCACCCAACAGACGAGCTTCAACAATTAGCCCACGTTCGAAGTCTGTTAGCTCTGACATGATGCAATTACAATTTCACAAAAACCGTGCCCCGACAACGACTGACCTGCGCAGCGTATTTAAGACGTTGTATAGGTGGCGTTAGAAGGGGAAAACACCAGCGCCACCTTCACATTTCACTGGAATAAAAATTTCTTTTCAAGCGTGCATTTCACGAGGTGTTTCCATATTTTTGTCCAACCCCTGTCTATATAGCGAATAATTATTTAAAAAAAAAACCCGGCCATGGTACATTTTGCAATTTTTTGGTAACAGCAAATTTAGTCATTGTTATGACTTATTTTTAATGCAACAGGTAATATTTTGTAATATTTTGATACATTTACAACGCATGGACAGAACATTAGCACTTTTTTTTATTATTACTTTCATTACATTAAAGTGATTTGTAGACAACTCAAAATCAGCTAAAAGTTTAGGCATTGACCCTTTTCTACCAAGGTACAAATATAGTTTTCCGTTGTCAATTCAAACGCAGCTACATTTAGCTGAGATTGATATTCAGACTATCAATTTTGACCATCCTCTATTTTTTCAACTTCCAGTGCATTAAAGCGGTATTAAAAAGTTTAAAATAACCTAATATTGTGATAATTTTTAACCGAAAGAAATTTTACTTTATTACGCTTTTTTGGAAAGCCCATTGTTTCCAATTTCCTGCTGCTTAGATAAAAATTTAATTAAATATTAACTGCCATAAAAAAGAGTATTAAAAATCATTATCTCTGAAATAACGCCTTTGATGCGTTAATAGTCATAAACAGTTTATCCAATCAATACTGCTAAAATTCTTATTAATTTCTCCCGCTATTTATGCATGCATTATCACGAACAAAAACACAATTTTAATAAAGAAACCATTTTTTCCGTAATCTTCAAAGGCCTGAATTTTCGCGCGCGCGCGCGCGTAGCTCCATCAAACAAAATCCTAAAAAACGCTCAAGCTTTAATCTTTGTGAAAAATTCCGAGGCTTCATTTTGAATGCAGCCCTGTTTTAAAAAACCTCACTGAATCAATATCGGCAACTGACAGCTGTGAAGGGAGTCGGCATTTGCATCGATCCTTTTGCGTTTTAAATATGGGTCGCAACAACAACAGCATGAAAACGGAAAAAATATGCGAGCGATAAAACTTTAAAAATGATCCCGATACATTCTTTTTTCATTTAAAATTACTCGCCGACAGCTTTAATGGAATTTTAAATACATATTTCTTTTTCTCCTTCCCTCCGCTTGATCGCTAATGCTCGTGTCGAAAGTTTTGATTATCTGGATGGCAGCAGGAGGAATATTGCTACAAATAAAGCACACTGGGCTCACTTGATTAATCGGGGCTTAAAAATGGCTTCGTGATGCTTTGACGCTCGGGAAACAGTCGGAAAAGAGTCCATGAAGATGATCTTAAATTTTCCACGTACGATTTCTACGAAAATGAACTACATTACGTTTTTTCGTGAAAGACTACCCACTTTATTTTGGAATAACTTTTAAGTAAAACATTTTTATAAATTTTTTCTGCATTGCTTGAGGAGTTACCCCTTTAAATGTTTCTGACACGCTCATCCATCAAGATTTGACCAATTTTGCTAATGGCGGGATGCATCGTCATCAAAATATTGCCGATATTTTTATGACGACGAGGGCAAGATCTGGCCAGTTTTTTTCTAGTGACGAGATATCTCGGCTAATGACGAGATACTCGTCAAGAGAACCGCCCAGAGGATTACTGTCTCTAGACGCTCTCTTTTGGTAGCGTGTTTTGTTTACTTTCTTCGCGCTTCATTTCGTCAGCAGGGGATGGAGGGGCAATTCACAACACTAGATTATAAAGCTAGGAAATGTATGCTTTAGGCCCGGTGCACACAAACGGTTTTTCAACGTGCAGCGCCACTGCGGCACCGAAGCTCAACTATGCACACATAACCGTGAAATAACGCAAATTCTCATTTCGCGCCATTTGCGATAAATATTCTATCGAAGAAAACGTGTTTATTGCGGTTTTTTGGTGTAAAAAAGTATATTTTGAAATAAAATAGACGTCACTGGATGCAACCACTTATTTGTTATTATTTATATTCCATTTGTTTATGAAAACAAGATACTTCAGAACGGAAACTCATGTGCGGCGACCATGCGGAACT
Organism: Metellina segmentata; assembly: GCA_947359465.1. NCBI lineage: Eukaryota > Metazoa > Arthropoda > Arachnida > Araneae > Tetragnathidae > Metellina > Metellina segmentata. The sequence goes on along the minus strand of OX375877.1, from coordinate 71,705,513 downwards.
GCGGTACAAATTGCACGCAAGTTGGAGGTGCGTCGCCCCAGCGGCGCTGGAGGCATGTGTGAACTGCTCCATTGGATCTAATGTATCTCAGACCGCACTTGCGTTGCGGCAGGGGCGCCGCACGTTGAAAAACCGGATGTGTGCACCGGGCCTTAGAATTCACATGTTTGCACGAGCTATACGACATACAACTTGATCCATCGACCTTATAAAGAAGTACACTGAACATGGGGACTAGCTTTATGTTATTGCTTGCTTTCGCTCGGTTTGAAACTCTGTCACGTGTTTGAATGAAAAACAGATATCTTAAATTACTGATTGGTCAGTTATTATCCAGCGTAATCACAAAAACACTAGTTTGCGCTTAGATAGCCAATTGGATAAATTGATTTGTAAGACCACGGGATTTACTATATCATTACAGAGATCCTATGACAGCGACTCTGCCCAAATGATTTGTCTATATCGGTCGAAGGTCGAGGATTTGACCTTGTTGAAATCGAATGTGGACCCGCTAGCGTCCGATCCATTATTGTTGTGCAGTGTAGGTGTTCATCAATTAACTATCATATTTCGATCGGAATTTATTATTTGGACTTTTTATCGGCGAAGTGCTGAAAATCCAAATGACATCAGGTTCTGAGTAATAAACTCAAACATCCTTTTAATGATTGCCTATTAAATACCTAAGTTTTCGTTTATAATTTGAATTTACAATTATCGTTTAAAGTCTGTTTTAAACTTAAACTAATGCACCATTTGTTACAAATACAATTGTATTCCCCGTACTGTAAACCATTTAGAACGGTAAATACATGATCCGAAATGAGCCCGGTTTAATAGCCGAGTGATTAGCGCTCTGGGCCGATTTAAGAAGTTCTGCGTTCGAGTCCCGATCTTGTTATGCTGGTTGGTAGTGTTTAGGAATCACCCCTAGCCGTAGATGATCCTAAAATGATCGCCAACAGCGGCCAGATATTAGGTATGCGACATCGATGTCGATGTTTTCAAAACATTGATGTTTTATAAAAAACATCAATGTATTGGAGCCGATGTCGTATCACTAGTTGCTAAACCAGTTTTAAGAAATGGGGAAAAAAGTTTAAATATACTGAATTTTAAAAACATCGATGATTTTGGGGGGGATGTGTTATCAACATCGATGTTTTGCTGTCGATGTCGCATCAATAGTTTCTAAACCAGTTTTAAGAAATGGGGAAAAAAGTTTAAATACACTGAATTTTAAAAACATCGATGTTTTTGGGGCGATGTATTATCAACATCGATGTTTTAATTTTGAACATCGATGTTTCAAAACATCGATGTTTCAAAACATCGATGTTTTGCTGTCGATGTTGGATCCCTACCAGGTATCACACACTTCAATTCACTGTTTACAAAAATTAAAAAATCATGCGCTGTCTAATTCCCATCTTAGTTTGCACATAACCCCGATTTAGAAATAAATATATCCTATTGATATCTTGCATGATGCACAGTGAAAAGGAATTCAGATACGGAAATACTAAAGATACTCTGTTGTTTTGCTACACGAAAGCTTATTACATTGAGACTACGGCTGTGGCGATTCCGAATAACTACAAGCATACATAACGCGTGATCATTTAATTTTTTCCTTAAAACGGGACATCTACTAATTTTAGGTAATGTTGTGAGTATTCAAGAAAACACATATTTCTTTATATTTTGTATTTATTAATGTAAAGAATAGGAATGAACGCGTGAAAATAAATAATTTTCGTCGTCTGAAGAACAAATTTGCTTGTGTATAGTTGCTGTTGATTTGAAGTAAGAATTAAATTCTTGGCAGGATTTCTTAAAATTTACTTTTGTTTTCTAAACGGGTACTTAGTTTATAAGTTAACATTAAAAGTGCTCTTGCGTTTCGACATTGATGAAATGAAGGTTTCGCGTACAAGAAATTTAAATTCACTAAAATAGCACACGTCGATAGAAAAATAATAATCAATCGCCAAGAAAGATACCCGTGCTGTCTACGCGTACTCTCAACCGAGAAGCGAGCTAGCTGGCTTCTGACTAGGGATGGGGAAAAAAAATAATAATTTGTTATTTTACAATGTGAATTCCATAATTCTAAACGCCTAAAGTGATTACAAGTACTAAATTTAAATACAGTAGAACTCCAATTATCCGAATCAATTGGGACCGGACCCCATTCGGATAATCAAAAATTCGGATAATTGGATTGCTTCCGAAAAAGGGTCTAGTATGTATTTTAATTAATTACTGTATGTATGGTTGAAAACGGGAGATAAAACTATTTTTAAACAAAAAGAGCTTATAATTAATTAAATGAAAAGGCAATACTTTTACATGTTAAGCGTACTTACAAGCGCTATACATAAGTACAGTATGTACGTACCGTACTGTAAATGTAAGTCATTGCTTGCTAAACATCTCGGTCAAAGTAAGCTGTTTGACTATCTTAATCCGTTTTCAGGCAACCAAGTCGAGCATCCGCTTGATAATGAGAAGTTGCATGTTGTCACACTCGGGCTGTCGCTCCATCCACTTCAACGCAGTTTCTAAGCCGGCAAATGCTTCACTAGCAGATGGTCCCGTGTCTGCTTCAACTTCGACAGTAAGGTCATCTTATTCAACGACACTTTCTTCTCTCAAACTTTCAATAAGTTCATCATAATTTAGAATTTGAAACCCAGAATCATTATTTTGCGAATCGCAATACGTTTCCGTCTTAATTTTTTTTTTGAAATTCTGAAAGCGATTCGGATAATTAGCGATTCGGACAGTCGGAGTTTGGATAGTTGGAGTTCTACTGTATTCAGTCAATAGAGTTTGAATAAATGCACCGGCGCATTCGTTTGTAGACAAAACCAGGCCTGTTTGTTGTAGAGATTACCAATTTGTTGACCCGAATAAAAGTACGCCTAATCATGATTGGCTCAGACACCCTTGATTGACAGTTGGCGTTTTAAAAGTGCTTAACATTGAGAGAGTAAGCAAATATCATCTCGTTTTCTTCTGTCAAAACAAGAGACAAAAAGTCTTCCCGATCTTCCTCAATAAAAAATCGTTGATCGCGAAAACGATGGCAATAATTTTTGTGCTTAAGATTTTCCGAAATTATCTACAGTAAGTACTTACAAAAAGATGAGGTCCGGCGGATAATTTTTCGAGCCTGTTTTTGAAATAGTTTCAGTAGGTTGATCACTCTCTGAAAACGGGACATTTCGGCATCCCGAAGCTGTGTTTGGGGACAACGGGACAAACTAGCTAAAAACGGGACGATCCTGTTTAAAACGGAACGTAAGGTCCCATTAAGCATGCATGAGAAGGTTAGGACTTGAAAGCAGAACCTCTTGAATCCAGGGCCAGAGTTCTAACCCCTCGGATACTAGATCGGACTCATCTTGGATCACGCATTTACCGTTCTTAATGGTTTACAGAGCAGGGAAGACATTTACCTTTGCATATGTAATGAATGATTCTTTAGTTTAACTTACTTATTATTGTTAAAAACCTATTTAAACCAGGCCTCGAAATATATTTTTTAATACAGGTGCACCTTGTGCACCTAAGTTTTTAAATTAGGTGCACCGGTTATATTCTAGGTGCACAATAAAAAATAACGATTTATAAAAGCATTAATGTAATATACTAGGGGGCTCTGTCCCCCGCTCGCTTACGCTCGCCAACCCCCTGTAGAAATTTAGCATTTTCAACTTTGACACTTAATAAACTCTAAACTAACAGACACATCGGAATAAAAAATCTTCAAAATTGTCCAGGGAACACGATGAAGAACAAACCATGTTAATTTTTGTAATTTTCTGTCTATGAATCGAGCTAAACAACACAGTTTTCAATCCTGCAACGGCAACTTTTTTTAATATAGAGAGAAACAACTTTATTAGTTGGGTATGTTTATATAGGTTAGTAGTAGATAGTAAATAAAAATATTTAAACAGCTAAATTGTCCCTTCTCCGGCGCACGGCTGTCGCGACAGTCGCTTCAACAGAGCTAGCTGGAAAATGTTTCGATCATCGGAAAGTTCTGATAGCAGTGACACAAAAAAAACCTTCCTCCTGTATAAAACCCGTAATGGCCGAGCGATTTTGTTTTCGCATATTGTGTAATTGGGAATTTCAATTACCTTTCTTTAGAGCGAGAGGCAGATACTAATATTTTGTTCAAACATCAAAATAACATAATTAACAAATAAATAAATAACATAAATAACAAATTAATTTTAATGTCAGGTGCACTGCGTGCACCTAGCGGGAAAAAAGTTAGGTGCACAATTTTATTTTCATGTACACAGTGCACCCGGGTATTTCGAGCCCTGATTTAAACAATAATTGCAAATTCAAATTTTAAATGAAAACTTACTATATTTATAATAAGAAATCATAGAGAGGGATGTGTGAGTTTATTATTCTGGGTAGAGGAGGTAAATCTTGACAGAATGCTTGCCATTTGCTATTCTAGTATCTATGAATAATGTAGGAAAATCAATTTTCACTGATGCTGCTAAGAATTGATAATTCTTTTGCACACACACACACACGGAGATAGAACATTTTTCATAAACATATTCATTTTCGTTTTCTAAAAAGTGCTTTTTAATAACCAATTTATGAGTTTCCGTACTTTATCAATTGTTTTATTGGCACGATCACATAAAGTTATCAAAGATTTATACACTCTACAAGCGCATTTCCATCTTCTCTGTCACATCAATTCGCCGACAAAATGTTTCGTAGTGTATCAGGAACTGTATCATTTTTCAATTCCACCCAAATCGGTATTAAGTTGTCACGGTGGCATTCTTCAAATAAATGTGCACCTTCCAATTCTGGAAACACGCATTAATTTCGATTTGAATTACTTTCGTTTTATTTACAGCTCGTGATACATTACCGAAGTTTTTTAACCCCCGGTCGAATTTCAAAACCACACGTTTATCTAATTCCCTTTCTTTTCCAGTTTCCTCCGGGTTTTTTTATGATTCTCACGGGGTTTAATTGATTTGTTGCGGTCGAGGTCGCAGTGAGAGGGAGCCATTATTCTTTGTTGGCGATGACACCGAACATATTTTCTGGTGGTTCCGATTGCCCGCTACATCATTAATAACAAGAGAAATATCGGGTAATTATAGGCTGATATTGATTCATTAGGGTGCTTGATTTCGAACGGGGACATGCCTGATCGTTTCGCGTTTCAATTCAGTGATGTATCGAAGTGGAACGGGTTTCTTCTAAGATAATGATAAAAATGTCTGGTTTCAGTTCATAATCTGTTTTCAACAGATGTTCAAACATCAATGAAGTTTTAATGTTCAAGTCTTTCAATGCTCAATTGGGTTCAATGTTATAATCTATCATTGCTCAATTGAGTTCAATGTTATAATCTATAAATGCTCTATTGGAGTAAATGTTCTAATCCATCAATGCTCAATTGGGTTCAATGTTCTCATTCATCAATGCTAAATTGGGCTTGATGTTCTAATCTATCATTGCTCAATTGGGTTCAATGTTCAAATCTATCAATGCTCAATTGGGTCCAATGTTCTAATCCATCAATGCTCAATTAAGTTCAATGTTCTAATTCATCAATGCTAAATTGGGCTTAATGTTCTAATCTATCAATGCTCAATTGGGTTCAATGTTCTAATCTATCAATGCTCAATTGGGTTCAATGTTCTACTCTATCAATGCTCAATTGGGTTCAATGTTATAATCTATCAATGCTCAATTGGGGTCAATGTTCTTATCTATCAATGTTCAATTGGGTTTAGTGCTCTCATCTATCAATGCTCAATTGGGTTCAATGTTCTAATCTATCTATGCTCAATTGAGTTCAATGTAAAATCTATAAATGCTCAATTGAGTTCAATGTAAAATCTATAAATGCTCAATTGGAGTCAATGTTCTAATCTATCTATGCTCAATTGGATTAAATGTTCTTATCTATCAATGCTTATTTGGGCTCAATGTTCTAATCCATTAATGCTCAATTGGGTTCAATGTTCTAATTCATCAGTGCTCAATTGGGTTCAATGTTCTAATCTATCAATGCTTAATTAGGTTCAATGTTCTACTCTATCAATGCTCAATTGGGTTCAATGTTCTAATTCATCAATGCTCAATTGGGCTCAATGTTCTAATCTATCAATGCTCAACTGGGTTCATTGTTCTAATCTTCAATTAGGTTTTATGGCACAAGGGCCATATTTGGCCAAGCCTTACCAAACAAGATTAAGTAAATGGGCTTACACACAACAAAGTTTTATTATCACAGAAGAGAGAAATGCACTTTGGGAGGACTTCCCTTGTAGCTTGCAGGTTGCTAACGCAGTGGGAAAAGACAATGTTGGAAGTATAGAGTCCTTTGGATATTCAAAGTTATGGATTGGTTTAGTCTTCTGAGGCGGGTAGGATATCTAGAATCACACTCTTGAAGTTTTTAAGGGTAGGAATATGAATGTTCTAGGCATATACAGTGTGTATCGAAATGATAGGTCCACCAGTAAAAACGAAAGTTATGTTGAGGAAAAAAAGTTTTATTGTGTACAAAGTACTATTTTATAAACTACATTAGTTCATTCAATGAAAAAAAAATTCATAAATAATAAACAAATCATAGGAATTATAAGGAAAACAAATATTATGTCAAACAGCTGTTTCAAAAAGATAGGTCTACTGAACCAAACATCATATTAGTGTTCAATTAATACGAAATTTTCCACCGTTTTTCGGAATGAGCTCATAAATCCTATTCGGTTTCTACAAGTTTTTGCAAACAGTTTGTCTCTATTTTTGCCCATTCGGAGGAAATAGCTTTTATCAAGTCTGTAGTACAGTTGTACTGCCTTCCGCCTGCATACATGTCCTCTTGCGAGTATGCCCCACATGTTTTATACCGTATTCAGGTCGGGGCTGCAAGGTGGCCAATCGATAATATGTACATCATTATCCAGAAACCATTCAAAAGTGGACTTGGCAGTATGCAAAAGAGCATGTTGGAACATGAAGAACGGGCCTCCAGTGTGCTCTGATTGTGGAAGAAAATCTCGTTGAAGCTGCTGTTGATAGCCTTCAGCATTCAAATGATAGTCTACAAATGCTATATCAGTTTTTCCTGCACATCCGAATCCGGCCCTTACCATAACGGAACTACTATCAGTTTGACTCTTCGAGAATATCTCTCTATCGTTACGCAGATCGTTCCAGTAATACTGCCAGCCATCTGAACCATCCATGTTGATTTTTTTTTCATCACTGAATATCACTCGTTGCCAATTTTCTTTCCTTCATCACTTCCTGTGCGAATTTCAATCGCTTTTCTTTGTGCGGAGTTTTCTTAATTTCGGAGCCGCTTTTCTCTTCCAGTAAACTACATTTCAAAACTTATTTACCACTCTATGGACCGTAGATTTTGATATTGGAGGGTTTTGTTGTCTGGCCAAAGTGGATAAGCTCGTTTTTCCAGATTTTAACTTCTTTACTGTAGTCCTTCTTTGTCGTGGTGTCACTTTTGATAGGCCGCCCAGATGATTTTTTTATTACCATAAGCAATTCTAAAAAAACTGTTTACAATATTATGCGATCTATTTAAAAGTAAAACTATTTCTCTATTCGATTTTCCACACTTCTTAAATGCATCAATTTTCCCTGCTCAACCAGCGAAAGACTGTAACAACGACCCATTTGGTTTGATTACAATGTGATGTCCAAATCTGTTTAAATACCTCCACAGCAGCCAGCATAACACCGCAGTAAGACAAAACTATGATATTTATGCAAATTTTCTGGAAATAAACGTTTTGGTGCAAAGATTTGTAAAGGCCGACCTATCTTTTCAAAACGGTCTCAAAATAAAAATTTGCATAAAATAAAAAGAAATTATTTATTTTTAACAAATTGCTTCCTAAATAGTTATAACGATTATTGTATCTCTACCAAAAAAGTGAATCTTATTCTCAATTAAGAGTCGAAACTTTGAAAATGCGGGTGGACCTTTCATTTAGATAAACAATGTATATTAAGGTTGCTAAGGTACCCAAGGAAATTTTTACTACCACAGGAGAGAGAAATACATACTGAGAAGACTACCACTACAGTTCGCAGGTTGCTAGTGCAATGGGCAAAATCTTTTGAGCCAAGAATCGAAGTTTCTAGTCCTTTAAATGCTAAAGATTATTGTTTATAAGTATTATATCAAAAGCATATAAGAAGCTATTATATCAAAAGTATATTGCGGCACACCAACAATAACAATTTATTTAGGATACTTAGTAATTCTCTCAAAAATGATACTCAAAATTATTTATACGGACATTATTTGAAATTAATTTTTAGTGAAATTATTTCTTTGTGAAAAGTTCAAACTAAACCGTTGAAATGAAATAAATATTACACAATTTGTACCGGTTAGAATGCCTATATAATAAGAGTGGCGACAAACGGAAAACACTTTCTGATTGGCTTAGAGTCCTTTCCTACCGCCCGAGGCGGTCTTTTCCTAGCTCCCGTAGACTTAACATGGGAACTTTTTGTGTGTTCGAGAAAAAACGTGTGTACATTAAATAAAAAAGAAAATATAGCTTATTCATGTTCCATTTCGTGTTCCAGAATGTTTATTTATTATTATTTTAGTGTTTTGACAGTATAAATTTGAAGACTTTTTAAGTAAATAGCTTTTTTTGAACAACGTGGTGTTTCCCGAAATCTAAGTTAACGCAATGTGTAATCCATCTCGTCAATTACGCATGTAATTGAGCGTTTATATGATTCATTTATACCGAATGTATCCATATTATAACAATCATATGCTTTTTGTTCTCCTTGAAATGATATATTAATTCGCCCAGCAATCTTCTTGGAGACGATTCTGGTAGAAAAATGGCTGCCGCGCATGCGCATTGGGCCAAATGTGGTCCCTTGTCGCCACTCTTATTATATAGGCACTCTAGTACCGGTTCACCATCTGGAAAGCATACGTTTATTGTCTTGCAGTGGCATTACCGACATGCAGTAGGGATGTCAACTCTCAGAAAAATACCGGTTTTTGGTAAAACCAAAACCGGTAAATGTTTGCCCCGGTTTAACCGAGAAAAAAAAATTGTTTTTAAAATAACTGGAAAAAATAACTGATTAAAATTTTTTTTAAGGTGTTTCTATTTAGTTGCATATAAAAAATGCTAAATGTCGTTAACCGTTTTTAACTGTTACAAAAATTCACATTAATTCTAAAATAAACCAAAACTTAATTGTTTCAAAATGAAGGTACACAAACTAATAGAATAATTCAAACATTAGTTACCTTGTTAATATTGTTTTATCTATTCAACCCAATACTTTTTATTTACTCTGCTCATAAATACTCGCTCAGTTATATGCTGGTTTGTTAATCGACTTCTGTCATCCGAAACCACAGCATTCAGAGCAGATACTAGCCTTTCAGATAGCACTGAACTTCCAACAACTGTCAAATGTTTAAAAGCTAGCAATGCTAATGCAGGCGAACATGTCTTTCCCCAAAATTCATGTGGACTACTATCCCTTAACAACAGAGGCTGCTGCAAATATAGTTTGAGCTCATTGCGAAAGTACGGATCTGCACCCTGCGATTTTGTAAAACGGATTTTGTCAAAATTTTGTCATGTGTTGCCCAAAGAAGGCTTGGGTTTGTTGAATAAGACAAAAGGTGTAGATTTCATAACATTGTCATTATTAAATTAACATAGGAGATAAAACAGAATAAAGCCATCGGACGGAACTTATGTTAAACAATTTATGAAAACTGGGCCCAAAATAAAATAACCAATTTTTGATAGTGGTATATAACAGCATATCGCACCCCGGAAAAAAAAGTGACACAGGTCAAAAAATAAAAATTTTGATGTTATGTCATTTAAAAATATGTATGAGGTGCCTCAGCGTTTTATATTACTATTCTATAGAATATAATAGAAGTTACCATCATACATCCTTACCTAAAATTTAAAAGAAGCTTATATTATTTCAATATAAGTTTTATAGTATCCTTTTAAGCTGATGTTTCTCAAATTCTGTAATTTCGAATTGTGTCACTGTTCTTGCCGGGATGCGATTTAGAACTTACTCGAAATATTCATAAATTGGTGTAAATTAAAAGTTTAAATCCCAGTGTTTGGCAACGTATCGCCACATTTTAATTAAATTTTAATTACAATAAAAAAGACAATTTTAGTTTTGGAAAACTGCCCTGTATGTTTATGCGAAGCACTCTCAACTCCTTTCGCTCATTAGCTCCAATAAAAATGTTTTGATAACTATAATTTTATATGTTGACACACGATTTGTAATTTCTACAGAATATTTTTAGATGAAAGATGGTTTAGTTGGGGTCTCCAGACCAAAACTAATTTCATAACACAGCAATAATTGATTGCTTAGTCACGATAAAAAAAACCTGGATGCTGAAAATTCAATGCTTAAAGATTGGGCGTTGAGCAAAAGTGCTAATAAATGGGTTGGCTGAAATAATAATTTACATTGACGATGCATCAAATACACAAGATGGAACTCGAGAGAAAGATCGAAAGTCAAACTTCTCTTCAAACAACATGGAATTTAAAAACTCCCTTAAAAATAGCTTTTCAAGAAATGAGTGACATGTTAAATCAATTTCCTTAGCATTAATATTTTCAATAATTGAACCGTTATTTTCGAAAGTGGTATAAGTCCACTTTGAAAAAAAAAAGAGTTTATTTTCTTTAACAATTTTAATAATTATTATTGCATAATAAAATTTAACAGGTTTATAGTGTTAAAAACATCATCCGAATTGAGTAACGTTTGCCAATATTTTAAAATTCCTTTAAAGGCAAACCCTTAAATATCTCGATGTATGAAAAAATGCACTTCTACAACTTTAAAAAATAACGGCTTCATTAGTGGTACGCGCTATGAGATTAGTCAACTTTTTAAAGAGTGTGTGGGGGGGGGGCTCCATTTCTCAGAAACATTCGATTGTTATCACGAAACATTACGAAACAAAACAGTATATGCGAGTGTAAAAAGAAAAACGATAACTTCGTATTCGAGATGCCGTTTTATAAAAAAGTACAACCGCTAAACCTTATGGATACAATACCCGCTTATTGTATTTACTACCCAACAAACACACCTAAGTCTGTTATTCATCGTGTTGTTAAGCGTGGGGTATGGAAAGAAAAATGAAGCCATACGCAAATGTGGAAATTCAGAAAATACCGCGATGTATAGGATCGACTAGAAGCAATCTAACTCTACACGCGAAATGTTATTTTTTTAAGGGAAAAAAAAGAACACCTATTGGAAAGATGTATGTACTTTTTCGTTCTCTTTTTGCATTGGAGAAATAAATTTGATAGCAAGGGAAAAAGGCGATAGCATCCGGCAGTGCTGCTCTCGAACATTTCTTATTCAGGGCGAGTTCCTATCGTATATTTCATTCTCGTATTTTAGGATCCTGTGTCAGAATTTTATATTCCTTACTTTTTATTCCTGATGGCCGACTCTTTGGAAAACCATTCCCGCCATTCAAGACTGTTATTTTTATCCCCTTCCTTTTCTATGAGGCAAATCTGTAGTGGCATGTTTAGGCATACGCTGCATAAGTGCTACATGAAGTTCGAAGTGAAAAGTTCGAAAATGTATAAATATATCAGTTTTAGATAAATAGATGAATATTTTTGTCAAAATTTAGAATAAAAAGTGAAAATAATTCAAAGCAATGACTAAACGCTTTGTCAATAATGTGAGTTGAAATAAAGTTGATATAGAATAGTTTTGGCAAAAACTCACTTTGTTTATCATAGGGAGTAACTAGTGTGTTCGACAATAACAATAGCAATGACTAAACGCTTTGTCAATGTAAAATATCAGCAATGGTAAGTTCGGAGGAGAAAAGGTGTTCACCGTTATCAGGACAGAAGTTACAAGAAGAAACGTGAGTTGAAATAGTGTTGATCTAGAATAGTTTTGGCAAAAACTCACTTTGTTTACCATAGGGAGTAACTAGTGTGTTCGACAATAATAATAGCAATGACAAAACGCTTCGTCAAAGTAAAATATCACCAATTGTAAGTTCGGGGGAGATAAGGTGTTCACCGTTATCAGGACAGAAGTTACAAGAAGAAACGTGAGTTGAAATAGTGTTGATCTAGAATAGTTTTGGCAAAAACTCACTTTGTTTACCATAGGGAGTAACTAGTGTGTTCGACAATAATAATAGCAATGACAAAACGCTTCGTCAAAGTAAAATATCACCAATTGTAAGTTCGAGGGAGATAAGGTGTTCACCGTTATCAGGACAGAAGTCACAAGAAGAAACGTGAGTTGAAATAGTGTTGATCTAGAATAGTTTTGGCAAAAACTCACTTTGTTTACCATAGGGAGTAACTAGTGTGTTCGACAATAATAATAGCAATGACAAAACGCTTCGTCAATGTAAAATATCACCAATTGTAAGTTCGGGGGAGATAAGGCGTTCACCGTTATCATGACAAAAGTTACAAGAAGAAACGTGAGTTGAAACAGTGTTGATCTAGAATAGTTTTGGTAAAAACTCACTTTGTTTACCATAGAGAGTAACTAGTGTGTTCGACAATAATAATAGCAATGACTAAACGCTTTGTCAATGTAAAATATCTCCAATGGTAAGTTCGGTGGAGAAAAGGTGTTCACCGTTATCAGGACAGAAATTACAAGAAGAAACGTTAGTTCAAATAGTGTTGATCTAGAATAGTTTTGGCAAAAACTCACTTTATACTCACTCAAACCATAGGGAGTAACTAGTGTGTTCGACAATAATAATAGCAATGACTAAACGCTTTGTCAATGTAAAATATCTCCAATGGTAAGTTCGGTGGAGAAAAGGTGTTCACCGTTATCAGGACAGAAGTTACAAGAAGAAACTTTAGTTGAAATAGTGTTGATCTAGAATAGTTTTGTGTAACAACTCACTTTTTTACCCTATGCAGTAACTAGTGTTTCGACAATAATTATAGTAGATGTAGTAGTCAATAATTTCAATCAATACTTTGTATGAGTTATATTTTATCGCTCTTGAATAGCTTCCACTCTTTTAAACAAAATCTCTCATCAAGCACAGATAATAATGCTCGTGTGTTAATGTATGTACATGCTCTTATCGTATTTAAAAACGTACAGATAAGCAAAAATGCTGAATCTTGGAATGTTTTTAAGTTTTTAATTCATTGTTCCCTTCGCTTGGGAGTATTAATTTGCATAGAGAAAAATGTAATACTTTTTATAACATGGCGTTAAATGCAATTAATTCTCGAACCGAACACAGTTTTTGAAATAAAAGTGGCTATTTGTCGTCGCATAAAGAAATACAATGTTTTTCTTTCAAAATTGATTATGAATTATTTTTTCTCTTTTATGAAACTTCTTCAATCCGCCTCTGTACACGAACATATATCACTGCATTTTTAAAAGTAATGCAATTATTTTAGAGGTAAGATTTTTTTTTATTTAAAGGGGGGGAGAGAATCAAAATACATAAAAAAAAGTAAAAATCTCGTACTCAAAGAGCTTTTCTTTTTCTTAAAACTTTTTCGCAAATCCAAATTAAAACACTATGTTAATGACACGGATCTTTCCCTTTCTTTTTACTTTCTTTAAAAGTCCCAAGAAAGATTAAAAAAAAAAAGGTTCAATTAACTTGTCACAATCCTTCTTTAAACAAAATGATGGCCTTTTTTTTCATTTGTAATTTTATTTTATAATCAAGTTAGAGAAGAATTTCGTATTCGCCTTACTTAAAATCTCGCTTTTGTTTAATTTTATTTTACGAGACCGTTGCCATGGCAGCGTAATCTAGGTGGTTTCCATCGTAAAATTAACTTATTCAGTGCTCTGAGGTGAAATTATTTTGGAATTCTGAACTTCCTTTTTAAAATTTTATTTATAAAAGCTTGGCATTCGTACAAAGAGATTCTTGAAATATTATCAGAAGCAGCGAGCAGTCAGAAAATTGCTCTGGGCACATAAAGCTATATTAGTACAGCTCTAGGAGACTAAGTATATTGGAAAACGCACTCTACTCAATTTGTTTTTCACATGAAATATGTGTTTTCTAAAATATTTGTATTTTGAAGTACAGTGTTCAAACATGGAAGGGCTTGCGTAGGTCTGAATTTAGTTTTGTAACCCTTACTATAATATATGAAAGAGTAAAGGTGGTGGAGTTGAACCTTTATAAAGGACGATATAACGGGCACGTGTAATCCGTCTCAATTTGTGAATGCGTTATTACGGAGTAAAGGAAATTTTAATTGTGAGATATATAAAAATCACCTGAAGACGAGAATTTTACTTCCGTTTACCTAGCGTGGAGTACGCACAGGAAGTACATTCTACCACAAAGCACCAGTGGCATGTACCCACATTTAACATCACAGAAAAAAAGATTTTTGTTGGAAATTTGTAGGCATTCGCAGAGTAAATAGTTAAATTGATTGTTTCCATTTTCAGCGTAATGTAGCTAGAAAGTTAATTTACGTCGGTATTGGTGCACCACAACGGGCTATTGGTCACGCTCCGTGATCATACCTGAAGAGAAATATCTGAGGGCACCGCGTAAGTTTGAACAACGATCAAATGACGAGGTGAACACCTAAACTGGTACCCCACTCTCCAAACTTCCACAGTCGACCAACCGGTCTGGTGGTTTAAGTGTAAGCCTCTAGATCGGAAGGTTCCTGGTCCGAATCCGGGTCAATGCATGGATGTTTAAAAGCGTATGGTGTAGAGGCGGCTGGTGCACCTTAAATATGTCGTATCCGAAAGTCCTCACGTTGGGTTGGTATCTTTCCCATAGGGGATTGATCCCGGGCCGTCGTCAATAGACCGTTATGTTGCTCCAGTACGACGTTAATAATTACCATACCAAACTTCCACACCTACGTGAGAACCATTTGACTTCGCGACATTTAAAATGCACCAGCCTCAATGTACACGACTGAATTTCGTTGGACATAGTTTCCAGCTCGCTAACTTCTATTTCGAACTTACGAATCCGTAACTCTCCCAACAGAGCGACCGAAGTCACATTGTCTACGTGATTTGAACTTGCAAAGTAAAAACAAAACACGGGAATGTTATTTAAATATATCAACTAAACTGCTTAATGAATTTAAAGAAACCAAATCGTGTGTTCTGGGAGAGCATTTTTTCCTCTTCTTAATGGTAAGTCAGTGGTAATGGTAATTTTAATTAACGGTATTAGAGAAACACAACGAGCTATTGACGACCGTCCGGGATCAATCCCCTAAGAGAAATATCCGAGGACACCACCACGTAATTTTAAACCACGGTCAGATGACGAAGGTAAGTCAATGGAGGCTATTGAAATGAAATTAAAAAAAACCACATTTAGCATGTTTACAAGTCAAAGGTGCTGTTATAATTGTCGCTAATAATTTCCTTTGTAAACACATACAGTACCCTACCGGAAGGAATGAAAAACCATCATATTTCGTCAAATTCTCAATGAATTATTAAAATTTATTGAGAATTTGAGAATATATATATATATATATATATACATATATATATATATATATATATATATATATATATATATATATATATATATATATATATATATATATATATATATATATATATATATATATATATATATATATATATATATATATATATATATATACAGTAACTTCCCGTTACAACGAACTTCACGGGACCGTAAAATTTTTTCGTTATAACTGAAATTTTGCTAATTTGAATAAAAAAGAACATTTTAAATACGTAAATTCGGCTTTTGTTTCGAAAAAAGACTACATATAATACTATGGTTAGCTACTGCAATTAAAAGCTTATTGGAATTCATTGAAATCAGCCAGAGAAAAATAACCTTTTCTAATAAATACATTGTTCTAGCAGTTTCTAAAACCTGAAAAAAAATTGACTTACCTCTTTTCTGAAACATTAATCCTAAATGAACAAAATGCGAGAAAACAAAACTTTATTTCAGAAAATCTACGATTTTCTTCTGAACAAGGTTTGCTGTTGTATTTGAGAGTAAATAAATTTTGAAGCTGGTGAATGTTTGTAAAGATAAAGTCCGGCACATTGCTTTGTGACTAAATAAATATCCGCACTGTCTCCAAACTTCCTAAGTCTTCTGAAGAAGTGACATTGCGCACATCATCTCCAACCATAGCCTCTTCATCTTCACTACTTTCACTGGCTTTATGTCTGCTTCGGTCAGTTCATAACATGTTGAAACATTGTCCCCCCCCATCTATACTGAGATAATTTTTCAAATTCACGTCGTCAGGAACCTAAGTTTTATTTTTGTAGCGCTCCAAATCTTCTCCAAATCAGATTGATAAATGTAGTGCGTATTTGATTCATCTTTCAAGTCGGCTTCTTCTGAAACTGAATTGTCTAAATGTGGTTGCATATGTTTCCAACAGTTTGTTATTGTTGATTGACTGATGTCATCCCAAGATCCACATATCCATTCGATAGCTTCCTTCACGTTGCATTTTCTTTTGATATTTTTCTCCAAATCGCATAGAATTTGACGTAACAAAAAGGTTTGGTAGCGTGATTTTACAGCTCTGATGATGCCTTGGTCAAGAGGCTGAAGTTTTGCCGTGCAATTAGGCGGGAAATACGGTTACGACAGTGACAAATTTCTGTTTGTTTCTTAGAAAACCAGTCTTTATTTTGGCAGCTGGTTTCAGCACGACTAAAACGAAATTCATTGAATCTAAAGAAACTGCATGCTTGTTATCAGTTGAGTGAACCATGAAAGGAAAATATATTTTTGCCTGTACAAAAAGTTCGTTGTATCGGGATATTCAAAAATCGGTCATTTTGTTATATTGAGATTCATTTAACATTGTATTAATTGCTTTTCGGATGGAGACTTTCATGACTTTCGTAATAACGTAATTTTTCGTTGTATCGGTATTCGTTGTAACGGGATCTTACTGTATATATATATATATATATATATATATATATATATATATATATATATATATATATATATATATATATATATATATATATATATATATATATAAGATGTTTGTGTATGTGTGTAAATTTTCTGTGCAAATCTACACCGTTTGACCAATCCATACCAAATTTGGTACACACATCCCTTATAATACTGCGGAAAACATAGACTATTACTTTCCTGTCTTCAGACTATTCTATAGCACTTCCAGACATGAAAATTGGCCCATATGTAATCCTAAAAGTGCCCTCAAAGCTTTAATTTTAAATTCAAAACTTTATTTTGTTGCAATAAATGAAAATTGACAAGGAAATACGTTTTACAAGGCTTGTGTATTTGAGTTAATACAGGGAAATATGGCGGTCATATTTGAGTATTTCTAAATTTCATAAGTCATTATCGTCTTTATCAATATTAACTTTAACGTCTTTATCAATATAATTGCTCCTTTTCAGCTCAGGTAGTCGTAATTCGACACTTTGCAAATCTTGCGTATTTCAAAATTCTGCATTGTTCCATCGGAATTTCGTTTCTGTTTGTATATGTCTTAACATTTTTCACATCGCAATATGCTATTCAGAAATTAAATGTATATATTTGCGTCCGTTGTGGAAGCTATAAAAAAGTTAAAAAGAAGTTAAAAAGTATTTTCCGTACAACCTAAATGATTGAGGGTAAAAAGTATTTTCTGTACAATTTAAATTATTGCATTTTTCTATGTAAGAAAAGTGATTATTCTAATTTATTTTTCAATCAACATTTAACCATTTAAACCCGAGCTACGCCGGGTTATTCAGCTAGAGATATATAAAACAGAGTAAATGATCGCTTCGTATATTTGCATTTACAATGACTGAGAACGTATTTAATTATGCATGAGGTTTATTCTGTTTCAGGTCACATAAGGTAAAATAATTTGTTTCCTAAGTGTACTTGACATTACATTCCACTAAAAATATTATATTACTCTTTGCTGCCTATCTTGATTGATCATTTGGGGCGGTTCCACAGCTTATACAAATGAAAACTATTTCCCTTATACTAGATAACCTGCATGTAAGAATGCATGTACGACACTGCATGTACGATAGATTACTGCATGTACGACAGATTACGTTTACATCGTTGAACAAGGTACTACAATTTAGCAATAATTGAAATTGATCAAATCAATGTTTGGCAGAGACAAAATGTAATCATGAAAAATAAAAGGAACTAAAAACCAAAAAGTATCAAAAGGTATTAAAATTCAGCGACTGAACAATATAAAAATACAACCCAAAGAAAGAGATAATAATAACAAAGTTTTGATACGATTTAATAACAGCAGTTCAACGATAAAACATCCCAGGACGCTGCATGTACGATAGATTACGTTTACATCGTTGAACAAGGTACTACAATTTAGTAATAATTGAAATTGATTAAATCAATGTTTGGCAGAGACAAAACGTAATCATGAAAAATAAAAGGAACTAAAAACCAAAAAGTATCAAAAGGTATGAAAATTCAGCGACTGAACAATATAAAAATACAACCCAAAGAGAAAGAGATAATAATAACAAAGATTTGATACGATTTAATAACAGCAGTTCAACGATAAAACATCCCAGGACGCTGCATGTACGATAGATTACTGCATGTGCGACAGATTACGTTTACATCGTTGAACAAGGTACTACAATTTAGTAATAATTGAAATTGATCAAATCAATGTTTGGCAGAGACAAAACGTAATCATGAAAAATAAAAGGAACTAAAAACCAAAAAGTATCAAAAGGTATGAAAATACAGCGACTGAATAATATAAAAATACAACCCAAAGAGAAAGAGATAATAATAACAAAGTTTTGATACGATTTAATAACAGCAGTTCAACGATAAAACATCCCAGGAAGCTGCATGTACGATAGATTACGTTTACATCGTTGAACAAGGTACTACAATTTAGTAATAATTGAAATTGATTAAATCAATGTTTGGCAGAGACAAAACGTAATCATGAAAAATAAAAGGAACTAAAAACCAAAAAGTATCAAAAGGTATGAAAATTCAGCGACTGAACAATATAAAAATACAACCCAAAGAGAAAGAGATAATAATAACAAAGATTTGATACGATTTAATAACAGCAGTTCAACGATAAAACATCCCAGGACGCTGCATGTACGATAGATTACTGCATGTACGACAGATTACGTTTACATCGTTGAACAAGGTACTACAATTTAGCAATAATTGAAATTGATCAAATCAATGTTTGGCAGAGACAAAACGTAATCATGAAAAATAAAAGGAACTATAAACCAAAAAGTATCAAAAGGTATTAAAATTCAGCGACTGAACAATATAAAAATACAACCCAAAGAAAGAGATAATAATAACAAAGTTTTGATACTATTTAATAACAGCAGTTCAACGATAAAACATCCCAGGACGCTGCATGTACGATAGATTACGTTTACATCGTTGAACAAGGTACTACAATTTAGTAATAATTGAAATTGATTAAATCAATGTTTGGCAGAGACAAAACGTAATCATGAAAAATAAAAGGAACTAAAAACCAAAAAGTATCAAAAGGTATGAAAATTCAGCGACTGAACAATATAAAAATACAACCCAAAGAGAAAGAGATAATAATAACAAAGATTTGATACGATTTAATAACAGCAGTTCAACGATAAAACATCCCAGGACGCTGCATGTACGATAGATTACTGCATGTACGACAGATTACGTTTACATCGTTGAACAAGGTACTACAATTTAGCAATAATTGAAATTGATCAAATCAATGTTTGGCAGAGACAAAACGTAATCATGAAAAATAAAAGGAACTAAAAACCAAAAAGTATCAAAAGGTATTAAAATTCAGCGACTGAACAATATAAAAATACAACCCAAAGAGAAAGAGATAATAATAACAAAGTTTTGATACGATTTAATAACAGCAGTTCAACGATAAAACATCCCAGGACGCTGCATGTACGATAGATTACGTTTACATCGTTGAACAAGGTACTACAATTTAGTAATAATTGAAATTGATTAAATCAATGTTTGGCAGAGACAAAACGTAATCATGAAAAATAAAAGGAACTAAAAACCAAAAAGTATCAAAAGGTATTAAAATTCAGCGACTGAACAATATAAAAATACAACCCAAAGAAAGAGATAATGATAATAAAGTTTTGATACGATTTAATAACAGCAGTTCAACGACAAAACATCCCAGGACGCTGCATGTACGACACTGCATGTACGATAGATTACGTTTACATCGTTGAACAAGGTACTACAATTTAGTAATAATTGAAATTGATTAAATCAATGTTTGGCAGAGACAAAACGTAGTCATGAAAAATAAAAGGAACTAAAAACCAAAAAGTATCAAAAGGTATGAAAATTCAGCGACTGAACAATATAAAAATACAACCCAAAGAGAAAGAGATAATAATAACAAAGGTTTGATACGATTTAATAACAGCAGTTCAACGATAAAACATCCCAGGACGCTGCATGTACGATAGATTACTGCATGTGCGACAGATTACGTTTACATCGTTGAACAAGGTACTACAATTTAGTAATAATTGAAATTGATCAAATCAATGTTTGGCAGAGACAAAACGTAATCATGAAAAATAAAAGGAACTAAAAACCAAAAAGTATCAAAAGGTATGAAAATTCAGCCGACTGAATAATATAAAAATACAACCCAAAGAAAGATATAATAATAACAAAGTTTTGATACGATTTAATAACAGCAGTTCAACGATAAGACATCCCAGGACGAGATGTTTTTGCAATTTTAAAAATTCTAAAGAGCAAGTTTTTCTTCTTTGAGCGAGTTCCCCATTGTTGTTAAGATTCTATCCCTCTTTGTGATTCAGATTTATTTTCCCACTTTGTGGATTGTATTTCTCTCACTGACTTGTACTCTGTGTTCCATCTTTTGCTTCAATTGATGGTAATTGAGAATAATTTGGACGCGCGCGTGTTGCCAGGGAAGATTTGTTTTCTGTTTATCTCAAACCACAGGGCTCGGTGAAAAAAGGCTATTATGTTCCCAAACAAAGAAATAAAGCCACGCTTTAGATAGAGTTGGATAGCGAGTCGGAGGAAAAAAAGAGTCGCCTTTCGAGAAAATATAAATTATGCATAAGCCTTTTCAGACAGGAAATATTTCTTTTATAGGAATTACTTTAAAATTTTTAAAGGGGGAAAAATATATGTTTTCGCACTGGGACTTGCATGTCTTCGAGATTTGAATCCTTGTACTAATGGCCGTACACATTTTACGATTTTACTCAGATTACAACTTTATTTTTTATGATTGATGGGAGAGGTGTCGGGAACATAGTTGAGTTATTACTGTTTGGAGAACAGGCGCGGAACTGTGAGTTCATATAATTGAAATGGATTCCAATGTTATTTTGAAGATTTATAGTCTGTCTCGTGATTAGGAAACTCTTGAGAAGAATGCACGCTTCAGCCGTGAAGTTTAGATCTACCGCTTTCTCTACATCGTGGTAACAAAACGGCAGACAAATTGGACAGATTTGTCTCCAAAATCGGTTTCAGTTGCATTGCTTTGGAAGGAAGCCAAAGTAAGATCAAGACAAAATTTAGATCTAACGCTTTCTTTACAGCTGGAATTAAATTGAGGTGTTTCATGGCAAAGAATGGGTAGACGAATTGGACTGATTGTCTCCAAAATAGGGTACAGTTTCCTTGCTTTTGGAAGTCACCCTCAGGGAGTCAAAGAAAGATCAAGACAAAATTTAGTTCGAATATTTTCTCAACAACTGTACTATGGCAATGAAACAACACACAAATTGGACAAACGGTCTTCAAAAACGGGTCTAGTTTTCTTGTTTTGGACGTCACATTCAGGGATTCAAAGCAAGATTAAGACAAAATTTAGATATAACGCTTTCTTTACAGTTGGAATTGAATGGAGGTGTTTCATGGCAACGAAAGGGCAGTCGAAGTGGAAAAATTGTCTCCAAAATAGGGTACAGTTTCCTTGCTTTCGAAGTGACCCTCATAGCGCCAAAGCAAGATCAAGACAAAATTAAATTCAGTTATAATTTATTTTCTCAACAGTTGTACCATGGCG
The DNA here is from genome assembly GCA_947359465.1 of Metellina segmentata. Classification (NCBI taxonomy): domain Eukaryota; kingdom Metazoa; phylum Arthropoda; class Arachnida; order Araneae; family Tetragnathidae; genus Metellina; species Metellina segmentata. Next base: position 71,683,335 of record OX375877.1, on the reverse strand, counting down.
ATGAAACGACAGACAAATTGAACAAAGGGTCACTTTGCGTTTCACATTGAGGGTCACTTTCGAAGTGAACCTCAGGGCGCCAAAGCAAGATCAAGACAAAATTTAGTTATAATTTTTTTCTCAACAATTGTACCATGGCAATGAAACACAAACGAATTGGACAAATTGTCTTCGAAATCGAGTCTAGTTCCGTTACTTTGAACGTCACATTCAGGGATCCAAAGCAAGATCAAGATAAAATTTAGTTCGAACGCCTTCCCTGCAGTTGATACTATAGAGTTACATGGTAACAATTAGGCAGAATTGGACAAATTGTCTTCAAAATCAAGTCCAGTTTCATTACTTTGGACATAACATCCAAAGAGACAAACCAAAATCAAAACCAATTATATACGCAGTCGATGTGACACCTGGAAAAGTACTGAAGCGAGTCCCCGACTCTTTTCTTTCTTACACGATCCTAATAACCGTGTATATTGTCTAAGGTCCCTAGGCTTGTAGACACATTTTCAGTCAAGACCAGCATTGATCATATAGTTACCTAAGCTTATTTACACAGGTTCCATCTTGTGGACTCGGACAAATGCCTTGTTTGCTCAATCCAGGAAGAAGAGACATTGAGGAATATTTTATTTTCCTGCGTCGGAGAGCTTTCACAAGGGACATTTGGCAAGAATGTGCAATTAAGCCTATAGTTTCTATTTTATATGATTCTTATACTGTGCCCACTGGATTTTATGCATAAAAAGACGCCGTGAAATTAGAGTTAGCAACTCGGGAATAATGAAGTAAATTTGCATATTTGTTTCTCTACAGTTGGGGATAGTAACGGATCAATAATTGAAAAGTAAATGTTAATTGAGCTATCTTAATCGTGCTCTTGAATAACACAAATTTTCAAGAGGTGAACAATGTTTGTCAAAGATAGCAATGTTTGAAACTGATGTGATTGTTCTCATTGTCCACTGTCACACAACAGGATATTCGGAGTGAATGAACTTGTGAGTAAATTATAATTATAGATACGTAAAGAATACCTACCCTTCAGACATTAAATTTGGATTGTAAGCAAGAATTCATTTAGAAAAGTTACTTTTTTATTTTGATTGCATAAAAAGGGTTGTAAAATCGAGTTTGAAATACCCCACCAAAACACTTTATGTCCATCCAATTTTTCCGTTTAAAAGTACTAATGAACGATACAGTTGTAGTATTCACCCAGTAGATGGCGCTTCACTCTTCCGTAGCGCAGAGTTGTATATAAAGTCGGTCTTTGAATACTAACACCAGCAGACGCACTCGTACTGAAGGCGAGACGAACCATGTAACTAACCTATTATTGTTTATTAAAGTTCTTGTTGTTCCTGTTCCTGAAGTGCATTCTTTCTGCAACCATATACCGATCTCAACATGGTGACCCGGAGCTGAACATTTAAATTATTCTTGAATATTGCTTTGTTCCAATCGGTTTGTTTTTACTGCTGACTTTCCCACTTCACCACTGATTTCTGGATTTCCCACCATGGAGAATATTGCCGCCGTCAAGATTCCGATTTACAACGACGCGGATCCAACCCTTTGGTTCGGTATGTGCGAAGCTACCTTTGCCCTCGCCACGCCCAAGCCCATCACGGATCCGAAAACAAAATACAACTACATTGTTGCTCATCTACCACCCGGCGCAGCTTCTACAGTGCGAGATGTCATCTTAAACCCGGATCCAACCAACCCTTTTCAGCACTTAAAGGATCATATTACTTCTCGTTGTGGCGAAACCAGAACGCAACAAATACGGAAACTTCTAACTGGAGAACAGCTCGGTGATCGTAAACCTTCCGAACTCCTCCGTGTTATGCAAAGACGTGCTGAATCGCACCAGATTGCAGATTCGCTTATGCTGGAATTATTCCTCTCACAACTTCCCGTCAATGTCCAAACAATTCTAGCCTCCATGATGCCAACTACATCGCAGAAGGCCGCTGAAGTTGCTGATCGCATATTAGAAGTAACACCTGCCGAGGTAAGTGGAATTTCAATTTCATCTTCCACTGCCGAAGCAGGTCCGAACACTTTGCAACAACTCATGGAAGAAATACATGAACTACGTAAAGAAGTAAACACTCTTCTTCGATCACGTAGTTTCTCCCGCAATCGTAACTCATCCCGCAGAAGCCACAGCACTTCGTCTGAAAGCTCTGTTTGTTGGTACCATGGGAAGTACAAATCCAAGGCCAACAAATGTGTGCAGCCCTGCTCGTTTACGGGAAACGAAAGCAGGCAAGAGTAGAAGCGACATACTTTTTGCCTACTCGATCAAGTCGCCTATTTGTTAGAGACAAAAAAACGAATTTAAACCTTTTGGTCGATACTGGATCAGATGTTTCGATTATCCCTGCTACCAAATCGCAGCGGAAACAACATCCAACTCAAACCTTTAGTGCTGCAAATGGCACAACAATTCATGTTTATGGTCAAAAACTATTATCTTTAGATTTTGGTTTAAGACGCAATTTTGTTTTCCCATTTTATATTTGTAATGTTACCACAGCGATTCTTGGTGCAGATTTTTTGCATTATTTCAATTTAAAACCTGATTTACGGCGTAAGCGTTTAAATGATTGTACTACTAATCTGAATTCTCACGGTCTTGTTAATAATGCTGATATTTTTTCTGTCAAAGTTGTTTCATTGGATAACGATTTTTCTAAATTATTGGTCGATTTTCCTAATATTACTAAAGTGCCATGTGCAAATCAACCTGTAAAACACAATGTCCTGCATCATATTGAAACTCATGGCCCGCCAGTGTTTGCTAAACCTAGACGTCTTGCTCCCGATCGGTTAAAAATAGCGAAAACCGAATTTCAATACATGCTTGATTTGGGTCATATGCGACCATCCAAAAGTAATTATGCGTCACCTCTACACATGGTATCTAAAAAAGGATGTGACGATTGGCGTCCTGTGGGTGATTTTCGAGCTTTAAATTCTCAAACAGTCAAAGATAAATATCCAGTTCCTAGTATATTAGATTTTACTAATGAGCTGCATGGAAAGAAAATATTTTCGCAAATAGATTTAATCAAAGCTTTCCATCAAATTCCTGTTGCACCCCAGGACATCCATAAAACAGCCATTTGCACCCCTTTTGGACTATTTGAAAGTACAAGGATGCAGTTTGGGTTATGTAATGCTTCAAGCACTTTTCAAAGATTTATCGACGAGGTTACACGTGGTCTGGATGGTGTTTTTGCATTTATAGATGATATTTTAATTGCCAGTAATACTAGCGAAGAACATATGATTCATCTTCGCGCACTCTTTGAACGTCTTGATCATTATGGTCTTACGTTAAAATCATCAAAATGTACTTTCGGTGTATCGTCTCTAAATTTTCTTGGCTTTAAAATTTCAGAGCAAGGATTAGAACCACTCCCAGATCGCGTAGAAGCAATACAAAACTTTCCCAAACCAACTACACTCACTCAACTTCGTAGATTTCTAGGTCTGTATAATTTTTATAGACGTTTCATACCCAGAGCCTCTCACATTTTAGCACCCATGATACAACTTTTAGAAGGTAATCGGAACAAAAGGAAACCTACTCGAACTAGTAAATCCCCTGAAATTCCACTTGATTGGACAACTGCTGCAGATACTGCGTTTTCTGATGCAAAAAGGCACTTGCCAAAGCAACTTTACTTGGATATCCGATTCCCAGTGCTCAACTTAGTCTTTGGACTGACGCATCGGACGTTGCAATTGGTAGTTCTCTGATGCAATCTACCGAAGGAAAGTGGGAACCTATAGCATTCATGTCCATAAAATTTAACAAATGTCAGAAAAAGTGGTCTACATATGATCGTGAACTTCTAGCAATTTATTCATCAATAAAAAAATTTCGACATATGCTAGAAGGCAGAGACTTTTTCATCTATACCGATCAAAAACCGCTAATATTTGCTTTTCAACAGAAAGCAGATAAATGTTCACCACGCCAGCTAAGACATTTAGATTTCATTTCGCAGTTTTCCACTGACATTCGCGGCATGTTAGTGGTAAAGACAATATTGCTGCAGATGCTTTATCTCGGATCGAGATTGATGCCATTTCAAAAACTCCTTCACTTGACTATAAAATGTTTGCAGAGGAACAACTGCACGATGAGGAACTTTCAAACTTACTCAACTCGGAAACATCCCTAAAATTGGAAAAACACTACTTTCCACTTGAAGATATACACTTATATTGTGATAAATCCACTGAAAACCCTCGCCCATTTGTTCCGAAATCTCTGCGACTTACTGTTTTTGAAAACCTTCATTATCTCTCCCATCCAGGTATTTTAGCTACAACTAATTTAATCTCTGGCCGATTTGTGTGGCCTGGTATGAAAAAGTTCATCAAAGACAAAGTACGTGGTTGTAATAAATGTCAGAGAGCAAAAGTATTTCAGCATACCAAAGCTCCACTTAGCACATTTGGTTTACCCGACGCGCGTTTTGTGCATATTCACGTTGATTTTATCGGACCTTATCCACCTTCCGATGGCTACCGATATTGCTTAACCATCATTGATAGATTCACCCGATGGACTGAGGCCATTCCCACCACGGATATGACAGCAGAAACCACTGCTAGAGCTCTCCTCCACGGTTGGATTTGCAGATTCGGTACACCAGTCACTATTACTTCGGATCAGGGACAAAATTTTAAATCTAATCTTCTTCGTGAACTCACAAATACTTTAGGCACTGATAGAATTCTTTCTTCTGCTTATCATCCTCAATCAAATGGGATGATTGAACGCTTTCACAGGCACCTCAAAGCAGCCATAACAGCTCATGAACACACTAAGTGGACGGAAGTGTTACCCATAGTTTTATTAGGTCTACGCTCTTCTCTTAAGAAGGATATCAATGCGACCAGTTCTCAACTTGTTTATGGTACTACTTTACGTTTACCATCTGATCTTTTTACAACTGATTCCGTACCCCAATCCCTTACTCCTACTTATGTGTCCAATTTCGTTTCAATGATGCGAAAACTAAATCCTATCGCATCTACAAATCATGGTAATACTAAAGTTTATGTAAACCCATCATTAAAAACATGCACCCATATATTTTTAAGAATCGACAAAGTTCGACCTCCTCTCACACCTCCTTATTCTGGACCACATCTGGTTGTTAACCGTACAGACAAAAATTTTGTCATTGTGTTAAATGGTAAGAAAAACACTGTTTCCATCGACAGAGTAAAGCCAGCTTTTTATTTTTCGGATACCATGGAATCCCCAAAGCTATCTTCCCACATTGACAAACTTAAATCGGTCACACCTAAGCCACAATCTAAAACACCTGTAATTACACGATCGGGACGGTGTGTACATTTCCCCGATAGACTTGTCATGGAGAAATAACTAACATTTTTTTCCCTCATTGTGTGTACTTCATTGAATTGTGAATAGCTACATTACTATTTAAAATTGTAAATATCTTCAATTGTATGTGTACTCATTTTCTTATTTTGTCTTGCTTATCTGTGCTGTATTATTACCTATGTTTATCGTTCCTTCGTCACTGGAGGGATACTCTGTAGTATTCACCCAGTAGATGGCGCTTCACTCTGCCGTAGCGCAGAGTTGTATATAAAGTCGGTCTTTGAATACTAACACCAGCAGACGCACTCGTACTGAAGGCGAGACGAACCATGTAACTAACCTATTATTGTTTATTAAAGTTCTTGTTGTTCCTGTTCCTGAAGTGCATTCTTTCTGCAACCATATACCGATCTCAACACAGTAATAACGTTAACACCAAGACAACGACCCTTAGCCAATAGCTCTGACGAAAGACCAACGAATCGGACAATGTATACAAAATGCTCCCATTCAAGAAACTGTGAACTATTTAAAAGTTAATTAGTACATCATCGTCGGTATTGATGAAATAGGGATAGGAAATAATCATATCTACAGCAAAACCACGCAGATGGACAATGGAAATGCATAAGTGCAACGTTATTTGAAACTAGGATAAAAACACAACGTTATTCAATGTGAAACAGTCATGGCAATTACCATGAACAGACGACTTTCGTTAACCACGAAACCCACCGATGTTCATTGTACTCTATAATATTACAAACGTAGTGTGTGTGACTGCGTTTCTTGTAGATTTGAAGTAGAAAATATATTCATAAGGAGGGGGGAATCTCTCGTTACTTAATAAGAACAACTTTTACAACAGGTTACCTAATGCCTTATGAATCCAACTCTATTCCCAAAAAAAATCGCTCAAGAGAGTGCAAAACAAGATACTCTATATTCCTCAGACATCACCATCTCTGACCAATTACTTCCCAGATTCCCTAATTTCAATTATGCAACACCCATGAACGATCACGTCTATTCCTCAGAAGAGTACGAGCATTTTTTTAAAACTGCCATGTTGCTAATGGGTTGTTTTTACATTGCTTGTCCAGACATTTTTTCATGAGAGATTCCCAATACCATATCCTTTCCTGAAACGATTGCCAATAAAGTTGACTTGTTTCTTAATTTGGCAATTCCTTCAGTTGCCCTTTTCACATCTTCAGAGGGTCTCGTACTTATATACACAACCCTACAATAATGGACCGTACGCCACCGGATTTGCATAAAATCATCCGACTACTTGTTTGAGGTGTTTTTCGTGGCATGGCCTGGGACCTTTGCATGTTGTAACTGACAAATTGAACGCCGACGTCTACATGAACATTTCGGACAATCAGGTTCACTTACGCTCTGGCAATTTTATGGAATGGACGAATGTTACTTCCTGGACGACAACTCTCCCTGTCATGTTGCAGCTTCTGTCAAGCAGTGGTATCGATATATGAATGTAAAACGAATTCCCTGGCCTGCTCAGAGTGCCGGCCTAAACATCATAGAACATTAATGGGACGATATAGAGCGACGCTTACGGACAAGGGAACCACGTCCGAAATCTACAGATGAGCTGGCAACATTCTTGCAGCAGGAATGGACACAAATACCCACAGCTGTGTATCAAAATCTTGTTGAAAGTATGTCCAGAAGGGTTTCTAAGTGTAATTGCAGCACGTGGGGACCATCCCCTTATTAGAACATGTATTATTTACCTTATACGATCATATCCTGCTGTCCGGTCCACTTTTGTAGGGTAGTATATCTGCAACCTGTTTGCCAACTCTAAATGTGAGTTATAGTCGGCAAAAGTTCAATTCCTCCCTAAGGCCCGGTGCACACATCCGTTTTTTCAACTTGCGGTGCCGCTGCCGCAACGCAAGTGCGGTCTGAGATACATTAAATCCAATTGAGTAGTGCTCACATGCCTCCAGCGACGCTGGGGCGACGCACGTCCAACTTGCGTGCAATTTGTACCGCAGTTCTCCACGGCGCCGCACACGAGTCTTCGCTCTGAAGTACCTTGTTTTCATACACAAATGGAATATAAATAATAATTAATAAATGGTTGTGTAAGCGAAATAAACTAGTTTTCTTCGATAGAATATGTATAGCAAATGGCGCGAAATGAGTTCGTGCGTCCTTTCACGGTTATGTGTGCATAGTTGGGCTTCGGTACCGAAGTGGCACCGCACGTTGAAAAAAAAACCGGATGTGTGCACCAGGCCTAAGTGTATTTCTGTCTTCTGTGTCAATAAAACTCTCTGTGTGTGCATGTCCCTTTTCTCGACGTAGTTTGGCGCAGCTTGTCAAATATGGCCCTTGCGCTACTAGACCCAAAACTAACTAACCTTGCATGATTTCTGACCAAAATGACCTACTTGACCCACAGAATATGGTTTTCTATGGTGTGATTACTTAGTAGTTAAGTGTGGTTTTGAGATAAAAGCAACACCACAGTATTCAGAAATCTCGTGACTACTCAGAGGGTTGAAGCTAACATTTTGAATTATTACATACTAGGATATACAGGACAGCTCGATCATGCGCGACGGGTACATAACAAAATTTATTTATACATTTTGGTCGAACTTCATTATATATATTTTTAAATCTGACGGTTCGTGATCACTGGTCGTGATATCCAATATGAAATAATGATCAAAAGATGATTTTTGATATTTATTATATCGCTTCGCGCCGACCAACCGGTCTAGTGGTCAAGGTGTTGACCTCTGGATCGGAAGGTTCCTGGTTCGAATCCTTGTCAGGGCATGGATGTAAATTGTGCTGTCCTTTGTTAGGGACAATGATGGTCCACCCACTGGGCGCACCTTCACAAGTGACCATCACTTCTGGCCTTGTATAAGGCTACAATGACTTCGGTCAAAATTCTGTACTGTATTGTATTTCTGTATTGTATTATGTATTGTATTTGTCTTTGCAGTATCTGTACCCAGCCTTGCCATTGGAAATAAAAAATATATATTTTCGCACGTGACATCACACAACCAAACAAAACGATTAAAAACTCCAAATACTCGTGACGTCACACGACCAATAAAAACTTTAAGGCCCGGTGTACACATCCGGTTTTTCAACGTGCGGCGCCACTGCGGCACCGAAGCCCAACTATGCATACATAACCGTGAATTGACGCACGAACTCATTTCGCGCCCCAATTGCGATAAATATTCTATCGAAGAAAACGTGTTTATTTCGCTTACTCGGTGTAAAAAAAGTATATTTTGAAATAAAATAGACTTTACTGGATACAACCATTTATTAATTATTATTTATTTTCCATTTGTTTATGAAAACAAGGTACTTCAGAACGGAGACTCATGTGCGGCGACCGTGGGGAACTGCGGTACACATTGCACGTAAGATGGATGTGCGTCGCCCAAGCGGCACTGAAGGCATTTATGCACTGCTTCATTGGATCTAATATATCTCAGACCGCACTTGCGTTGCGGCAGCGGCGCCGCACGTTGAAAAACCGGATGTCTGCACCGGGCCTAGTAGCCTCGGAAACGGAGTAGGTCTTAAGATTTTGTAAAATTAGGTTATATACTTTTCTCTGTATATAAATAGGTGAACATTTAGATTGTCAATAGGAAGGATCTCCTGTTCACCATTGGTATACGGGTAAAAAGCCTGGACTGGTGTTGTCCCTTGCTTGTGACAGAGGCTCCAAGTCTGAGTTCTCTCGTCTTCCCATTGGTCATCTCAAGAGCCTTTCGTTCAATGAGGGTGAAAAGGTTTTCGACACAAGTACCAAGTGTCTTGCCCATCTGGTCAATGCTGAGCACATCTTGGACTCATGAGCCTCTCTAGAGAGTATATCTAATCTGACCCCCTTAATGTGCTTGATTTTGTGGGAGTCAATGGACTTATGGACCTTGTCTGACTTCGTAAGACACTGGAGGATTAGAAACAACAACAACATTTAGATAGAGGTATCCAGAAGGAAGCTGACTGTGGCGGTCCAAGTCCATCTAAAGAAGTGGATACTTTAACAGGAAGCTGTCGCCAAGTGGAGAGACTGGCGAGTGCCAACTGGAGCGGTTGGCGAGTGACAAGCGTGACAACCCAGCGAAGGGTTGCGAATATCAAGGAAGAGTGGTTGAGAAAGACGAGCGGGAGGAGACCGATTTGTTTTTATTCCGGATTAAGTTGATGTGCGCTACCGTCGTTATATACTAGACAATGATTTCTGGTTATGTTTTTTAAATGTTTTGTATCGTGTCCCTTTTAATGTAATAAATTATCTTGAGACTAAAAACTACTGGATTGACTTTTTATGATTTTGGAAGCAACAGAAAGATCCCAACCAACACTCTTATTTTTATTTCATTACAAATTAAATATTACAGACGCATAGATTATATTCGTGAAATTCTTGGAAAGTAAATTAGTTATTAAGATATATGGAAAATTCTGAAGAGAAACCATTCTTCACTGCATAACCATGTTATGTTTCATATATATGCATCACTCTAAGCATGCTTCAAAAGTGACATAAAATGGGTAAATAAATTTCGAGGAACAGGATTTGAATAATTACTTAATGATATGTAATGGTTGTTGTGAATATTTGATGAACTCAGCTACAGTACAGTGATTTCGATTTGCGTCACTTTACACGCCGACTGTACTTTCTTACTTTTAAATTTAGTATGTTAAAAAAATACAAACTACAAGTACGTATATGGGAATTTTTAAAATCTAAAAAGGTCAATATCTTTATTACTTTTTTATTATTATTATTTTCACTTTCAAATATAATATAGTCGCTAAATTCCAGCTGTACTGACGTAAAATGAAATTTAAAAGATAAGTAAGCGGTCTTCATCTTTTTTACTTCTTATCTGATCATTTTTAATTTTAAGTTTGGTATTCTGACCAAATATAACTAAGAGGGCGTATAGAGAAATTTTTTAAAAATTATAATAAGGTTTTAATTTTTTATTTGTGGCATAAAAAAATTATATGAACCCTCTAAGCTCCACGAAAATTCCGTGTTGTGTGGTATTGGTTTGAAGTCATGCAGGGTAAGACAGAAATTGTTTGAACGGATATATGCATGTAATCCCCTCAGGGGTTTATATCTTTTTATACCGAAAATATATCCTGTGTACTATATACTCTATAGTTAAAGCACACAAACTCGCGTATATTTTAAAACTTAATTAAAACTTAAATAACATATTTATAGTAATTGAAAAATAACCTAAGCAGCTGAGTATACTGCATTATTAATTTAATCTTCAGAGTCTGAGTGAAAAATTAAAAACAACTCTCACCGAGAGCAAGCGAAATGTTGCCCTATTATTGAAGAAGTATGAGAAAAGGCAATCATTCGAATTACATTCAAAAGTTTGCTTCGTTTAGAACTTCAGTGAATTGGATCTTTATTTCAATGTTATCTTGAGTTGAATTTATCTTTCACATAAATTAGAGTGCCTTCTTCAGGAATAAAAAACGAAACATTCAATTTTCTCCGAAAAAGTTTTCTTTTCATCTATGCCAATCGAGTAGATTTTGCGTCTCCAAGTACTAGTTTTAAATCTAATCTGGAAAATGAGAGTCCTTCACATTTTCGACGCATTTTTTGCCGAACTTACACTCTTCCTTCTTTGAAAGAAATTCCAATTTGTCCAAAGCATCTAATAATGTCTTACTTTTATTTGCCATAACTTTTATATGTTTGTCTTTAATTTAACGAATTTCAACACGGTGCCTGTAAATAAGTGTACTCGAGGTTGTTTCTTTGATTGAAAACTGTTGGAATTTCGATCACAGGCTTTGAAAATTATGAATATATGCACTCAAAAATGTACGACTTAAAGAATTAAAAGTATACACGAAATTTACCACGAATTTGAATTACGATTTAATAAAGAAATAACGTGAACAATTTTTATACGTATTGTTGCTTGAATTTTAAAAACATGACTACTTAATAAGAGTATTTTTCTATAAGCATCCTATCTGTGCCCACAAAATAAGTAATTAATAGTTATTAATTTTTTTATCACCAATAAAAATTTATATTTAATATATACCAATTTTACATTAGCAATGTATTCTATTTTAATTTAATATTTAGAAAGCGTTTCAAATTTGTAAATGCAAGAAAGTTGTGATCTATTTCATGCAAAATTTTTAAAATATAGTAGACATCTTTAAAACAACATCATCAGTCACATTTTCATAAGGACTATTGCAAACAAAATGTATTACTTTATCGAGGTGTTTGAAAAAAAAAGTATTTCCTAAACAGTTCTTCACAATTTAACCCATCTTTTTATGGTTTTTTGGTTGGGTGGTATATTGTTGTCTAATATAGATTAAAATAACATTTTCCGTTTCGATGGAGCTTAGAGGTTATTACTAAATTTAAGGTATTGGCACTGGCCAAAATATAACAAAAAAAAAGTTTTTCGCTGATTTCAAGTCAGTTTATGTTTTTATAAGCTCTAGAACCGCTAAGGGGTTTTATAGATAGAAATCCCAAAATTGAGCATTTTAAGTGCTACAAAATTTGCAGATTTTATTCGAAGGTTCCCAAATATTAAAAACTTGTTAACCTCTTTAAAACAAACAGAATAAAACTAAATTGGCCAAAACGTAAGAATCATGGGCCTTTTAATGAGGTACTCTTTTTTTTCAAGTGGGTGGGAATCCTTAGAGGTCCAATGTTATCTGATTATAAAGTAAATTTCTGTGATTATAAACTTAGAGAATCACATTCAGCATCTTAAAACAGAACTGCGAGAGGTTAAATGTAGGTCCAAACGAGTAATTATTACTATACTTGTTAGACGGTATTCTTCTTTTAAGATCATATTTTTATTTGTGAGTAGTAACTTTGCAAATGTCAGTTAAATCAAAGACCATAAACGAAATAGAAATATGGATTACTGAAAAACGGAATAACTAAGCATACATAAAACTGATTGAGATCTTCTGCACCCCTAAACGCCTTCTATAGTACGCCTCCAACGAGAAGCCAGTCGACCTTCGGTCAGTTGATTTTTGAATAGGTGTGAAATGTAGTTAAAAAGAGGGGTGCCTACGCAAAGCAAGAATGGTGGACTTCTTGGGTGGTTTTCCCCGTAAACTTATTATCACTATTATCGCTTACAGCACTGGACGACAAATTCAGAACCTAAATCCGCACTAAAGACTCTAGTTGTAGAAGATCTTTGTTTAAGCTGATCCCCCCCCCTTCATTTAAAAAATAGTCTCGTTCAAAACAACCTAACTCGATCGTCTACTCGCGGGATTTGGGCTATGCCACTACAGGGCACAGAAAAGGAACCAATGGTAAATGAATATGACAAAAGGGAGAATTACAAATGATCAATATTTCTTTCTACTGTCCGAAATGCTGCTGATTATGCACCTCTATCTTCTGAGCTTACTGTATAATGAAAAGCTAAGTAGGTAATTGAATTAACGTCGGGAAAACAAAGAGGTATTGGCGACGTATAATGAAAAGAGCCCAATAAAAATACCAACGTAAAGTAACTATCCTAATTAAACCAGTTTGAAAGTCAAAAATGGTTTAAGAATTAATTTAAAAAATTCAATAAAGCAAATAAGGGTGAATTAGCTTATTTCATGTTTGTGGCTCCCCCCCCCCTCCCGAGGAGCACGCCCATGCATTAAGGACATTGCATTAAATTGGATATTGCTTTTTTCGGGGTCTGAGTGGTATAAACCTCTACAGATTAACCCATGTATTACAAAGGAGTATATTTGCTTTTTCCGAGGAATGGTAATTTTAATTAACGTCGTACGGGCGTAGCACAACTTGCTATTGACGACTGTCTGGGATCATTCCCAACGGGGAGATCCAAGGACAACACCGCGTAATTTTGAACCACGGTCAGATGACGAGCTTACACCTGAGATGGCACCCCACTCTCCAAACTTCCACACCACGCCAACGTGGGGACATTTGAGGCCATGACCGATTTAACCTGCACCAGTTCCTTTGTACACGACAATCTTTGATTGAGTTCAAACTCGTAACCTTCTGGTTGCTAATCCGTTGCTGTTCCATCCGGGCTACCACGGCCTTGCTTTTTCTGAGGTATGGTGCTTAAACACTGCTTGCCATAGATGTGACCATGAATTAAAAAGTATATTTGATTGTTTGGAGATCTAGAGACTTTAGACATGCTAGATTTATATGTAGTGTTAGATTTGTTAAGTAATAGTGTCGGTTTTTAGGATTGCAAATTTTAAATTTTTCTGAGGTAACGAATAAATTTCTTGCAAATTTCGAGGAAATGGCCAACGTTTAATTAAAAATTCAATAAAGTCATTGCAGTTATTTATATAAGTAGTGGTTTTAGACTTTACAAATTGCTTTCTAGTTTCCATCTTTTTATCCACCTTTTATAATATTACGGATACTAGAATTATTTCACGGATTAGTATTTAAACTCATTAATTGTTCTGAGGTGCTTTGTTAGTCTGCCTACTAAGTATTTAGGATTTTTTGGAGATTTATTAAATTTTTTCGAAATTGAGAATTTTACATATGCGAGTATTAGCAATTAATCGCATATTTTAAAAATCTATTTTTTAATGATTTAAACAACGACATAACGTTATCGTCGGTTGTCTATTCGCTTAGCACCAAATAATGTCGATGGCAAGTTTTTGAAAATCTGTCAATTGTTTATTGGCAGAAATTAATGAAATAAATTGAGATTTAAATGAGTACCACTCATCATGAGAACCAGAAAATCTAAGAAGAATAATTTCTGTTTGTCAAACATTGATTTCAGGCTTTAAAATATTTTAGAATAATTTAGAAAATTATTATTACTTTCACTAAAATCTTTAAGAGAACACTTAATCCTTACCTCTAACACTCTTAACACATTGCTTTCTTTGGCGGCTAGGTATTCATCGTTTTTTAGTGCCACTTTAGTATCATCCAGCACAAAATGGAATTATTCTCGGATTTTTCGGTGATTTATTCGCTTCTGTGTCGTTCGATTTTCTTTTCAATTTGACAATGCCCATTGAAGCAATATCCTCAATTTCATAGGATTATAATTTGGTTACTAGTCTTCGCAGGATTCTTGTTTTCTGATCAATATTCTTTGATCAGCCATTTTTCAGAATTCTTACAACAGAGTTCACCAATGTAATTCTAATTCACAACCAATAAAGCAGTTCTATAAGACCTAAGTGTCATACAAAATTCTAATTCAAATGTACATAACACTGTAGTTCTATCAAACCAAAGGTACGGTCGGCTTTGTTGGACCAAAAATGGCGCTGTTGTTTCGATGCAAGTACCCAAGTGCCTTACAATTGTCTAAGGTGGATTCTATTGCAATTGGTGCAAGAACAGAGGCTGTTCGGACATATTTTGAACAATTTTGATAAAATCAATTTTTTACATGAAATTTTTGTGTTTTAAATGTTCTATTTGAGAGCCCTTATTGTTAACTATCTTTCTAGATCTCAATTTCCATGATAATAATGACTTTGGTACTATCGACAGACAGGTTTTTAGTCCCATTCTTGTTCCAGTTCCTTCCAAAGACCTTGAATGGTTTTCGGCTAATGTTCGAATAATGTTCTTTCTAAAAGTCCAAAAGTCTATTGAGACATCTGGAGATTTATCAGGAATATCTGTAAAGGTCACTGACTTGATACCAGTTTCTTGTTCTGTTTTTTTCCAAGAATTTAATAGTGGAATTAAATGTATGGGTGCTTACTTCATCCTGATGCTGCTATACATTGTTGTCATTGTAGGTAAAGATATGGTATTTATTTTTTGAATATTAGGGATAAAATATGGTCCTGATAGCATGTGGGAGTTGATTTTTATATATTTTCCAATCTCTCTTCACTTTTAATTTTTCATTGTATGTAAAATCGGTATAAATCATAAATCAATTAGAGAAAGTTTCTTTATAATCTTTGAACCACGTTTCAAGATTTTTTTTATCTTCTTTTATGAAAATATTTATTTTATTGCAATCATTTAAATACACCCACGCCTCGTCTATTGATAGCAGCACCTTTCCATATTTCTTAAGCTAAATGCTTCTTATACAGAATTCTGCAGCGAGATCTATGTTCTTTAATATATTGCGAAAGTAGATGATGAACGTTGTATTTTTTGGTCTTTTGAAATTGAACATTTCAATGACTTTGCAATAGTCCTTTGACCTTAGTAGATTCTCTTTAAGAATTAAAGTTCTTACCTTATGACTTGTTAAAGTGGTGACTCAGAAGAGTGCCAGCACCGCGACTAATAGTCTGAGAAAGGTCTTACCTTACAAATATTCTCATAATTTTTTTTTTGGATGCACGTAATTGGAAGTATTTTTCCACTTTTAACGTTTTTTTTCCCTTTGCATTATTAATATTAGTTATCGTACCTATAGATATAAAAAAAAACCTGACTTGTTCAACGTAAAGCTTGACTTTACAATGAGTTTTTGAATAAGCATAATTATCTTCGGTAAGAGCGGAAACATAGCCTTCCAACCATTGCTTATTTAAAAGCGCCATTTTGAAAGTAAAGAAACCTCTGAGTTGACAGACGATAAGTTATATTTTAACTATTTAACTGCTGCGAAAATAAAATTATTTCGTAGCATAATTACTTCATTTTTACAGCTTATCAGAATCGTTCAAACAGTGTTCGAACAGCATATGTTGAAGATACACTAGAATTTAAAACTACTACAAAACATGACATTTATTAAAGCTGAATATTTAAACGAAGATCCGAATGTTCATACACTGATGAACTCTGAAAACAAAAGTCATCGTTCAATCAAAATAAAAATTACAGTTACGGTTAAAGATAAAATCAATATTTCCCGGGAAAAGTTACACACATTATACACACTAAAATGAAAATAAATTGAAACATCAATTGTGAGCTCAAACTCGAAGGCTCCAACACAGGTTTAGGGAACCTAAGCTACAGTTCGTAGGTATGCATTTGAATAAAAAGATATATTTCCTTATCTTGAGTTAGGAGCATAAGCTCCCTAGGTGTACCCATAAATTTAAAAGAGTATTCACAAAGGCTCCCAAAAGTGTTCGTACACTTTAAAAATTTGTAGAAAGAGCGATGTATAGCCCGAAATTGTAATCGAATACAAAGTCCAATATTTTTTTATGTCATCTCCAAGAGCGATTCTGAATAAAACCTAACATTTTATTTTAAAACATTAACTCATTTCCTTTCTATAAAAATGAAAATGCCAGGAGGAATTGAAGGAACACGTCACAAAAGTGATAGTACAACGAAGCATTTTCAGATAAATTCATAAACAAAATTAAGGTCTATCACTTTTTTTTAAATGTTTGCATTGTGATGACAGTTTAAATATCGTTTGGCCTTAACTTTTGCTTGTTTACTTCGTAATATTCTATTCATTATTTGAAAATGGCTCGTAGTCATAAGGAAACGACGAACAACATTCGAAAATTGAACTTTTTTTTTCATCATAGTAGTGGTTAATCAGTTCGGAATATCGTTTAATTAATAAATTTATCCCAGTCTGCGATACAGTATTTAAAAAAAAAAGCGCTTTAAAGAAGAAAATAGGATCGAAAACAAAGTAAGAAAAGGTCGTTCGGCTAAGTTAACTCAACGTGATCAGAGATTTATAGTTAGAAAATTTATGAAAAATCTACGTTTGTGTGAGTGCTGTAATACTTTCTACAGAATTTCCTGAAATATTTTCTAGTTCAATTTCATCTGAAACTGTTCGACAAGTGCTCAGATCAGCTGGATTAAGTGGGCGTTCTAACTGAAGAACATTTTTTTGTAAGCACGAAAAAGATAAAGCTTAGGTTTCCCTTCGCAAAATCAATAATAAATAAGCCCGAAACGTAATGGAATCATGTCTTATTTGCAGATGAAAGTAAATTTAACAATTTTGGTACCAATGGGCGTGTTATTGAGAAAAAATGAGGAACTTAATCCCTAGCAGTTAGTTGGAACATTAAAGCATGGCGGTGGAGGTGTCCTTGCGCAGCATTAGGACTAGGTAATTTGGTATTTATTGATGGCATAATAAATCATGCTCTTTATTTAAATATTTGGCAGTTTAAAATTATCAGCCCAAAATTTATTTGGATATTGGAAACAACTTTAAAAAAAATAATCAAGATAACGATTCTATACACACGGCTCTCAACATTCGCCACTGGTGTCTCTATAATTGTCCAAATGTTGTATAGACACCACCTCAGTCGCCGGATTTCAACCAAATAGAACGAATTTGGATAAAACTAGAGATTAGAGTGCGAAGACAATACATTAAAACGAAAAGCGAACTGAAAACAGGAATGATTGAAGAATGAAGGAACATTGATGCAGAAATTACAAAAAAATTGTGAACTCTATTCCCAGACCGTTTGAAAGCTGTTGTGGATGCTATAGAATACTCTACTAAGAACTAATTTACCAAAATATTACAATATTTATTAATTTGTAGAGATTTTTTAAAGTATACGTGTTTGTCATGTAAATTTTCTGTTACTTTTTGATTATTGATTTTGCAAAAAAAAAAAAAAAATGTTTTATTATGTTTTTTAAATTTTTTATATAGTTTTGTTAAGAACAAGTTATAGATATTATTAAAAAATTTCCCATTGAAATATTAGTTTTTATTAATGGATAGAGCTGTATTTCATTGAAATGCGTAAGTGTTCAAACACTTTTGGGAGTCACTGTATTGATAATTGAAATACCGTCTGAGTATAAAATTAAAATTGTGTTTGACGTAATAAACTAAAGTAAATGTAGTGACATCACTATGTGTGAAAATAAGCAGTGTGGAAAAGTATAGAATAAATGAATTTTTATATAGTAGTTGTCCCTATTATTGCAGTAACAATATTAGAATAGAAAAAAAAAATAGCAAGATTTTGCGAAATCTTTGTAAACCAGTAAAATGGCGTAATTCAGAAGCATTGGAGACTACGATCAAATTTCCGAAGTATTCGGTAAAAGTGTTAGCCTCTAGATCGAAAGGTTCCTGGTTTGAATCTGGGTCAGTGCATGGAAGTTTGTAAGCGTATGGTGTAGCGGCGGCTGGGGCACCTTAAATCTGTCGTGACCGAAAGTCGGGCTGTGTGGTGGGTGGTCGGGTGGAAGTTGGGTTGGTGTGGAAGTTTGGTGAGTGGGGTGCCAGATCAGGTGTTGCCTTTTCATCTGACCGTAGTTCAAAATTACGTGGTGTTGTCCTGGGATCTTTCCCTTAGGGGATTAATCCCGGACAGTCATCAATAGCCAGTTGTGTTGCTGTAATAGGACGTTAATTAAAAATTACCATTACCATTACTGAAGTATTCGGTTACTATCGGTGGAATATTGTAATAAATACACTACCCTACAATAATGGATCGAACGCCAGAGGATTGTATGCAAATCCAGTGCTCCCACGTGACTTGTTAAGGTCAAATACGAGACACGAAGTGGTAACATCGTTAGTTCTGTGTGAAATTGTGACAATATGTCGAAACTAAAGGAACTTAGTGACTTTAAAAGAGGTGTTATATTTAGTTTGCGCAAGTGGCAAGTTAATACGCGCAATTGCGGTATAATTATCACAGCCACCGTCAACTGTTCGTGATGTCGTGAAGAAGTTGAAGATTGCGGAAGTTGCGACACGAACTGCACACGTTGGTTGTCCCCGTAAACTGACAAAACGGGATCGGCGTGTCCTGAAGTATGGGTTCGTAAGAACCGCAAGGAACCACTCCAAAACATCAACAGTGAGTTTCAACAGTCAGCAGGGATTACGGTGCACCCCAATATTTTGGGGAAAGAACTGCACGCCCTCAATATCCACGGATGTGTTGACGCACACAAGCCAAACGTCACCTCATCCAACAAAGCCGGCAGACTCGCTTGGTGGACTGTGGACCACTGGAAAACTGTTTTATGGAGCGACGAGTCACGTTTCACGCTCTTCCTGTCGGATGGGAGGGCTAGGATGTGGTAAATGTCAGGCGAACGTCTGTTACCCGAGTGCATCGTTCCAAATGTCAAGTTCGGTGGTGAGTGTGGGGTACTTGTTTGGGTGTGCTTTTCATGGCACGGCCTGGGACCTTAGCATCTTGTTCCTGATAAATTGAACACCGACGTCTACATGAACATTTTGGTCAGTCAGGTTCTTCCTACGCTCTGGCAATTTTATGGAATGGACGAATGTTACTTCCAGGACGACATGTCATGTTGCAGCCTGTGTCAAGCAGTTGTATCAAGATATGAATGTAAAACAACTTCCCTGGCCTGCTAAGAGTCCCGACCTAAAACCCAAAGAACATTTGTGAGAAAAGTTAGAGCGATGCTTACGGACCAGGGAACCACGCCCGAGATCTGCAGCTGAGCTGGCGATATTCTTGCAGCAGGAATGGATACAAATACACATAGCTATGTATCAAAACCTTGTTGAAAGTATGCCCAGAAGGGTTGCTATGTGTGATTGCAGCACTTGGGGGACCATCCCCCTTTTAAAGCATGTATTCTTTCCCTTATATCATCACATCTTCCTGTCCGGTCCATTATTGTAGGGTAGTGTATATTGGTTATGGAAATATCGTCTGGGTATAAAAACGTAATTGCTTGTGATAAAATAAATTAAGTTTTGAATGTATAGTAGCAATAGTGGACAATTTTGAATAAATATCGAGAAAAAGAGTTTTAAAATTGTTGTTCTCAAATTATTGCAGTATTGCAGCTACAATAAAACTTTTCCGAATTCTCCTATGAGCCTAATCAAATGTATTAAATCATCAGAATGATGCAAGATGCTTTTAAAATTGCTTTTACTTACTTTTTAATTTCGTAAAATATTGCCTGCTAATAAATTACATCCTAAAATTAGAGAGATAACACTGAGAGCGATAATGAGCACTTTTGAATAAACGTGGAATAAAAGAGTTATAAAAGTGGTTGTCCTTACATTATTGCTGCCGACAATAAAACTTACAAATTCTCCTGTCAGCTTAATCAAATGTGTAAGAACGTCAGAAAAATGCAAGGAAGTAATTTTTAGTTTAACTTTCTCTGTTCTCTCTCTATATATCTTTCTCTCTACAAACGTCACTTTAAAGTTCGAATTTGAAACTATTCGTCTTTGTACATTTGTTTTACTTTGAAGTTGGTAAAACCGTTCAGATATTTTCCATGAACAGATTTGATGTGGATAGAATGCCGTGATCCATGATCTCGTCACTGACATACAAATGCAAATTAAGCCTTTCTTTTCACACTGCGTAAAAGAGATATATACTAAATGATAATATTTAAGCGAACTAAGGTTTATTTATATATTTATACTGTACATACCTATACACAGATTTTGTTCATTTATGTAGACGGTACAAGAGAAGTATGTATGTATGTATTTTCGTTTCGTGCTGTTATTTTAGGTCTGCGTCTTAAACATGCCTTTTCAGATCATTCAATGTTTTAAAGTAAAATTGTTACGGAGCCTTCAGAGAAGGAAATCTCTCAAGTCACTCTGATCTCTTCTCTCTCTACATTTGATAAAACACCAATTCCGTAAAGAATCTGGTGTCTCCATTAATAAAAGATAAGCTCAGTAATACCGAATGAGACGGAAAGGAAAAGAATAACAGGCTCTCATCTGGAACACGAGCAGAACCCCGTGGACCTTAGCCGATGCCAAAAGCAAATATATAAACATTGTTCGCGAAAAATAAATGTTTGACGATTTTTGACGTTCAAGTTATATGAAAAGAATATGAAGCCATCAACAAAAACAAGAACTGAAGGAAGCATAAATAAAACGTGATTGCGCCTTCTCTCGCTAGTGAAAAAAGGAACTCTCTCATTCTTTATTTATGAAAACTAAAACGAATTTTGCCTTCAATACTGGAAGAAAACGAGAAACGACAAATAATAATTCCATCTATCTTTTCGACGCTTTCGCCCTTCTTTTTATTCCTGGTGCATTTTATGACGGAAGCCAGTCTTTTTTTGGGGGTGCGTTTATTTATTTTGACTTCTCCCTCCAGAAGAGTAACAGGAAAAAAATTATAACGACGTTGCCATTTTGCTCTTGGTAAAGGCCTGTTATCGAATTCTGAAAAGTGCCTATTTCCCGCTTCCGTTTCTCGCGACCCCGAAGAAACTCCAGAGGTGGGGGCGCCTGCGTCGACGCTTCTCCCAATCCCCCTCTGCCTCGGATTCTCCTCCGCGCCTTCATTACACACTGCGCGCCCCCTGTCGTTCCAACGCAAACGATAGGAATGATTCCCATCATCTCTGTCAGCTCGGCAGTCTAGGTGAGTGAACCCTTTCTCTAATCTCTTGCGAACATTTTTTTTCTTTTTCTTTTACGCTTCCCCCCCGTCGGAACGGGGTTCGAACCCGGTTGGTATCGATCAGTAATAATTCCACGTCCGTGTTCCGGAGAGCGAAAATCACCACGACGTGGAGTTGAGGTGCATCATATAAATCTTTTGCGTTCTTTTTTTCCGTGTGTTTTCCCCCGCTCCTTGATCGTAAAGCTGCAGACGAAAAACAACTCTGGAACTTTTTTCTGATTTATTTAGGGCTCGCCGCGTGGAATAATTTGGGAAATGGAACTTTTTCGGGGTGGCTCTCGGACACGCGCCTCGTAAATTTCGGGAGTGCATGTGGAATGATATTGACCGTTAGCTCCCCCCAGGACGATTGAATCGGCACACGAGTGCTTTTGGAATGACCGAATGTACGGGGCGGGAGAGGCAGAGGAGCGCAGATGTTCCGTTTCCCCGGAAATGGGATCACCAGGAATCGGATTGACCGATCCCGGATGAAAGTGGACTGAGATATCCGCAGTATCGGGAGAATTTCTTTTCTTCCGATTGTGCATAATACATTCCATGCTGCGGTTCGGATGCTTATGTCACGAGTCTGTTGATTCATCTCGATGTGGAACAGACGATAAGGGAATAAAAAAAAAATCCCACCGGAACATTCTATCTCTGGAATAGGTTGTAATACATAAATTACTCTGTCTTTGAGATTATGGCAGTAGATTTATTCCATGACAGAAAGCTCCGATGTCGAAATTCTTGAAGCAGACGATAATTAAAAGACAGATTCCGCTGTTCGTAGTAATTTATAAAAAAGCTATAAAACAGTCTATGATACTTTTAGTAAATTTACTTTAAAAAAAAACATTTTTGATGAATGAAAATGTTATCAGATGTGTAGTAGCAAAGACAATGTATAAAAACTGCACTTTCTTCTCTCTCTCTTTCACAAATTTCATTTCATCTTCTAAATTATGTTCTTAATTATTTACTTTTAAAGTTTCAATGTTTGTAATATGACAGTACGTAGTTTAACTTCTTCTGAACTATCATATTTTTTGTTCTTTTAAAGAATTCCGTTGATCAAATATGAGTTCCAAAAATGTTATGATTGTATATACAAATTTTTTGTATTCTAACAAAATGTATAGTTCCCGGAACATAATAAAAAAATTTTATGACGGTTTAAAAATACTTTTTCACAAAGTTCTTTTTATCACGGAATCAATATGTAAACAAAATAAAATTGGTGGTGTAATTTAATGCCGTTTTTAACCAAAATAAAATTAACTTTTCAAAATGTTGTAAAAAATATATTTTTATTCAGTTCCTTTTTCACTGTGGTGAATTAAATATTATTTTTGTAACCTATGTGCGCAAAGTTTTATTGCAAAATGCATGGCCTATATCTAATAATTTTGATCGATGAAATTGGTTTGAATCGCTTGAGTAAAAGCAGACTGGCAACATGCTAAACAACACATTAGGATTCGTATATATTCATTCTATTTACTATCTGATTGATTTAGTTCATAAAACAAACTTTGGTGCAGTGAATAAACTACTTAAGATGTCAAAACAGCTCTTCATTGAGTTTATTCAGGCTGAAATATGTAATGAAGTAAAAATCTAACACATAGGACTTGAAATGACACCAAATGATTGATCAAACTGAAATGTCAACTCATTGAAGTGAAAGAATGTTCTGTAGCAGGATATTTGCTATTGAAGTAAAATATTGAACTAAGTGTATATATTTTGTGAACAGTATGACCTCTTAAAATACCATTATTCATTTAGAATGCATTTTATCTGTTAATAATTTAAATTTACAACAGTATAAAAAACTTGGTCGATAAAATGTCAAAACATTTATATGTACATTCATCACTAAAGGATATATTTAAAGCAGACATCATATAAGTTTTTGTTCAATATATTAACATACCTGATGTGCGATAAATATTGCGAAAAATTACATGAGCATATATGAACACATTTTAATTACATGTGCAATCTTAAATTTAATTTGTACACCCCATTTGTATTTTATCTTAACACTAAAATTTAATTCAGCTGTTACACTTAAAATAAAATTATGTATGCTACTTTAAAAAAAAATTATATGTATTAAACAAGAATTTTATTATATTTTAGACTATTATTTAATTCCTCGTGCAGCTATAGTTAACTCTATGATACATTATTATTTAATTCAGATTATGTACTTCCGTCCACTTGCAAATGTTACAATAATTGATGGTTACACTTATAATTCGTGGCAGTTATTATGCGATACTTCATGTGTAATGCGAGTAGTTAATTTATACGCTACACACTATAACACAAATACTTGTTTTCAGTAAATTAATTCTTTCTTTCATCCACGTGTTACACAATAGATGAATTGTGCATACTGTAATATTATAATTTAATATGTACCACTTTATTTTTTAAATTTACACATGTAACACGCAATGAGAAGAGGCAGTTGTATTTTTAATGACTTGATACGAGTTGTTACTTAATATTTTTCTCACAGCGAAACATAAAATATTTTTTAAGGAAAAGTAAGAAACACTCACACATTTCAATTATCTATTTAATCGTTACAGGTATTTTAAATGCATCTAACGAGCCCAGTGCTCTAGAACTGTGTTCCTATTAAGTCAAGTCTCTATTCTATTGGTGTCAGGGGTTGGATTATTAGGGAATAGATACGATAAATATAGAATAGATAATGTAATAATACATCGATGATAATAATAATAATACATAGATAAGAGATAATAATGATAGATAGATAATAGATAATAATAGATAGATAGATAATAGATAGTAATAGATCTATAATATACAAATCGATAGAATTCGATAAATTTTGGAGTTTTTAGTAACTAATGGAACCCGTACTGTCACATTTTAAAGAATTTTAAGCATGCTCAAAAACCACTAAATACCCCTCCTCTAAGAAAATAATGCAATTTTTACTTATTACATTTGTTCATTAACGTTAAAACACATTTTAATCGATTGCTCTTATTTTAAGCGTTAACGTCTCCAGCAATTTATTACATGTACTTAAGGTTTCGAAGACATGATTGGAAAGAACCCCATCCAAACATTTTAAACTTTTTACATGACATTGGTTCCATCCCACATATTGATATTTTATATACTGTATATTATATTATCACCTGACTTCTTTATTTTATTGTATTAGATTACATTCATACGTGTGTGTTGAGCTTTTATATTTGAATCTAGTATGCAAAGCAATTTTTAGACTTGATTTTAAGCATTCCAATTTTTTTTAATTTAATGAATAATGTTTTTAGGTAATTGAATTTTATTTAATGCCTTGAGTTTGGCACATTATGTTCCAAGAGGACTCAGTGTCATAGAAATATAATCAATTCAATCCGAATTATTAATTTTAAGCCTGAGTTAATTGCAAGCTCCTTATGTCTAAGCGTTACACTAGTTTATATATGTGTGGTGAGTGTAGTAACACTTAAACTTAAATAGAAGTTCAACCTTTTCCCTTATAAAAGCTTTACTTATTGCAAAATATTAATTTATGGTGTGTGTTTTGTGTTGTCATAAAAATGCAAGCTGTATATCTAGTTTCCTGAATGAGTGGGTTTGCACTATTTTTACAGTGTATACCTCCATGACGTTTACCTTTATGTCTACATAAAAGTTTTGAGACAAACACTTATACTTTCCTTTGCTTGAAATAGGTTACTTGGTGTGTTTCAGTGTTTTTATTGTTATATTCAAATTGAATCAAAATCGTGTTCGAAACTAGATTCAACCAAAGA
Organism: Metellina segmentata; assembly: GCA_947359465.1. Lineage (NCBI taxonomy): Eukaryota > Metazoa > Arthropoda > Arachnida > Araneae > Tetragnathidae > Metellina > Metellina segmentata. The sequence continues at coordinate 71,657,745 of OX375877.1, read as the reverse complement.
ACGTCGTGTACGTTTGGACTGATGTAGTTAAATCTATCGCGACTTCAAAAATGTCCTCACATTGGCGTGGTGTGAAAATTTGGAGAATGGAGAGCCAGTTCAGGTATTGACCTTGTCATCTGACCGTAGTTCAAAATTAATTTAATTCAACTACATCTACCTATGAAAATAGAAAATGTAATGTAATTGAAATTTAATCCATCAAGAACAATTTCATGAATAGACTTTTTGAGAGTAAGACTTATTTTCCAGAACGAAGTCAAAAGTTTGCGAGAAATATGTGTCTCCTTCAAGTTTATTCTAAACGGCTGCCTTGGCTTCTGACATTTCGCTAGACGTTGACAGATTCGTTATTCGTTAAACACTGTTTCTGGAATTCCGGTGTTAAATATTTCACCGTACCGTTATTTGATGCTGAAAGTATAAAAACCTTCACCGAAAGCATATACCGCTAAACTCTTTTTTCCTTCCTCATTCCCCTTATTTCATGTGAGAGATGCCTTTGCTCTTTTCTGATCTTGCCTTTTTTTTATTTGAATACCTGCCAAAGATCGCAGCACCGGGGACGTGACGTAAGCAGACGGCGTTCACCTAAATTATCAAAGCTTGCCAGCTGTCTCCCAATAGATCGGGAGGACCGAGATAACACTGGCTAGATTTCCAAAACCGATATGTGCTGAAATCATACACGGTGTCAGGGTGGTCCCATTGGTGAACCTCATCCGTGAAATCTCTAAGGCAGTGGGACTAACTTTTTCCGAAATAAATTAGCTCGCCGACTATCAGAATGCAAAACATGTGCTCGATTAGTGTTAAACTTCCCACCTATGATTGTCTGAACAATAGCTTCAGTTTAGAATACTTAATTGACCTGAACTGTCTCTACAACTCGCGGGCTGTTGTCGGCTTTAATTACTAACTTATCGCGAGATACAACCATCAGAATGCAAAATATTCGCTGCATCATGATAAGCGTATTTGATTATCTAAATAATAACCTTACCAATTTAGACTACCTATAACTGATTTGGACTGTCTCATTGTATCGGGGACTGATACTGGCTTTGGTCAGGAATCTGCATTAATTACAAACTTTCAGTGAGAACCGACGATCAGAATGCCAAGATAAGCGCTTACTTGTGTTAAACTTCTCACCTATGATGGTTTGAACAATAGCCTCAGCTTAGAGTACTTGACACGAACTGTCACTATGATTCTCGGGCTGTTACTGACTTTGTTCAGATAACTGCATAATTCTTTATTCACTAACTTACTGTGAGAGTCGACGAGTCAGAATGCAAAATATTCGCTGCATCATAATAAGCCTATTTGATTATCTAAATAATAACCTTACCAATTTAGATTACCTATAACTGATTTGGACTGTCTCATTGTATCGGGGACTGGTACTGGCTTTGGTCAGGAATCTGCATTAATTACAAACTTTCAGTGAGAACCGACGATCAGAATGCCAAAATAAGCGCTTACCAGTGTTAAACTTCTCACCTATGATGGTTTGAACAATAGCCTCAGATTAGAGTACTTGACACGAACTGTCACTATGATTCTCGGGCTGTTACTGACTTTGATCAGATAACTGCATAATTCTTTATTCACTAACTTACTGTGAGAGTCGCGACGAGTCAGAATGCAAAATATTCACTCTATCATGTACCTGTGACGATTTAAACAATAACCTTCCCGTTTAGATAACCTAACTAATGACCTGACTTTAATTGCCTACATGTGTCTGGATTGTTACTGGCTTTGATCTGGAATCTCCTCATTTTTAATTGCGAACTTTCAGCGATAGCTGACGATCAGAATGCAAATCATAGTCTCCATCAGCATTAAACTTGCCTGTGATGGTCTGAACAATAACTATTTCAATTTAGAATACTTAACTGATCTGAACAATTTCTATGATGGAAAGCGGTTGCTACTGGCTTTGTTCAGGAATCTGCATAATCTTTCAGTTATTATCTCATAACAATCAAATAAGGGTTCAAAAGGCTGTCAAGTGCATATTTCCAAGAGAGAAAATTGAACTGAATCTTCATGGTGGTGTATAGGATGTATAAAGAAACCAAGAGTAGATTTGTCCCCTACCAATATATGTGTCTGAAGTAATAACAAAATAATTGCACAACTTAATAAAGTTACTATTTAACAGACAAATAACAAACAGATTACCTCTAATGACAGTTTTTTATGTAGTTCTGGCGCATGTTGACCTGCACTTTGAAAAAGCCCAAACAAACCACCAACCTTCTCTGAATTTGTCGTGTATTTTCCACTTGGAGAAACTACTATAAAGTTTATATTAATATACAACTAACGTAAACTTTAATTAACTTAACTGTACTTGGAATTTATTAGGGAAGAGACCTGGGTTTTATAACATAGTGTTTAGTTTTTTTTCAGTATTATTTTCAACTAAAATAGCCAATGATACCGATAGTGGAACTCATTGGCTACCAATTAATGAAGAAAACATCGCTAAAAACAGTATAATTTACTCGTTAAATATTGTTTACGAATGTATTCAAACTATGCCAACTTACCCGTGATGTGGGTAGGTTGGCATAATGCCTGGGGTAAGTTGTCGTAGCATGTCATTATGGTAATATCTAAGATATTATACGAATTAATCGCTTTAAAACTTATTTTAGTACAAAATAAGGGAAGCTAAGAAAACAAAACAAAAAGAACAAGGAAATTTTTAACGCTTCATGTCCACCAAAAAAGTTGAAAGATTGTCCATTGGATTTTTTTGCTTCATTTTTCGTAGAATTTTGTTGGGGTTGTACCAAATTGTGTCCCCGACACTTCTGGCCATCTCCAATGTTTGTGTGCTTTCACCATTGGGGAAATATAAAATTCATCACCGTCGATGTCCACTGTTTTTCTTATGCCAACATACCTCACGACTTAAATGCCAACTTGCCGCATCAGGACTATTGAGACAAGATGGCATAATCACTCTTCCATATAAGTTTTACAAACAATTCCAGTACATGAATACAATAGTTTATTGTACACTATTCAACACAACTTTTTATAGTGATGATTGCGATGTGGTAAATGCGGTAATATTTTGAGAAAAAGAAATGCGATGTAGCTACAGGACACAACTTAATTGAATAGAGATCTGCGAAATACTACGTCCATTCTGCGAGTGCGATAGGTTTCAGGAACAGTTGTTCTTGTATTTTAGTTGCTACTTATTCTAGTAAATGAACATCGATAGATAAAAATGCATGAATTCTGATACGGTTAAGAATATGAAATATTATGTGCAATTACAGAAAAGAACATGAATTAAATACAACTATTTTACAATTTGGAATGAGGCGTTAACAACTACTATTGAAAATACCTCAACATATTCTGTAGGACTTCATAACACACCAAACTTTCAATTTTGAAAAAAAAAAACTTTACAAAAAAAACACAAATCCGTTCTTTTTTCTCTGAATGTTTCTATCAAGCTGAAACTAGTCGATGATGGACCATACACTTATAGTTAAATAGTGACTATATAGAGTGATTTCACGTCTCTGAAATCACTCTAATAAAAAACACAAGGTAAATTCCAACTTACCCTTTATGCCAACAAGCCCCGGTCTCCTCTACGTCTGTACGTCTGCTAGAGTTTAAGTCATCTGCTAGTCCATTTCATTTGTCATATTTTGCGTTCGTCTTGTCCTATGAAAAATTGCAACTACAATCCATTAGTTCTTTTATAAAGTTCAAAAGTATACGCACGCAACTAAAACACTTTCAGTTGAAACTACATATCAAACTTTTTCCTCGTGGCTTCAGAACATTAACCCTTACTTTTCAAAGCACACATAACCGACAAGTTTTTGAATGGAAATGTCTTGTTCCAGATATCGCATTGCAAAGTCGTAACAGCTCCCTCAAGTGACGAAGCAGATCAGTGTACGACAGTTCGTTAAAAAACGTTCTTGAACATTTCCACAAACATCACAAAAATGAATGGGAAGAAGAAATCGGCGATCCGTTACAGAAATTCTTTGGAATGCACCAAAAAATTGAACATACATTGAAACTTCAGAACTTTATTGATATCGAACATTCAACCGTCATGCTCATAAAGTAAGGCAACGCCATCAAAAAGAGACGCTGAGGTCATCAACAAGGAGAAATGTCAGTATTCGATGTCTTACATTTGCGAAACTATAAAAAGTTAGTTTGCATTCAGATGAAAATTTGCACCTAAAGTCTTTGAGAATATAACCGTCCATTTTTTTCGTTTTCTTTGTTAATTGTTAGCTTTCGGTGTAGTTATCCTTTGGGATTTGCAACAAAATCTACTCTATAATTTATCTTAACCTTGTTAAAAATACATTAAAGGGAACTGATTAATGCGTGCGTTTGAGCGCTAATTAATATAATTCACTTGTTTTATGCCTTTCGGTGTGGTAACCCTTTGGAATTGGTAAAATATTTTTCATTTTGAGAGGACAAAACGCCCATCCACAGCAGGTTAACCGCAACGTTATCTTACTGCAATTTTAAACAAACCAAATATGTGAATTCCAAGTTATTTTTCTTTGTTTGCTCAATCGGTGGATAGATTGAATAAAAACGAACCTGTTATAAAATGGTTGGAAAATTATATTGGAATGCTGAGTTCATTGTATGAGAAAAATTTTTAATCGTGGGAATCTACCAATAATGGTGCTAAAGATACTAAAATGTGTATAATTTGATGTGTGCCTATTTGTAATTCTATCTTATTTTATTTAATTGTATTGGTTGGGTTTTATGGCGCAAGGACCATATTTGGTCATGCTGCCCGAACACAAAATAAGGCCAAGTAATGGACATACGCACAAAGAAAGTTACTGATACAGATGTCAGAAATACACCCAGGGTGAAATCAAATCGGCTTCACCTACTATTATCCAATTGGGAGTTTAAAAAAAGGAAGAATTCAAATTGATTTTCCTCAACTTTCCGAATGGGTGAACATCGATATCTCATTGAAAGAAAAGAGAACCTACGTAAAAATTGTTGTAAAATAATATTGAATTTTTCTGAGTTCACTGAAGGCAATAATTTTTGAACATATTAACCATCCAATAATAGTGCACATCAATCCATTATGCGAGTCTTTTCAGTGAAAAGGATCCATCAATGCAAGAGTAAAAGTCTTACTTCACATTTATGAATACGATTAAAATTTAAGAAACACTAAAACATAGTACAGGGTGATTCATAAGTAAGTATACAATTTCAACGCACTATATAACAGTGACAATGTAAGATATTTTATGTTACCCGTGACAGAAGTGTAGGTGAATGTTTCAAGTTTTTTTAGCGACAGTCACACATGGTCTATGTGTGCACCCTTAGTCAGACTACACACATCGAACCGGTAACCCATTTCTGCCCAGACGCGTGTTAGGGTATCTGAAGCAAGTGCAGTGATAGTGGTTGCAATACGTTGTTTCAGCTCCGCTAGATCAACAGGAAGAGGAGGGTTCAATACTTTATCCTTTATGTAGCCCCAAAGAAAAAAGTCACATGGTGTTAAATCAGGGCATCTGGGTGGCCATTGGGTTAGTGGCATGTTATAGTCGGCGCATCGTCCAATCCATCGGCGAAAAATATGTTAATATAAGTAATTTCGAATGTCACCTGACCAGTGGGGTGGTGCTCCATCCAATTGGAGAATAAAGTTTTTCTATTATATTATCCAATTGGTCGAATAAAGTTTTTGACGACATCTGCAGATAAACTCGGTCGTCCTGGCTTTGGAATTGTGCACAAACATCCCGTAGTTTCAAATTTTTTAAACCAATCGTAAATGAATTTTCTGGTTCGAGGTTATCCATCCGATGAGGTTATGAGGTTATTGAGGTTATTTTCCAATGAGGTTATTTTCCAAATCGTGATCGAAAATTCCGTTGTACAGCGGTGACAGATTCTGTTTTGCTCAATTCAAGAACACAAAACGGCTTCTCCACTGAAGACGCAGCCATTTCGACTGACTAGTCACGTGACACTTCGCTCGGAAAGGGGACACAAACTTTATGAGTATACCTAGCTAACGGTTCGCATTTGGGGACCGGGTCTAAAAATGTTCCTGTTTTACAGGATCTGGAAACTGTATACGTACTTATGAATCACCCTGTGTAATAAACCTATCAAATTCATATTGTCAGTAAAATATTTGCATTGTTATCTACATGAAAAAATGCTAAACTTTAAACTCAAGATCAGTCGTTTCTTTTTGAACGATTTATAAATATATTTTCTAGTTACAAAATGCCATTGTAATTTTATTACATTCATTGATGATTATTGTATATCTACTTTGTCTTAAAGTATGACACTGATATTATTAACCCTATTCCGAGTAGTGTTGTGTTGTTTTTACCTCACAACACACAGAATGATTAAATTACTACATCTAATGGTTAAAAGAATCCGCGGATTCTTTATACGTTTAAAATATTCTATTGGTCTTTTTCTTAGAGGAGAATTCTTTTAAACGATTCTGTTTGGGTTTTCTTTCTGTAGAATAGGATCGTTTGGAAAATATCCATTTGTCCTTAGAATAGATTCGTTTTGACAGATTCCATTGGTCTTTTCAAAATAAAATAATCTGGAAAGGTTATATTGGGCAAGAAGATTAAATTTGGTTAGAAGTGAATAAATTAATACTTTATCCTATAATACCTTTATGTGTTTCTCATCAAGTCTATACGTCTCAATGAGGAATAAGACTCGCATGTATTTCTTGCATGCATATTTTCCAATAAATTAAATTGATGTACGGTTGTATTTTAATTTATTTTTATGATGTATACTTAAAACAGTCGAGGGGGAGGCTTTAGATATTTAAATGGAAGAAAAATGATGCCAATGCGAATTAAATTTGAAATTTACAAGAACCTAGTTCCGGGAAAAGATGAGACTCTAAATGCTGTTATCAATATCTGATTGTTAATACTTTGTTCTTCGGAAAATGTGTTCTAATGAAGTTAAGGTCAGCTTGTTAGGTAAAAAATTTGGAAAAGCTTAGTATTTTTCCTAAGTTGTTCAACTTGTTTTTGAGAATTTTTATTAAAACTTTTTTCGTATTAGTATTTATAGCTAAGTACAATTGTTTAGAGTAAATGTAATTTTTAGTAAAACCCGTCTTTGAAAACATCTTATTGATTATTAGCAGTTATTTTTCACGATGGTAAATTAGTAACTGCGCTGTATCAATGCAAAATTTTAGTCCAAATCACCCTAAGAAATGTGAAGTTTTTGATTTAGCAAACAAAATTAGAAATAACTATAGATTCGAAAAACTCGGGGCTCGTATGTTATTGGTAGTTGCTGCAGAGAAGTTTATTAATCAGTTTACATTTTTATCGAGTTTGTTAAAGAGATGTCAGAAACTGCAGGTTGTCGACGCCTAGTCTAAAAGTTAGAAACAAATTCAATTTGATTCTTCATTTATAACAGCGTTTTCAGTTGACCCCAAACTGCCAAACGTTCTTTCCTTCTCCATCGACGTAAAGACGGGTCTTAGAGCCAAGAAAAAATACTCCATCTTTATTTCTTCGTTTCTTCTTTTCAAGTTTTCTCCACCAGTTCTTTTTCGTTTTCCTGACAATCATCTCCTTCAACGATCACAAGATTAATGATTATTTTAATTCTTTATGTAAGGAATACAACACGCTCTATAAGTAGGTTTGTGAGGCGAAGTTCTATCTGAAAGGGTCCATGATGTCCCTTTTAACAGCCCCGTTGCTTCTTTGTTTACTTCCTTTCTTTACCTTTACCTTACTTTGAAGGTTGGCAAAAGAAGCGAGGCATTTGAACCAGGAAAAAAATACAACATGGTTTCTTAATGCACTTTTGCAGTAATCCAAATGTATTCACGGAAAAAATACAGGATACTTTGCCAAAGCAATTTTACTAATCCTCTAAGGCAGGGGTTCCCAGAGTGTGTGCCGCGGCACCCTGGGGTGCCACGTAGAGAGATTAGGGGTGCCGTGAAGCAAAATTTAAGCAGTTGCTATTATAAGGAGCAAATATCGTTAAAAAATTAATGTCGTAAAAATAAATGCGAGTAGCTGCATCACTAGCATATCGCGAGTAGCTGTATCTTAATTCCACGATCTGAACAATTATGCAGTGAACAGCAGGCTCACCTGTTGCACTAAACACACACATACCTCCAAGAGCATGTTGAAGGTAATCTATATATATATTTCTCTTACGTGGCACGCAAAAAAGACGTTATTTGTTACCGCGTTTTGGCAACATTGTGCGATTGTTTGTTTACTAGGAGCCTCGCGAGTCATTTGAATCTATAGCGTTATCGGATGAAATTTTATTGAAAAAAATGAATTTTAAACGAGCTGTTGCGGTTCGTAATAGAAATCTAAGAAAGCGGAGGATCTTTTCAGGGCTATTTAAAAAACGGTCCTTTTCAAGGCTAACAATTATAGTACAACAAGACGCGTGCACTACAACTTTCGACAACAAACTCAGTCAAAAAGTGTATGGGTGGCTCGAGTACTGGGGAAATGTACACACAAACAACATGCTGGGTATTCAATTTCCAAAGCAGCGCTCACATTGCGAGTAAAAATGTGCTCAAAGTTTTCATCTAAATTCTGATTCCAGAGGTACTGTATATATCTTTTATGTAATACAACAAATTTAGATTTGAAAAATATTTTCTGGAATATCATATTTTGTAATCAATCCCTTCTGCTAGGACACATGTCTTCATTGATGCGAGCGAAGCGAGCATAGGTTCGCGCAGCGAACCAATGAGAATTGCGAAGCAATCCTTCGGGGGTTGGCGAGCGTTAGCAAGCAGGGGGCGGGCCCCCTAGTTTGATTTATTTTATTTAAATTTTCACCTACACCTATGAAGAACCATTGAAGTATTTGCGTGAGTTTTAAATACGAGTTGTATTAATTACTCATCAAAACTGGTGATGGTTTGGAACGAGTTTCTCACCAGAGGCTGGACACTACAGGACGGTTCTCAACCTGAAGATCAACCTTACATCTTTTTAACCCTCTTACCAGGATGGTTAAAAAGATGAAAGGTATTCAAGTTAAACGGTTTCTTTGTTCCGTAGTATATTTACTACCATAGGAGTCCAGTGGATGTCCAAGGGATGGCTTATGGGCTTTTGCCACCTCCAAAGTGATTCTTAATTTATTAAATTTATGTCCATTTGAAAACATCAGGATTTCCAGAAATACTACCAATCTTTAATGAAAGGTTGGATTCATGGGTAAATTAAAAACCTACTTTGAGTTTAGCGTTTTCAACTTCTCTAAACGTTTAACCACAGGAAAAGGAAACTTAAATCTTGTCCCAGGGACCTTATAAAGATAGCCCTCCACTTCTGGTGGGATAAAATATCACCTTTTTCATAGGTGTGGCCAATTGGTGGTGTTATGAAGAATGTAAGGGATGAAGAGAATTGTTTTATGCCAGGCCAATTGAATATTGCTCATTATGATACTTTTAGGGTGGATTTGTGAACCAACTTTTGTAACTGTGGCGCACTACATGGTGTATCGGTTACACTTCATAGGCATATGACATATTCATGGCACAATCCATTTATAGAAGCAACACATTCATTTCAGACGAACAAGCTTCTATGCCTTATCCTGGATTCAAACTTTTCGATCCAGAAGACAATATCCTGGCTATCTGACCGATTGGTTGGGCCCTCGGGAAGTAACCCGAGTTGTATTTTATCAACATACAAGTGAAACATATCACATATTCATGGCACAATCCATTTATAGAGGCAACACATTCATTTCAGACGAACAAGCTTCTATGCCTTATCCTGGATTCAAACTTTTCGATCCAGAAGACAATATCCTGGCCATCTGACCGATTGGTTGGGCCCTCGGGAAGTAACCCGAGTTGTATTTTATCAACTTACAAGTGAAACACTAAATCGAAAACAAAGCTCTGAAAAAACGAGGAGGAAAAATTCTACTCAATTAATTAAACTCACCTAAATGAGTTTCACAAGAAGAAATCTATTCTTCAGACAAAGACAAAGGACTTAATAGACTTCAGCAGTCTAAAGATCATATTCTGGCTTAGAAATAGTAAAAATTCGCCTTGAAAATTTGAGCTTAGTGTGTTTTACACTTATTAACAGAGGATTTACCCTTTTCATAGGGGATTTATCCTTTTTAAGAAACCAGAGCTAGCTTCCAACTAATGCAACTTTTAACAACCCTATCCTTAAACCTCTTGGTGATTATCTCGATGAGGTTTTTTGTCATTATTAAAACTGACCAGAACTTGATGGACGTGATTTCACGTCATTAAAATAAAACCTATCGGACATTTTTCTTTTCATTTTCTTAAAGTCAGCTTTCTTAAGTCAATGTCTTGACGACAACTTCATTAGCAAAATTGGTCAGATTTTGATGAACGAGATTACTCGTCGAAACCACTTGGAGGTTTAAAAAGATAAAGTGGTTGATATGTATGTAAGGATTCCAGAGCAAATGCGACAACGTTCTCCATAGTCATACAATTTTTTATACACAATTCACTTTTAATTTTTCCCAACCCAATCTTGCCCTAAACGGGAGAACTATTGAATCATGGGATCGATTGTAAAGTTCGAGTGGTAGGGTAGAAATATCCACCCTTAAGACTACATCAACATCATGGTTCTGACCCCTTTCTGAGCCCCTCTCACGGAAACGATACATAGAGGAGCCCTTTGTTTTACAGTACCAGTTTTTACCGTTCCTGCAAGTCCTTTAATTTCCAGTGGAGGTGGGTGTCAGCAGACTCCAACGAGGGGCCATAACCAGGGCTGCATTCATTAGCCGCGAACAGTCATTAAGAATAATAAGCCCCGGTCCATTCATCCAAAAGCAAGAGTGCCTGCGGGATGTAAATGTTCTGGAGTCACACCATTCTCCCCTCGGAAATCGCAATTAAGGCGCGCTCCTGATGAGAAAGTCGCACACAAGAATGGTTCCCGTGTGATTGGAAAAGGGGCTAATTTCCTTCCCGCGGGAATATTTAGGCGGAGAAGCCTAACGGGAAATTCCTGCGGCAGGGAGCACCATCAACTGTCGCGGAATGAGCCGCTGTCTAGAGCTACGACGTCGTAAGGGAACGTCGTCGGAGACAGGTGTGTCTTCTATATCCGTACCCTCATCACTACCGCCTCTATTCTGGGCGTGCTGCCTCCGCTCATTCACCTAGATCTGACGATAAACACGAGGAAGGGTAAAGAGAATATGACGGTCACAGATGATGTTTTTGTTTCCGTTTCATTTGCTGAAGAAGGGTGGGCATTAGTGGGCCGCTAAGCGAGCTCTTTAGCGGCACAAATGGAGCGCATTGTTTCCGGCCCTCGGATTGGATTGTTTTTTGGCGAGAGGTCCGGAAACGGACAAACTGCACTAAACGCAAGACTATAAAGTTGACCTTTAGACTACGGTCGGAACAGCAGTTGTACCTTGATCCGTCCAAGGAAGAATTCAGACAACGGCCGGTACAGCAGTTGTATCTTACAAGTTATAAGTATCGCGCAAAAAAACGAATTTAGACTACGGCCGGTACAGCAGTTGCATCTTAACAGTTATAAGTATCACGCCAAGGAAGAATTTAGACTTCGGCCGGTACAGCAGTTTTATCTTACTAGTTATAAGTATCGCGCCAAGAAAGAATTTAGACTACGGCCGGTACAGCAGTTGCATCTTAACAGTTATAAGTATCACGCCAAGGAAGAATTTAGACTTCGGCCGGTACAGCAGTTTTATCTTACTAGTTATAAGTATCGCGCCAAGAAAGAATTTAGACTACGGTCCGGTACAGCAGTTGTATCTTAAAAGTTATAAGAACAGCGCCAAAGAAGAACTAAGACTACGGCCGGTTGCAGTTGTATCTTACAAGTTATAAGTATCGCGCAAAAGACGAATTTAGACTACGGCCGGTACAGCAGTTGTATCTTAAAAGTTATAAGAACAGCGCGAAAGAAGAACTAAGACTACGGCCGGTACAGCAGTTGTATCTTACTAGTTATAAGTATCGCGCCAAGAAAGAATTTAGACTACGGTCCGGTACAGCAGTTGTATCTTAAAAGTTATAAGAACAGCGCGAAAGAAGAACTAAGACTACGGCCGGTACAGCAGTTGTATCTTACAAGTTATAAGTATCGAGCCAAGAAAGAATTTAGACTACGGTCCGGTACAGCAGTTGTATCTTAAAAGTTATAAGAACAGCGCCAAAGAAGAACTAAGACTACGGCCGGTTGCAGTTGTATCTTATAAGTTATAAGTATCGCGCAAAAGACGAATTTAGACTACGGCCGGTACAGCAGTTGTATCTTAAAAGTTATAAGAACAGCGCCAAAGAAGAACTAAGACTACGGCCGGTTGCAGTTGTATCTTACAAGTTATAAGTATCGCGCCAAGAAAGAATTTAGACTACGGTCCGGTACAGCAGTTGTATCTTAAAAGTTATAAGAACAGCGCGAAAGAAGAACTAAGACTAAGGCCGGTACAGCAGTTGTATCTTACTAGTTATAAGTATCGCGCCAAGAAAGAATTTAGACTACGGTCCGGTACAGCAGTTGTATCTTAAAAGTTATAAGAACAGTGCGAAAGAAGAATTTAGACTACGGCTGGTACAGCAGTTGTATCTCAAAAGTTATAAGAATCGCGCCAAGGAAGAATTTAGACTACTGCCGGTACAGCAGCTCTATCTAAAAAGTTATAAGAATCGCGCCAAGAAAGAATCGCACCAGTTATATCTATAGCCGTAGTCAAGAGGTTAAACTAAATGCTAAAAAGAAGATTACTATGGTGGAGATGGTTCCCACTCTGAAACTCCAGAACTAGAAATGTTGCACTAGTGAGTGAAGCGTCCTCGTGGGTTTGTGGAAGTATGTTTTCTTGTTTTTATTGAGAAAGCAGAGTGATGCGAGATCAGTTTCTGCTCGATTCGAGATATCAGTTTCCCAGTAGATGCTAGGACCATTTACGCTCCAAGGGGTTCCTCGTCGAGACAAAACGATCTATTCAAGAGGCATAAAGATCCAAGTAAGAAAAGCAACTTGTCCCTTGTCCAGGTGACAGTTTGGAACAGGCTTTTTCATCAGAGGTTGGCCACTACTGGGCAGTTTTCGACTCGGAAGATAAACCATCAAAAGGGTTAAGGTCGCCGAGCAGAATAAAAGGAACTAGGAATTGATGAGCCAGCTTTTTGAGTTCATCTTGTTTGATGACAGCATGTGGTGTCCAGGTATAAGATTTACTTCGCTTTGGATCATGTACCCTGCAAAAACATATAAATTATAAAATAATCATCTTGATATATATCTGAAAATTAAAAATATAAAAAGACTAAAATATAAAAATCATCCACACATCCCTTGGAAGGTATTCCCCCACTTAATACATTGCAAAGAGTAACCTTTTATTAATGTCAAAATTATCTAATTTTTGAACCCAATGACATCCATTACATACAAATGGTTCAATACAAAAGTTTAAAGAGTTAAATATTCTGGAAAAATTATATAAAAAGATGAGTATATATTTCAAGCATCGCTTTGTACACTGAAAAACATTTTACCTCAAAAAGTCTCGAATCAACCGAATTCGTTGTTCCAGAGTCGAAGATAAAACGTATGGGTTGATGAAGGATCTCAGTCTGGACACATTGTAAAATTTAATTAAGAACATTCTTGCAAGTAAATTGTAGATTTTAAGCTCCGATATTCTCTTGATCTTCACTTCCAATATGTATACGGGGAAAACAGCTGTAATTACTGCTTTTTTAGCAGATATGAACAAGTTATGAAAAAATAATGCTGAAACAATTGAATCGATAAGTGCAGAAACCACATGAGTCCAAAATATTTCAAACCTTTATTTCATAAATGGACTTGTCTACATTCAACACGTGATGTGAGAAGAAATAACATTGGTCGTTGGTTTCAGTTAGTAAATAGAGCCATGAAAAAATTCGCTGGTATTGCAGAAACCAAATGAGACATGTGATTTCTATACCTTTTTTCTTAGATATGAAAAAAATGGGACTCCGTTTCTGCAGCAACTCACCAATTCAATTTTTAAAGTGTGTTTAATAATAGGAAGAAGTTTGATAATTTGGTACAATGCTGAAAACAACATTCCATAAACTTTCTTAAGTGAATATTGCATTCCCTTTGAACTGAATCGCTGAGACATTTTTTTCCTGACGGACTCAACGATCTGAGAACAAATAATTGTACAGGTAATGCTCGCGATTTCCGTCTAACAATCATCTAGTCTTCCACATATTCCGCCTGTCCTACGATGCAATCTGTGGCGAGAATACTGGAATCCCTTGCATGTGTAAGTCGCCCATCTGTTGAGAAGTAGAGGTAATTAATTGCAGGTCTCTGGTTTCGAAGCCGTTCTCGAATGGACCTTATTCTCTTTAGACACTGTTAATTTGCTGGCTGGCATCCACACATTTCCAAGAACTATTTTTTGCAGCGGAAGGTTCCGTCCCGAAGGAAGGCCGATTTGAGGCGGCAAACTGTTTGACTCGCCTCTTTGACAAAACTCGTACAAGGGTTTGTATTAGAATTTTTACAGAAAAGGTTTCACTAAACTATCAGTTGTAGGTATGCATATCGAGAATCGATAGACGGAAAACGCTGGTTTTACAGAAAAAATGCGTCGTATGATTAGTATGTGCTCGATACTGACGATCCTGTGTAGACTTAAAGCTGCCTAACTTAGGAAACAATTAGAAGTAAATCAGTGAAAACTTTGTAATTTCGCTTTTGGGGATTATATATTAAAATCAATTGAATAAAAAACTAGTTTAAATACAGTATAACCTTCCAATGCTAACAAATTTATTGTTTCCAGACCAGTCATATAAGATAAAAAAACTTTCCTGGACAATGGATAAAACCCAAGATTTGTGTGTGTTTATGGTCATTGATACCAAGGCCGATTAGACCAGGAACCTGGGTCTAACGTGTAATATGATGCTAATATACTTGTGGAAATAGTGCTTGGGACAGTATACCTGAGAATTCATTGGTAAACTGATCTATCAATTTTACAGACACGAAAGTCAGCATTTAGAGATTATAGTTTTTTGTTGTTGTCACTCAGTCTTTTGATATACCAGTTTCACAAGAAAGTGGAGGCTTGGTTCTGTAATATTGAAAGGATTGAAAAAAGAATTTTTTTTCCTGAGCTCATAATCATATAATAATTTAGCTTATTGAAAAGTAGAACATTTTGTATTGATTACCGGAACGGAACCATAAAAATTTGAATTAATAAAGACGTTTGTGGATGCACAACTACAACATTCAACAAGGTGATTAAAAATTTAATGGGAAACTGAGTTTTGTAGAAACATGGTTTTAATATCAAAAGGGGGTACAAATCATAGTTCCTTATCTTTTTATGTCTAACCTCTCAGCTTAAACCTTTTAGAGAAGGTGAGCCATCTCCTGGAATAAGTTACGGCTAAGTATGTAAATATTAATATATAAGGCTTGTTAATTTTAAAGCAATGTGTGAACGGAGAGAGAATACAATTATACAAGTGATTTATAGACAGATACTATATACAACTAGTTTAACACCGTCCCAGCCTAAGCCATTCGGTGTATCGCCACGTAATTCTCAACCACGGTCAAATGACGAGGCAACGCCTGAGCTGGCACCTCACTCTCCAAACTTCCACAACAAGCCAACGTGAGGACTTTCAGCCACGACAGATTTAAGGTGCACCAGCCACCTCTACATCATACTCTTACAAACATCCATACCCTGACCAGGATTCGAAACAGGAACCTTCCGATCTAGAGGAGACAGATATGATACAAATATTCAAGCAATATCCAGACTGACAAGATAAACGCATATTCTAGTGATATATAGACTGACAACGAACATAAATATTCTAGCAATTTATTGACTGATAAGGAGTACAAATATTCTAGCTATATATAAATATTTTAGCAATTTATCAGACTGATCACATTTAAATTATTCTCTCATTTGATATTCTAATGTCTAGATTGGTGGTTAGTTATATGCAAAATGCATTTATATAAAGAGATAGGGCTTCTAGATTTTATGTATATATATATATATATATATATATATATATATATATATAATAACAACATAAAATATACAAAATAACATAACACACACAAAATAACAAAAAATAACCAAACAGCCGGGGTGCATTAATTCATGAGCAATTTTTTCAGCCTAATCTGCTCATATGTAGAAAACACCATTTTATGTTGTTTGGGTCAGACTCCTCCCTGATCCACCAACATTTCTTCATTTTTTATTATTTTTTAAGACTTTTGTTACATTTTTTTAGAAATTCTTGTGTTCTTGAAATTATATATATATATATATATATATATATATATATATATATATATATATATAAACTCTTTTACAGCATAGTGTCCTTTAAATGTCTTGGGAATAGATTAGATCAATGAGGAAAATGATATATTATGTAAAAGATGACATGTTAGAATAAAAGAAAACCTTACAAGCATTCACCAAGCACTGTGTTCAGATTAAAATATTTTTCTTGATTTAATAGAAACTAGACTATCGTTTTCATAAAAATCATTTTTACATTTTCTATTTAGTACATTTTTAACGTACCCAATATATACTTCCAAGATAAATTGATGCATGAGGAAGCAATCCTCTCTTTATGTTTCCACTTTTAAGGAAGCCAGAGTAAATACATATAAATTTGGATGATAAAAATCAAATGACGGCCTTCTTGTGACTCCCCACTAAGAGGATAATAAATTATTCATCTCAAAACCCCGAAAGCGGGTTGTTGGTACTCCCTGAAATTCAATTACTTATCGTGGCTCGATGTCGTCCCGAATTTAAGCGGAAAAGGGGATTTTCAATATTAATTTATACTCCATAACCTTCTTATGCGTAAGTCTGTTGCTCACCGGGATTGAAAACAAAATTGGTAGGTAAGTAGGCAGAGGAAATAGTGTAGATTCAGGTAAGAAAACTTCGGTTGTGGTACAAATTTTTCTAAGCACACCCTAAATAGGATTAAAAATTATTTTTCAGATAAAATAAGAAAAGTGGGTAGCTGTGTACCACTATATTTCAATGATCACAGTTTAAAAAACATAGGGTTCGGCCAGAAAAGTATAGATAACTTCAAAGGGTACACACGAAACGAAATAGCTCGAACCGTGGAACAGACTTTCAAATGAACACTAGGGGCATGTCAAGATAAGAGAGTCTACTCTATCACGATGATTCATTACGAGTCCCTTGACGTTAAACGTCCCACCATCGTAGCTAACTGGTTAGCACTGGTGAAATAGCACTGATAGAATAACACTGGTGAAATAGCACTGAACGTAGAAGAGACTTGCTGTCTGCTTAGAGCTGAAGTTCATTAACAGTCATTTTTATGATGTATTAAATACGGATTTTACTGATGTTGAGAAATGCAGTCATATTAAAATCTGTTTACTGGCAATCCAACGCTTATAATTCTTTCTTTTATCTAAAATGTAATAATTAGTTTTTAAACAGCAGTACGCTAAAATATTCTTCTTGTCAGTTTATGAGTTTCTGCTCTAAGCCGATGATGCAGTCACATTTTTCGTTTGTAATTATTAAGTATTTTCGATAGGGATATAAAGTGAAAGGTGAAATGTATCACCGAACTCTGTCTCATTTTTATTTCTCAACCAAACACTTGACAACAGTTTGAATCTGGAAACGAAAAGACCTTTTTTATTGAAATAATAATTCTTGATTGACAGATAGGGTTTTTAAGGCACACGAGCTATATTTCGTAAAGGTGCGTCAAACACAATGTCAGGTAATGGACATGGAAAGTCTTTTGACACAAAAGGGATCACCCTTGAACCAGCACCGCTTTCAACGCGTAGGTTGCTAGCACAGCGAGCAAACCCTCTGAGTCACTGCGGCCCCTTCGAATGATTGAAGAAAATTGGCCACATGACATTTAGGTGGTGATTGTGTTCTTTATTGACCCCCCCCCTTTAAAAATAAATAAAAGACGCTTTTCCGATCGCTATAAAATCATAATTTTGGAAATGCTATAAGCTCAGAAGTTAAGAAATAAAATTTTCTAGTAATACACTCCAGTAATTTATTCAATACTTTTTCCATATTAGTATAGATTATATATATATTTATAATTGTTAACAATTATAAATATATATATATAATCTATACATACAATTCTCTTACGTGGCACGCAAAAAAGACGTTATTTGTTATTGCGTTTTGGCAACACTGTACGATTGTTTGTTTACCACGAAGTCTCGCGCCTCAATTGAATTTATAGCGTTATCGGATGAAATTTTACTGAAAAAAAAAATTTTTAGTTTTAAAGTTAGTTAAAAAATTTTTGTTGGGTGTTCAATTTCCAAAGCAGCTCTTACATTTCGACTCAAAATTTGCTCAAAGTTTTCATTTGAATTCTGATTCCAGGGAACTGTATATATATACTTTCTGTAATACACCAAATTTATATTTGAATATTTTTTTTGGAATATCATATTTTGTAAACAATTCTTTCTGTTAGGACACATGTCTTCATTGATGCGAGCGAAGCGAGCATAGGTTCGCGCAGCGAACTAGTGAGGATTGTAAAGCAATCCTCCGGCGGTTGGCGAGCTTTTGCGAGAAGGGGACGTGCACCCTAGTAGTAATTTATTCAATCACCCTGTTGAAGACGAGAGTAAGTAATTGTTTTGAAAAGAACTGACCAAATATTAAGTTTGTTTCCATATCTGAAATAGGAATTAATTCTGATATGGAAATAAATTTAATATTTGGTAATTTATTTTCAAAACAATTACTTATTATCGTCTTCAACAGAGTGATTGAGTAATACTGCCTCGAGACAAAATCCAAGCAAATGTAACTTGCTGGTGAAAGGGAATTTTTTTTCGACGCCAGCGCAGCTTCTGGACTTTCTATCTCGCTCCTGAATACGTTTTCATTTCATTTATTAAAAATTCCAAATCACAAGGCCCACTGAACTTTCTCCAGGTAAGTAACGTATTTCCGATTCAAAGCTCCACTTCTTGCTCTCGTTGTTGTTCTCGAAAAGTTTTGTTTCGAAGAATAACTTCTCAGAGGCAACAAACGTTCCGGATTTATTTATCGTTACGCTAAAAATAGTTCTCAAAAAGATTAATTCGAGCGAATCCGCTCGAGTTGTGTTTCGCTGCAAATCACCGAACGGCACGGAATGCGGTTTGCGAATCGAATGTTTTCTTCCATCGCAAGATTCCATCGAACAACAACAAAAAAGAAGGGAAAAAGAATGCCCGATGTTTGCAGATTATGGGAAAGAACGTGCGTTCGCATAAGCCGCATAACGTTCGCTGTATATTTTTAATCTGACCGAAGAACACTCCGTTTTGGGGTAAGATTCCAATTTGTTAAAAAGCTGGAGTCACGGATTTTTCCCGGAGCAGTAATCAGCGATGCACGTCGCGTCCCGGGCATTATTTCCAACCTCAGGATCCCCGGGAAAAAGAGCCGTTAGTTTCGGGAAAAACTTTCGGTTGCAGCAGCAGCCCAGTGTGTCTTTTGAGAGAAAAAAAAAGAAATTGAAAGATCCCGAACTGCTTTTTTCCTCCTCTCCCCTCTGCCTTTCGATTCGATTTTCTCCCTGAATGTCAGAGTTGGGACTGCCAAGGCTTGTCTAAATCCGTCTTTGTTTTTATCCAACTCTTAGTGACCAAGGGTTGGCATCGGGCCCGAGAATCGTCTGCTTGCTTTTCGACAGCTTCATGCTTTCCTGATTCCGCGTCCGTTTCACACCCGACGGTTCCTTTGAAGCTTCACGCGACACGATCCCGAATTCAGAGGTCCTCCTTCCCATTGTGCACCGGCTGAATGGCGATCAATTTCCCGGAGCGCTGGTCGGGAGAAAAGAAGGCAATTTTTCGTTGTGAGTATAGAAGCGCGTTATGATCCTATTGGAAAATGCATTCAATTATCTTCTGCTTAGAACGCACGCATTTGCAGACGAATGAGTATCTCATTTTCTTCGTTCCGTGTTGCATTAGGTTGTTTAGTTTATCTGAATGTATTAATTCTCTCTTTCGCTCCAACTTTAGCCATACCGGTTCGTGATTTATATTTGTTGCCTTGATTGTGTGGTTTACCATGCAAACAAACCCTGATTTCCAATTAGAAAAATATTGTATTTAACCCTCTTAGGAATTCACACGCTTACATCCATCATGAATGCAACCAGCTGTCCTTTCTGCATAACGTTTAACCAATTTTGTCCTTTTTTTTTCCTGAATCCTTCATAGGATTCTTTCTACCAATCGATATGGTTATTTAGTCGATGTGTGTTCTGAAGAAAAAACAATCTGACACTACTCGGATATCTCGTGACTTTCAGAGAGTTAATTAAGTTGTTGATTGTTTAATTAATAAGCCGACCAACCGGTTTAGTGGCTAAGGTATTACACTTTGAGACAATCAGTATGAAACATAATTATTAGCAACCTCTAACTGTTTTGGTTTCCCTCTTACGTTAAGCAGGTGGCTATTTTGGGTCAGGACGTGAACACCAGAAAGGTGTTTATGAAAAATTATTCTGGAAGTATGTGACGGGCTACCAAAGAATGTTCCATCCTTAAAGCACCTAAAAATTCGAGAACAAATCATTTTTGAGATTTTTACTGTTTATGAAAATTTTAAATGTCTTCTTCATAACGATACCTCATTTGTAGAAATCCGGTAATTGGAAGTATTCTTTTAAAGTAGATGCACTAAAACCGAGACGTACGTCTTAGAACATAATGTTTTCAAATTTGGTGGCACATTACTCAAAAACTACTTGAGATAAATTTTTGAAACTTCATTTCTTTCCTCCATTGGCCTACGCAGCTTCCCTGCCGAAATTCGAGCGACTCTAGGGATGAAAACTAGTCGATATGACTCCACACAATGTCCCCTCACGATAAAATTTCACGTGCTTCTCGCGAAAATGGACTGGGCAGCGTTTGGAGAAAAATGTTTTTTGCCCATTCAGAGGCAAAGGAAGAATTCTGGGGACTAATCCATTTTCTACAGTGCCATTGCCGTGAAATGACAGCGGTAATTGAATCTATACATCAGCTACGTTTTTTTTTTTTGCTTCTGTCTTCTTTTGTTCAGGTACTCAAAACTTTATTCTGGAAAATTAGTTTCAGCGGACAACCCTTCCCCCCACCCTTGCGAAAGTGGTTGCAATATCGACTAACTTTTCTTGTAACCCCCTTCCACTTTGTAATTCATTTTACTTGTTATTACTTATTTTATTTATACCAAAATTATTAATACATAAATTTTTTTCTGGTCTTATTTATTTATTTAATTAATGTTTTAAAATTTATTTCATTTTTATTATTTATTTATTTAATTTATTTATTAATATTTTTAAATGTATTTCATTTTTATTATTTATTTATTTAATTTATTTATTAATATTTTTAAATGTATTTCATTATTATTATTTATTTATTTAATTTATTTATTAATATTTTTAAATTTATTTCATTTTTATTATTTATTTTTAATTCTAAAAATTAATTTCAATATTTTTTATTTATTTAAATTATTTTATTATTTTTTCTATTTAATTTATTTTATTATTTTTTATCAATTTAATTGTTTCATTATTTTTTATTTACTTAAATTATTTCATTATTTTTTATCTACTTAAATTATTTCATGTTTTTTTCTATTTAATTTATTTTATAATATTTTAAAATTTATTTTATTATGTTTAAAAATTTATTTTAATATTTTAATATTTTTTTGTTGTTAATTTATTTTATTTTTTTTTTAAATTTATTTTAATATTTAAAAAAATTTATTTTAATATTAAAAAAATTATTTTATTATTATTTTTTAAATTTATTTATTGTTTATTTATTAGTTTTTCTTAAAATGCCCATTTAAAGCCAATCGATCAAAAGATCAGCTCGAGAACACCTCGAGGATATCTGTTTATTTTTATAACTTTTTCAAGCATTTCCAGCTTTAAACACAGACATGTTTCAAATTCAGTGGACGTACTAACCCATAAACCCCACTGGCCATACTTCACACTATATAAAAACAAGTTGAACGGTACACAACCATAAGAAAATCAACGGATCCATATTCAGTTCGCTTTTAAACCAGACGCTCAAAGTTTTATTTCATTTTTCCTTCCCTCATCCTAACCGGATTGTGGCTTAGCCACTTCCTTCCCTGGCTGCTGATGTAACAAACGCCGGATTCCAATTGTCGTCTAGACGTGGGTATTCTTCGCTGTTTGGAATCCACTTAACTCTAAGCCCCGGTATCTGCTTACCCCTTGTGAAGAAAAGTGACAAGCCTTCGCTTCTAGTTTTCTTAATGAGACGTATCCACAAAGTTCCCAGTGCTACTTAGTAAGTAGTGTTAATCAGTCGAGTGTGTTATAGGAGGAAAGACAAAACAGGGCAGCGAGAAAACATTTAAAAGGCGTATCAGACTTTGCTGTCAAGGAGTGATATCCCTTGGTATTAGGATTTAAGAGCTCTGAATGATGAAGGCACTTTTAATGAGGCCAAATAAAAAAAATGGTTTGTTTCCTGTAACCCGACCGACCCTGAAATTACAATACAAAAATTCCGACCCTCTCTAAAGTTTTTTAAAACTTCTTTAAAAATTTAATTTAATTTAAAAAAACACGTTCGTTCAAACTATTAATTGATTACGATGTCAGCGATCATAGTCGATTAATAATTGTTAAGAGCTTGCCGAACTGGTTTCTTTAAATGCTCTACTTGAGGACCTACCTATTTTAATAAGACAAATTCTTTCATTTCGATCTCTGATACTACTCAGTTCAGACATTATGCCATCAATTAACTCTTTAGGGGTGAATAAGCAGTTAAACCTGAAGAAAAATTGTAAATACTTTTTTAGTTATAACTTTTTTTACCTTGGAATGAATTTGGTTCGAAATCGAAATCAACGAATTCGGACTTCGCCCTTTTTATACCAAGTTACAGAATTAACCAATTTCTTACACGTGCTCCAGAAAAGGAATATCTGTGGTAAGAAAACATATTGCGTTACCTGGAATAGCGATAATGTCAGTCTACATTTAACCTTCCTGATGGCTGTCCCGTCGAAGTATCGACATTCACTAAACTGACCATACCTAGATGGACGAGGTATTCGTCACTAGGAAAGTAAAGGACCAGATATTGCTCATCTATCATCCAAAAAGTGGCAATATCGATGAAAGAACTTGAAGCGGACATAATCAGAAGGTAGAAGGTTGCGTGTTCAAATCACGTCCGATAAATGAAGCTGACATAATCATATGTTTTATTTTTTTATTTTACGAACATCACATCACATACACTTTACATCGACAGAGAACACAAAGTACACTACTAGCATACAAAAAAGTAGAGTTGTATACAAATGCGAACTGATAACCAATATGAACGGTATAAGAAATGAGACTAAGGGGAATGAGAACTAAAGCTGTAGTTCAGGATTTCTCCCCAGCAAGCTCGTTGAAAATAGTGGCGCTGTTCAAAACACCGCAAACAACTTCGCCATTAGCCAAATTGGTCGACCTTGATAGACGTGATATCTAGTCAAAACCACTTGGAAGGTTAATGTGGGGTCTGTCTAGGGAAAATACATCCAAGAGCAAATCGTAATTCACCAATTGTACAATAGGTTCTACTGCAGAAATCGACTCAAATAGCCCTCATAATAGTTATTGATACTAATCCATTTGGTCAAGATATACCCTAGACCAAGTACAAAAGACCATGTTTTTCAAGTCTCTGCCCTATTCATCTAGGAGCTGTCCCATAGAAGCACAGATAGAATGTCAAAGTGAGTTGCTGAGGTTCCGGAGCATGGACTAGTTGGACAATTCTTAACGCCAAGTGGTTTCGACGAGATATATGGTTCTTCAAGATCCGGTCAACTGTGGTAATAATAGATATCTAGTACATCAAGATCCGGTTTGCTTTGCTAATAGTAGATATCTAGTACATCAAGATCTGATCAACTTTGCTAATATATATCTAGTACATCAAGATCTGATCAACTTTGCTAATATATATCTAGTACATCAAGGTCCAGTCAACACTTTGTTAATGGATATCTAGTGCATCAAGATCCGGTCGACTTTGCTAATAGATATCTAGTACATCAAGATCCGGTCTGCTTTGCTAATAGTAGATATCTAGTACATCAAGATCTGATCAACTTTGTTAAGATATATCTAGTACATCAAGGTCTAGTCAACACTTTGTTAATAGATATCTAGTACATCAAGATCCGATCAACTTTGCTAATAGTGTATATCTAGTACATCAAGATCAGGTCAACTTTGCTAATAGTTTATATCTAGTACATCAAGATCTGATCAACTTTGCTAATATATATCTAGTACATCAAAGTCCAGTCAACACTTTGTTAATAGATATCTAGTGCATCAAGATCCGGTCAACTTTGCTAATAGTGTATATCTAGTACATCAAGATCTGATCAACTTTGCTAAGATATATCTAGTACATCAAGGTCCAGTCAACACTTTGTTAATAGATATCTAGTACATCAAGATCCGGTCAACTTTGCTAATAGATATCTAGTACATCAAGATCCGGTCAACTTTGCTAATAGTTTATATCTAGTACATCAAGATCTGATCAACTTTGCTAATATATATCTAGTACATCAAAGTCCAGTCAACACTTTGTTAATAGATATCTAGTACATCAAGATCCGGTCAACTTTGTTAATAGTGTATATCTAGTACATCAAGATCCGGTCAACTTTGCTAATAGATATATAGTACATCAAGATCTGGTCAATTTTGCTACTGACGAGCAACATCGGTGAGACTCAACGCAAATTGGAATGAAGATCCAAATAGTTAAACAAATTGTACCTCTCCCAGAAATAGTGAAACGTGGAACAGGATTTTGTATGATAAGTTGAGCAGGAAGGTTGGTTGGTCACCGCAGATGTCCCCCTCACCTCCCTACTTTAGGCAGGTTAAGGGTTTACTAGTCACCCACGGAAAAATTGAACGAACCCGTCAAAGGAAACCGTACTAATCTGGTCAACCCCGAGACCAAATTTCTGAAAATACATTTGATATTCATTTTACATGAATAATACATCCTTTTGATAATACTGATTATATATCATTTTGAAAATAATGATTAAATATTTTTCTGATAATACTGATTATATATCATTTTGAAAATAATGATTAAATATTTTTCTGATAATACATTTAAGACATTCACCGGTAGGGTCTACAGGATTTTCCCTAACTATTTTGCATGAGCTTTAATTTTAGTATAGTTTTCCTCTTTTGGCAAGGCTAATAGTTTCCCCAATTTTTAATTAAAATGTCAGGCGCTGTCCTGCTTTTCCCACAAGCCTCACGTACACAAAATTGATTTAACGAAGTAACAATCATTTTTGACTATATCTAAATTACACTAATATTTAAATAGTAAACGATTACTTCCATTAATTATGTACAGCAAAAAGACAGAAGCTAAAAACTAACAATAAAATACATATGTACACAGTCCTAGAGTCTTCTGATTGTTAGTTGGTGATAATGTTAATGTTTTCCATTAGGAATTTCATAACATTCATAATTTTATTTGAGCTTGATTGTTGTTGATTGTGTTGGGGGGGGGGGTGACCAAAGCGAGCAGGAAGGTTAACCCCTCTCACTAAAGTAATATATCTTGTGTACCATCTCTAAGTCTTACCAGAGTAGTCTGGTGCAGTCTTGAACTTTTAAAAAGCTACGACACTCCACGCCGCTTAGAGGGATTCCACATAACAGTACGCATTCACTCATAATTTTTCTGCCACCTCTAAATTAATTTACTCTCTTTATCTTTAATCATTTTTCTGTATTTTAAACACAAAATTAATTACTGTATGTGTTCCAAACGTACAAGAAAACGAATAAGTGGTTAAACAACCTCCTTTGAACTATCTCTGAAATCACATCATTCGGTCGAGGCGTTTCGGATAAATTTTACTTCGCACAAAAGTTTACAGCTAGATTGAGAGAAAGATTGAACCTCAAAGAGAAACTGTGGAGCGGAAAAAGAATCAGCTGAAGCGAATTCTTAGGTTCAGAAAATAATTGCGACGAAAAAATGCCTCGGATGCATTTTTTCCCCCTTCCAATTTTCTTTTTAATTCGTGAACCGATTTCACTCCTTTGAAATCGCGGAAAACTGCGGATTATTTTTCTCAGAAGTAAGCTTGATTATGCTAATAAAAACCTCCACCCGCACATTCATGTGCAGATGAGTACAAAAATCAAATCCCCGGACGACGAACTTCATTTAAATTCCGACGACGCTTATTAAAATTGGAGCGTTCTGTTTTCCCTGGGCATTTTAAATTTAAAAGAGAGCGTATATTAATCCTCAAAGAATGTAAAAATTAACACGCAATCCGAAGAAATACTCATTAAGTATCCTTGCCCCCAGTGGATGTACAGCACGAACCGAAGCGATTTCGCAAGTCAATTTTCTTGGACTTGTGATGAGTATTTTTCTCGCTGCGATTCACGAGCATTCGTTACAGTTATGAAGTATCGGAACAACTTGAATTAAGATGGTGAAGTAATTAAAATGGCGGCACCGTTCCCTGATTGGTGATACAAAAAAAAGAACATGCTGGTGCGACGATATTGGGCATGACCGCCTTATGTTTCAGTGTAGAGGATGAGAGAGTAGGTAGGTAGTTCAATTAACGTCACACTGGAGCAACACAGCCGACGGTCCCGGAATTTCCGATTTCCAAGGATAGCACCTCGTAATTTTGAACCACGGTGAGAAAAAGGACTTTAAGTGCAAGAAAACAAACCTGAATTTTTCTTCCGTTGCTCAAATGCTCTCGCATGTTACATGTCGGCGGTTACCTTAAGATATCATTTATTGCCATTTTATTGCTCAATCAAATCGTGCAAATCAAATCATTTTATTGCTCAATCTGTCGTGTATATTTGCAAAAGGCGATCACGTTGGGTTGGCGTGGAAGTTTGGAGAGTGGGGTGCCAGCTCAGGTGTTGCTTCGTCATCTGACCGTGGTTCAAAATTACGAGGTGTTATTCTCGGATCTTTCCCTTAAGGGACTGATCCCGGACCGGCGTCAATAGCCTGTTGTGTTCCTCTAGTACGACTTTACCTAAAAAATTACCAAATTACCAATGGCGAGCGAGGACAAAGATTACTGATCCCAACTCGAGACTTTATTATTCACTTGAACTGAGTGATACATCTGCTTTTATACCTTTTCCGAAAATGACTCGAACATTAGAGAATTGGAAGTCATAGAAATTAATATAAGTATATTCTTCAATGGTAATGGTAATGGTAATTTTAGTTAACGTCGTACTAGAGCAACACAACGGGCTATTGGCGACGGTCCTGGATCAGTCCCTTAAGGATCCGAGGACAACACCTCGTAATTTTGAGCCACGGTCAGATGACGAAGCAACACCTGAGCTGGCACCCCACTCTCCAAACTTCCACACCAACTCAACGTGAGGACATACGGCCACGACAGATTTAAGGTGCACCAACCGCCTCTACACCATACGCTTACAAACATCCATGCCCGGACCCGAACCAGGAACCTTCCGCTCTAGAGGCTAACACCTTAACCACTATACCGGTTGGTCGGCTTTGAAGAAGTGAGAAACCAACAGAAATGAAACTTTAAAATGAAATGTATTTTTAAGTCACTTGCCTCTAGTGGGATTGGAGCTCCGTACTTTCCGCTTCGCAGTTAGGTGCAATACCGACTGAACCACGATATTCAGACGAAGTGAGTAAGTTTTGCTACAATATCAAAGCCTCGTAAAACCATTTGTTTTGGGTGGGGTTAAGGTTTTAAGGCGGCTGCTGCACCTTAAATCTGTCGTGATCGAAAGTCGTTGGGTTGGTGTGGAAGTTAGGAGAGTGGCGTGCCAGCTCAGGTGTTGCCTCGTCATCTGACCGTGGTTCAAAATTACGAGGTGTTGTCCTCGGATCTTTCCCTTAAGGGATTGATCCCGGACCGTCGTCAATAGCCCGTTGTGTTGCTCTAGTATGACATTATTTAAAAATTACCAATAACCAATCATTCCTTGGAATTTCTTTTGGAAACGTGATGAAAACAAATTCGAAAAGCAAGCCAAGTGACGTTGCGTCAGGTAGGTGACGTTGACAGGTAGGTATTTTGGTTAACATCGTGCTGGAGCAACACAATGGGCTATTGACGATGGTCTGGAATTGGTAATTGGTAATTTTAGTTAACGTCGTACTAGAGCAACACAACGGGCTATTGACGACGGTCCGGGATCAGTCCCTTAAGGGAAAGATCCGAGGACAACACCTCGTAATTTTGAACCACGGTCAGATGACGAAGCAACACCTGAGCTGGCACCCCACTCTCCAAACTTCCACGCCAACCCAACGTGAAGACTTTCGGCCACGACAGATTTAAGGTGCACCAGCCGCCTCTACACCATACGTTTACAAACATCCATGCCCGGGCCCGGATTCGAACCAGGAACCTTCCGATCTAGAGGCTAACACCTTAACCACTATACCGGTTGGTCGGCGACGATGGTCTGGAATCAATCCCTCAAGGGAATGGTAATGGTAATGGTAATTTTAGTTAACGTCGTAGTAGAGCAACACAACAGACTATTGACGACGGTCCGGGATCAGTCCCTTTAGGGAAAGATCCGAGGACAACACCTCGTAATTTTGAACCACGGTCAGATGACGAAGCAACACCTGAGCTGGCACCCCACTCTCCAAACTTCCACGCCAACCCAACGTGAAGACTTTCGGCCACGACAGATTTAAGGTGCACCAGCCGCCTCTACACCATACGTTTACAAACATCCATGCCCGGGCCCGGATTCGAACCAGGAACCTTCCGATCTAGAGGCTAACACCTTAACCACTATACCGGTTGGTCGGCGACGATGGTCTGGAATCAATCCCTCAAGGGAATGGTAATGGTAATGGTAATTTTAGTTAACGTCGTAGTAGAGCAACACAACAGACTATTGACGACGGTCCGGGATCAGTCCCTTTAGGGAAAGATCCGAGGACAACACCTCGTAATTTTGAACCACGGTCAGATGACGAAGCAACACCTGAGCTGGCACCCCACTCTCCAAACTTCCACGCCAACCCAACGTGAAGACTTTCGGCCACGACAGATTTAAGGTGCACCAGCCGCCTCTACACCATACGTTTACAAACATCCATGCCCGGGCCCGGATTCGAACCAGGAACCTTCCGATCTAGAGGCTAACACCTTAACCACTATACCGGTTGGTCGGCGACG
Source organism: Metellina segmentata (assembly GCA_947359465.1). Classification (NCBI taxonomy): domain Eukaryota; kingdom Metazoa; phylum Arthropoda; class Arachnida; order Araneae; family Tetragnathidae; genus Metellina; species Metellina segmentata. The sequence goes on along the minus strand of OX375877.1, from coordinate 71,628,282 downwards.
ATGGTCTGGAATCAATCCCTCAAGGGAATGGTAATGGTAATGGTAATTTTAGTTAACGTCGTAGTAGAGCAACACAACAGACTATTGACGACGGTCCGGGATCAGTCCCTTTAGGGAAAGATCCGAGGACAACACCTCGTAATTTTGAACCACGGTCAGATGACGAAGCAACACCTGAGCTGGCACCCCACTCTCCAAACTTCCACGCCAACCCAACGTGAAGACTTTCGGCCACGACAGATTTAAGGTGCACCAGCCGCCTCTACACCATACGTTTACAAACATCCATGCCCGGGCCCGGATTCGAACCAGGAACCTTCCGATCTAGAGGCTAACACCTTAACCACTATACCGGTTGGTCGGCGACGATGGTCTGGAATCAATCCCTCAAGGGAATGGTAATGGTAATGGTAATTTTAGTTAACGTCGTAGTAGAGCAACACAACAGACTATTGACGACGGTCCGGGATCAGTCCCTTTAGGGAAAGATCCGAGGACAACACCTCGTAATTTTGTCATCACCTCGTAATCTGTCAGAGGACGAAGCAACACCTGAACTGGCACCCCACTCTCCAAACTTCCACACCAACCCAGCGTGAGGACTTTCGGCCACGACATATTTAAGGTGCACCAGCCGCCTCTACACCATACGCTTACAAACAACCATGCCCTGACCCGGAGTCGAACCTGGAACCTTCCGATCTAGAGGCTTACACCTTTACCACTATACCGGTTGGTCTGCCAAGGAAATCCGAAAACAATAAGACGTAATTTTGAACCACGGTCAGATGAGGAATCAACACCTGCGCTGGCACCCCACTCTCCTAACTTCCAAGCCAATGTGAGGACATTTGAGGCCAATACTGTTTTAACGTGCACCGGTCCCCTTTATAAACGACATTTGATTGGATTCGAACTCGCACCACTCTGTTGCAAATACGTTACTCCTCCAATTGGCCCTGGAGTATGTGTAGGAAGTCCGTTTCGCCGCCGAACAACTTCCGCCATCTACGTTGGCGTGGTGTGGAAGTTTGGAAAGTGGGGTACAAGCTCAGGTGTTCTCGTCATCTGACTATGGTTCAAAATTACGGCGTTGTCCTTGGATTGGAGCTTTCCTTTCGAGAAAAATCACAGACCGTCTCCAATACCTCCTCTGTATTGCTCCATTGCGACCTTAATTAACTACCTATCCGCCATTAACGTTTGGCTTCACAGAAAATCCTCTCAAATAGTAAGCCAACAGTGTTACGGAGTTGTAGAACAGAATTCAGAAAACAACCACAATATTTTGGGCAAAGGGATTTTAACTTTTTTTGTAGAACTGGCAATTCCATCGCTCGCTTGACTATTGGAAGAGAAGAGACAGCTTCTCTTCGGATTGTTCTCTTTTTCAATACTGTCATTTACTGATGTTGGGTCCCGAATTATTTAGTGTGTAGCGATTATACAGAAAAATATGCGTTGTGTTTTTATTTTACGTATGAATCTGGTCGTAACTGAACAAAAAATAAAGACCAGACCTACACGAACTTCCTGCTTGTGTTGAGTGATCCGGAGATCCATGAAGGGAATTCAAAGTGTTCACTTATAAGAAACCATTGCGTGAACAACATACAACTGAATGAAAAATCCAATAAAAGACTTGTTGTTGTTTCTCATGCCTACACTGGCAGACCAAAGGAGTGCCAGGCCCGTCGAAGACTGCAAGAGGCGAGGGGGTGCACCTTCCATGTAATTGAGCCCCATTGGGAAGAAGTCCGACTTTGCTCGACATACATGACACATCCGTTTTACAGGATGGTCCCTTTCTTACATCCATTCATTCACACATATCGTAATTTAGATCCCAATCAGAGGCCGATAACCCCCTGATCAGGTACCCCCAGAGGTATTGATTTGGTATGGGAACATGAGGGGCTTTGTGACCACGACCTATTTAACGTGCCCCAGTCACCATTAGTGAACACGACGGTCTTTGGCCAGGTCGAAGCGCCGATCTCGCAATCATCAGAATTGCAGGCTCCGCCGAGGACAGAACCCACAACCCTTCTGATGCGAGCCCGACGCTCTACTGACTGAGCTACCGCGGCTCATTAAAAGACTTAAAATAGAAATATATTACTGTGAGATTTCACTTAGTTGTGTGTTTTAAAAGGTTTTTTTTTTTTTCCTAATGGGGGGGCGGGCACATTTGACCGAAGTCATTGGCCACTACAAGGCCGGAAGTGATGGCCACTTGTGAAGGAGCACCCAGTGGGAGGACCATCATTGCTCCTAACAATTACTTCGTAATTTTGCACCATGTTCAGATGACGAAGCAACACCTGAGTTGGTATACGCTTACAAACATCCATGCCCGAACCCGGATTCGAACCGGGGACCTTCCGATCTAGAGGCTAAAACCTTAACCACTATACCGGTTGGACGGCGTGTTTTAAAAGTAAAGAGCATATATAGTGCCAATAATAAAAGCCCAAACACCACGGGAAAAGACAAGACAAAAATCAGAGCGCTCCCGAAATTCTATTTCACAGTGCTTTTATTCCAAGCCTCGGTAATTGGTAATGGTAATTTTAGTTAACGTCGTACTAGAGCAACACAACGGGCTATTGACGACGGTCCGGAATCAGTCCCTTAAGGGAAATATTCGAGGACAACACCTCGTAATTTTGAACCACGGTCAGATGACGAAGCAACACCTGAGCTGGCACCCCACTCTCCAAACTTCCACGCCAACCCAAATTCCAAGCCTCGGAAACGGCGAATAGTGTATGTAAATTGGCAAATGTCACCGATGGGTCGATCCATTGGCGTAGGTTACAGCTTTTAAAAAGTTGTAGTTATTATTTGAAGGAATTCAATTCGAAGGCCTGGTAGGTATAATTCGGGTTTGAACTTGGCACTGGATTCAAGACAATCATAAAATGGTTTCAGATTGAAATGTTGAGTCTTGCTTGACATTTGTGGACAGAATTTAGGGGAAAACAACGCTGGCACATTCGAAACACATTTAAAATAGCTATTTATTCAATGCAAAAACCTACACTATTTACATAATTAATGAGGGATTTGTGTCCCTTGTTTGAGGGCTCTGTTAAAAGGAAAAAAGGGATAGGTTCAAAGCGACCTGCGAACTCGCACCAAAAATACAGTCCACACAGTTTTAGCTTTCGAAATATTCTCCCTTCTCCCTCGTACCTGTAGTCAATAATTACGGAGGGTATATTAACCCTCAAAGTAATTTATACGAGACATCTAATTCGTCAATACCTGGTTAGTTTTGAGAATGGCAAAATACACTACCCTACAATAATGGACCGGATGCTAGTGGATTTGCATAAAATCTGACTACTTGTTTCGGGGTCTTTTTTGTGGTACGGCCTGGGACCTATGCATGTTGTTCCTGGTAAATTGAACGCCGACGCCTACATGAACATTTTGGACAGTCAGGTTCTTCCTACGCTCTGGCAATTTTATGGAATGGACGAATGTTACTTCCTGAACGACCACGCTTCATGTCATGTTGCAGCCTCTGTATAGTAGTGGTATCAAGATATGGATGTAAAATGTCTTCCCTGGGCTGCTCAGAGTCCATATCTAAGCCCCATAGAACTGTGTGGGACGAGTTAGAGCGACGCTTGCGGACAAGGGAACCACGTCCGAGATCTACAGCTGAGATGGCGATATTCTTGCAGCAGGAATGGATACAAATACACATAGCTGTGTATGCAAACCTTGTTGAAAGTATGCCCAGAAGGGTTGCTAGTGTGTAATTGCAACACGTGGGGGACCATCCCCCTATTAAAGCATGTATTCTTTCCCTTATACCATCACATCTTGCTGTCCTGTCCATTATTGTAGGGTAGGGTATATCGTCTATCAAGGTGTGGTCGATTTTACTAATGGCGAAACGTCGAGACTACACTGTCCTGATACAAAATCCAAGGGGAATGAAGTTCCAAGTAATAATCAGTGGCCAAGAAATGGTGACAATTTCAAAAGGGTTTTTGTATCAGAGACTGATTAATATGGGGCAGTCGGGTATAAAAACCTTTTCGAAATTACCACCAGTTCCAGGCAAGAGGCTCGTTTTTCCCGACCATTCAAACCGTTTGAAGAAATAAACGTCAGTTTTGTCTCGACGAGGCAACATCATTAACAAAACCAACCAGATCTTGATGGATTGAATATCGTATCATTAGCAAAATCGACGGCAGAGAGTAGACAAGATATCGCGACGAAACCACTAGGAAGGGTACAGAGAGAACCACATCGTGCACCCTCTAAAACCAACAGTGCGAAAAGATGTTCCCAATAAACAGATCGATATTTACGTCAGTGTTAAACCTATTCGCCTATGCAGGAGTATACAATAAACCTATGCAGGAGTTGATCCCCTTACCCCGAGCTGATATACCCTAAAAGGAATGCGCACAGAGAGGACGTTCTACCCCCCACAAAATCTAGATGGTAAAGATTTTAAATCCGCGGTTTCTGAATTTCAAAACGGAATACAGAAAACAAAAGGTAGGTGATTAACGTCGCACTGGAGCAACACAACGGGCTCCCCAAATTAATCCCCAAAAGGAAAGATCCGAGGACAGCACCACGTAATTTTGAACCAAGGTCAGATGGGGACAACACTTCAGCTGACTTCCCACGCTCCAAACTTCAACGCTACTCCAACGTGAGATTTGAAGTCACGATAGATTTAACGTGCACCTGCCCACGTGCACACGACTGTCTTTGGCTCTAAAATTCGCAATCCCTCCGGTTGCTAATTCGTTGCTCTATTGCTGTCCCAGAAAACGGATCAATTTGGGATTCAAACTTCTGCTTGTAGAAATGGACATTCCATCAGTCTCCAGACGCCTTAACACCTACACGGAATACGCACAGGAAGGACGCTCTACCACAAAAATTAGTTTTAAGGGGGTCCAGCACCTCCATAGGCACCCATGTAAAATTCACAAACTTTGGGGGAATCTCATTTATTCATAAATTACTGTATTAATCTGAAATCTTTCGACTGGAATATTTGAATACTTTCAAAGACTTTAACTCGAAGTTTTTAATTTTTTTTTTTTATTCACAAAATTATACACTTTACACACAAAAGTCACAAAAAAATGTGAAGTTTTTTAGACAAAATATATTTTTTAAGTATACATTTTATATCTTATTCCGTATGTTAACGGGTTTAAAAGTGCTTTATAAACAATATAAAAAGTTTCAAGAATATGTATCAATTAATTGTTGAGTAATGTTCCCCCCAAACATGAAAAAAGTATGTTCCGAGACGTACGTCGCGGTAATAGCGCACCTATTAAAAAATACTTCCAATACACGAATTTCTACACATGAGGTATCGTTATAAAGAGGACAATCCAAATTTTCATAAACAGTAAAAATCTAAAATAAAAAGATTTTTTTCGAGTACCGGACCCTTTATAATTGTCAATCAACTAGTTACCACCGTCCCAGCCTAAGCCATTCTGTGTATCACCACGTAATTTTGAACTACTGTCAAATGACGAGGCAACACCTGAGCTAGCACCCCACTCTTCAAACTTCCCCAACAACCCAAAGTGAGGACTTTTGGCCACGACAGATTTAAGGTGCATCAGCCGCCTCTACACCATACGCTTACAAAACATCCATGCTCTGACCCGTATTCGAACCAGAAACCTTCCTATCTAGGTAATTGGTAATGTTTAATTAACGTCAAGCAAGAGCAACACAACGGGCTATTGACAACGGTCCGGGATCAATCCCTTAAGGAAAAGATCCGAGGACAACACCTCGTAATTATGATCCACGGTCAGATGATGAGGCAACACCTGAGCTGGCACCCCACTCTCCAAACTTCCACACCAACCCAACGTGAGGACTTTCGGCCACGACAGATTTAAGGTGCACCAGGCAGATCTACACCATACGTTTACAAACATCCATGTCCCGACCCGTATTCGAACCAGGAACCTTCCAGTCTAGAGGAGACAGATATGTTATACAAATATTCAAGTAATATCCAAATATTCTAGCTATATATAAATATTTTAGCAATTTATTAGACTGAACAGATATAAATTATTCTCTCATTTTATATTCTAATGTCTAGATTGGTGGTAAGTTATATGCAAAATGCATTTATATAAATAGATAGGGCTTCTAGATCTTATATATATATATATATATATATATATATATATATATATAACCCGGGTATACCCATACGATATATTAAAAAAAATTTCAGCAGCTAAAATTGTCAATCATTGGTGTCTGAATTTCAAAACATAGTTCCGAAAACAAAAGGAGTAATTCGGGAGAAGGAGTTGAAACTCTTTTATTTGCAGAACCGGCAATTCCACCACTCTCGACTTCTGGGAAGAGAAGAGAGAGAGAGAGACCTTCTCTCCATGATTGTGCTCTTTTCAATGCCGCTAACCCTTTCCCCACCCCGGCGTGACGTCTTCGGAACAAACGAGCAAAACTTGGCCGCGATCGTTCATTATTTTGCACGCGCTGAAATTGAAATCGTGTGAAAGCGGCATTTGCTGTTGACGGGATAATGACTTTTAGAGCAGGCCGCGTTTAGGTGCCATTAGCACGTACAAAATTCGGCAACGGTCATTCCGCTTGGCCCCGGGAGGAAATTTTCATCAGGACGTATGGGAGCAATTAGTTCCTCCGGCTACCAGCAGAAATATGTTATTTTATACAGCAGCGGTGTGGGGAATTCCAGTTATTTAATTCCTTGATTGCTCTGTTGGAAATATGGAATCGTTAATCTGAGCGAGTTTCTAATTTGTTTTCCCAGCGCACCTCTAAATTAAAGTTAATTGTTTTCGAATTCTATCGAAAATTTTCGCGGAAGAATGTGTCTGCAGACTCCTTCAACGCCAGAGAGGGAATTTCATTTATGTGAGTGATATAAAAGTGTAAAATTTGGAAGTGTAAATTCTGGATTATGATGGTTTGTCGTATGAACTATGATGTCCTGTTGCAGCTTTTCAGCTGGAATTCTTTCGAGGCGAGACCCAAAGAACGTTTTGCAAGTAAGCGAAATCGGATTTCTTATGTTGAGTGTTAGCAGTTGCGGAATGAATTTTAATATCACTCACAGTTGAATGAAATTTCAAATTTTGAAATGCTGAGCTAAAAGTTTTGTAATATACCTTTCACGAGCCATGTACTATTCGACACTTAGACTACGGCCTTGTTCGTATTTCCAAAGAAACGATTCATAACACCAAAAAATTTATCCCGAATGTTCTTTTTTTTTATCAATATATTTTAAATGTAATCGGGTATTAGACAGAGAGGGCTTAAATTTCAATAGCGATAACAGAACAAGGGGCCATGGGTTGTTGTTGTTGTCGTGCGGGCCATATATGGCCCAATTCGGGGTGCTATTGCTCCGGAGGGTTGGACTTCTTCATGCATGACACATCCGTTTTACAGGATGGTCCCTTTCACACATCTATTCGCTCACACATATCGTATTTTAGATCCCAATCAGAGGCCGGTAACCCCCTAATCAGGTACCCCCAGAGGTATTGATTTGGTATGGGAACATGGGGGACTTTGTGACCACGACCTATTTAACGTGCCCCAGCCACCATTAGCGAACACGACGGTCTTTAGCCAGGTCCAAGCGCCGATCTCGCAATTATCAGAATTGCAGGCTCCGCTGAGGACCGAACCCACAACCCTTCCGATACGAGCGGGGCCATGGGTATAAATTGAATATGACACATTTTAATCCGGATTTAAGGAAAAACTACAATTTTAATAGGGTAATAGACAAATGGAACGCGTTGCCAGAAAATATAGTTAATTCAAATGGAGTTACGAATTTAAGATACAGTTGTATAGTCAGTGGGAATCGGGGAATTCATAAACAAAGGACCAGCCTTGTTGGGCTTGAGCCTGTAGCTGGTCGTCAATATTTGTATTTGAGACTATTCGCGTCAGACGTCAAAAATTCTGGATGCATATAATAGGAAATTTTTTCATATCGCTAAGAATACAGTGTTGAGATCTGATCATTTCGGCTATGGAAATAATTTATTCATTTAAAACCAATAATCCGGTGATGTTGATTAAGTGAGATGACAAAAATGGTAAAATAGATGGATTAGTAACTCTAATTTACTCACTAAGATAGATTTTCAGAAACAATCAATAGAAGACAGCGATTTTACTTGCTGTTACCCAATACGAAATTTTTTGATACAAATTTACTTGCTGAATTCTGTGTAAATTTGTTATTTGGTCGGTAAGAGATTGAAAAAGACACTTCTCATCAGAAAAATACTAGATCTTCAAAAATGATTCGTCACGACCCTGTTGTTGCTCATACCCAAGTACTTGTATTTCCTTTTCTGCGCTGATTTCTGTTTTCCAGATTCCTCACTGCTTTCTTCAATCAGATAGAAAATGTTTTCAATATCCTGAGGACGAGATATCTCGTTATTAGCAAAAGTGGTCTTATCTTGATGAGGTCATTATCTCGTCTGGTCATTATCTCGTCATCATAAAAAAAAATCAAAAATACCTTCGTAACGATATTTTTTACGTCATTTGTAAAATTGTTCAGACCCGTTTAAACTACTTGAAGGGTTAAGTATTGGTTAATACAAAAGTGCGTCCCGTTTATTGACAAAAATTAAAGAAAAATTTATTTATTTACTAAAAATTAAATTGAATCAATATAGTATGCGTCGTTCGATGACCTTTCTCGGTAATTCTGGTTGCTGCATAATCCCGGGCGCATAGAAGTTCTGAGGATTCTGGCTAAAGAATTGAAACTTTTTGAACCACTTGCGGTACGTGGAATCGTTATTGGTACCCTCACCACTTACAACACACATCTTCTTTTGTGTCCGAGAAGCATTCTCGGAAATAAAAAAAAACATAATACGTCGAAAATGCTCCTTGTTTTCTGCCATGTTTTAATGCTCAATAAAATTTTAAAAACTCAACCGAATGACTCAATATTTTCCCAAGTACTCGCTCAAATTCCTCCTTTCAAAAAATTTCAAAACTTTACGCGTATGAAGTCGAGAAGACTTCGGTTTAACGATGCAATGCCATCTAGCACAAAAACGGGATGAACTTTTTCATCAAACCAATAATACAGTTTAAGATAATTTATCCCAATTTTAAACACTTAGAACTCTCTCCAAATTCTAATGAAACAAATCCAGGCCTCCTCTAATGTTCACAAATCGAAATTCCATCGGATGACAAGCAAAAAAAAGAGAAATATACCCTAGAGTACGATATGCAGAAGGGTTGTGTTTCTAAAATACCATTTTAACAATCCTGGTAGGTTGTCCCAATGAGGTACCTTGTCATTAGCAAAACTGTGCTGATCTTGATGTACGAGATATCTTGTCATTAGCAATGCTGACCTGATCTTGTTGTACGAGATATCTTATCATTAGCAATGCTGACCTGATCTTGATGTACGAGATATCTGGTCATTATCAATGCTGACCTGATCTTGATGTACGAGATATCTTGTCATCAGCAATTCTGACAAGATCTTGATGTACGAGACATCTTGTCATCAGCAATGCTGACCTGATCTTGATGTACGAGATATCTTGTCATTAGCAATGCTGACTTGATCTTGATGTACGAGATATCTTATCATTAGTAATGCTGACCTGATCTTGATGTACGAGATATCTGGTCATTATCAATGCTGACCTGATCTTGATGTACTAGATATCTTGTCATCAGCAATGCTGACCTGATCTTGATGTACGAGATATCTGGTCATTATCAATGTTGACCTGATCTTGATGTACTAGATATCTTGTCATCAGCAATGCTGACCTGATCTTGTTGTACGAGATATCTTATCATTAGCAATGCTGACCTGATCTTGATGTACGAGATATCTGGTCATTATCAATGCTGACCTGATCTTGATGTACTAGATATCTTGTCATCAGCAATGCTGACCTGATCTTGATGTACGAGATATCTGGTCATTATCAATGTTGACCTGATCTTGATGTACGAGACATCTTGTCATCAGCAATGTGCTGACCTGATATTGATGTACGAGATATCTTGTCGTCAGCAATGCTGACCTGATCTTGATGTACGAGATATCTTGTCGTCAGCAATTCTGACCTGATCTTGATGTACGAGATATCTTATCATTATCAATGTTGACCTGATCTTGATGTACGAGACATCTTGGCGTCATCAATGCTGATGTACGAGATATCTTGTCATCAGCAATTCTGACCTGATCTTGATGTACGAGACATCTTGTCATCAGCAATGTGCTGACCTGATCTTGATGTACGAGATATCTTGTAGTTAGAAGAAAGCTAAGCCAGATCCTGATATCTTCATAAAAAATGGGAAATAAATATTTCATTACCAGATAATAAAATATTGGTCAGACCTTGATGGACAAGATATCTCATTGAAACTATTTGGAGGGTTAAGAGTATCGTGTCATGGTGTGATGTTTGATAGACTGCAGGGTTGTGTATCATGGTTCGGTCTTTCCAAAATGGTAGTCTGTGTGTTCTTATGTACCTCGTGAGAACTCGAATGTTGAAATGTGCTGTGTGTTTCAGGAGATCGATGGCCATCACCTACCAACATTCCGATTAGTCCGGCGAAGACGCTGCTCTACCTGCCGCGACCATGAAGTCTTGGGCACAAATAGCGACAAGCCTTCTCTTCGTTCTCTCTCTCAAAGGTGAGTCAGTGAGCCTTTGTATATTCTTGCCGATAGAGCTCAGAGTAGGGAATTCATTACCAAGCGCTGTTATCTATATAGTATGAAACGATTCTAAAATTAACTTCCTAAAATATCATGTACACAATACAGAACTTTTAACTTCCCTCTGTAAATCCCTTGATGTTCCACAATGTTCCCCTTTTATATAGCCACTTTTTGCTATAGCCACTTGAAATCCCCATATTGTTGTCTTATAGCAAGAAACCATTGACTTACATTAAATGTTTATTCGTTAATGCTTAACATTTGGGGACATTGAATGCTTATTTTCAAAACGATGAGCAATACATAGTCATGTACTCTGTTTAAAAGATATATTACACTAAAAATGTACTCATAATTTTGTTTTTGAGCACAAAACAAATAGTTGATCTTTGAATAGTTGGAAAGCAAAAATTTTGTTTTGTCGGTAAATGAGTTTCTGCTGCAAGTCCACGATATGTCCGCAGTTAATCTCTCTTATCGCCACTTACACCTTTTGAGTTTTCACACCTCTACGGGATTCAAACAGACCTTAGTTCTCAAGTTGTTTGTTTTTTCTTCCTTCCGAATCGCCGACCACAACTCTTAGGATGCAAGTGGGACTTTTTTATAATAACAATATCTGTTCTGTCAATATACTTTCTTACTAGGTCCTCTAATCCAATAATCTTCCCCTAAAGCCTTAAACCTTAACAGACTTCTCATTCCTTCACGAGTCCCTTGGAATAAGAAGCTCTGAGCCTTTTCGAATATCACCACACAACACAGAACCCCATCAAGTACTATGATGTAACTACGTTGCAACTTGCCAGCTTGAACTATTTCCTGGAATTTTTTCTGGCTCTCCACTTGTGAATTTTCAACACTACACACATTTCAATGGACTCATCCAACCGGCTGCCTACACCACTCCTGCCACGCCTGTAACTATGTAACTATTATTTTTGTTGCTATGACATGTGTACGGTCGTCAAAATAAAAATAATCTCACCACGGGATTCCTTGTCGAAAATCAATCCGGAAAAGTGTCCATTTTTCGATTGAATGTAACACTAGTGTACATTTGAGACGAAAGGTTTATGAGGCGAATTCTCACATGCCATTCAAAATTTCACACTGAAACCACCACGCAAACTTTTGGCTTCTATATCAATTGGACATGGAATTCCAGGAATATTTGCGTCGAAGTTTTTATGAGGTGAATTCGCACACACACATGCTATACAAAATTTCACACTAAAAGCACCAAACTTTTGGCTTCTATTTCGATTGGAGAGGGCATCCCGTGAATATTTGCGTCGAATGTTTTTTGACGTGACTTCATGCCATTCGAAGTATCACTGCTAAAACTATCAAACTGTCTTTTTGGCTTCTCTTTTCAATTGAACGTATCATTCCGGTGTATTTGCGTAGAAAGTTTTATGAGGTGAGTTCTCATGTACTTCAAAATTTCACACTCACTTTCATTGAACAAAGTTTTGGCTTATATATCGTTTGGACGTGGCATTCCGAGAATATTTGCGTCGAACTTTTTATGAGGTGAATTTCTCCTGCTATTCAAAATTTCCCACTAGAAGCACCAAACGCACTTTTGGCTTCTATTTCGATTGGACGTGGCATTCCGGAAATATCTGCGTCGAACGTTTTATGGCGTGACTTCATGCCATTCAAATATCAGCTCTAAAACCATCAAATAGTCTTTTTGGCTTCTCTTTTCAATTGGACGTATCATTCCGGTATATTTGCGTCGAAAGTTTTATGAGGTGAGTTCTCATGTACTTCAAAATTTCACACTCACTTTCACTGAACAAAGTTGTGGTTATATTTCGTTTAGACGTGGCATTAAGAGAATATTTGCGTCGAACTTTTTATGAGGTGAATTTCTCCTGCTATTCAAAATTTCCCACTAGAAGCACCAAACGCACTTTTGGCTTCTATTTCGATTGGACGTGGCATTCCGGAAATATCTGCGTCGAACGTTTTATGGCGTGACTTCATGCCATTCAAATATCAGCTCTAAAACCATCAAATAGTTTTTTTGGCTTCTCTTTTCAATTGGACGTATCATTCCGGTATATTTGCGTCGAAAGTTTTATGAGGTAAGTTCTCATGTACTTCAAAATTTCACACTCACTTTCACTGAACAAAGTTGTGGTTATATTTCGTTTAGACGTGGCATTAAGAGAATATTTGGGTCGAACTTTTTATGACGTGACTTCGTGCCATTCAAAATATCAGCGCTAGAATCATAAAGTTGTTCTTTTGGCTTCTCTTTTTTGATTGGATTTGGCATTCCGGAGACGGGTACAAACAATTTATGTATCTCGCACATTCAGATTCGCTTATCCATTGGGTGCATTAATTTCGTCTTGACTGACTCTCAATCTTCAATAACCTCACGTGCATTAAAATGACTCAAAAAATAAACTGTTTTCATATTGTTTTACGACTCCGTTATTGTTTGCCATTGATGCTCATTCGAATGCCTTCTGGTACCACATTCCCTTATTTTTAGTGGGGTCGCCGTGGCTCATTGGGTCTTGTGGTGTTTTGGGGCACCACAGCAATACAATTGGAGTTGGACTATGCATATTTCCTTCTAAAGTTATTTATTTAAATTTAAAAGAATTTCAATAACAAGTAAATCAACAGTTTACAGAATGTACACCAGATAATCGATGAACTAATGCTCATGAAGAAACAACGAGTTTCTCTTCTCACAGTTTGTATTTTTGTTTCACCGGGGTTTGACTTCCCTGTATAACTGTTGAGATCCATCTCGTCCACCACCTTCCTCTGTGACTTCTGTCGCTCGAGTCCTTTGCCTTCCTTTTCGGGGCATCAACCTCTATCCTGGAATCCTCGTATCTTCTTTTACCAATGACACCTATCACACTCAAGGGGTGTCAAATCCCCACACGTGCGAAAGGGTCGTGAAACCATTAGCCGGCGGTCTGTCACAAACACCAGGTGTCAGGTGGAAATCGGGGCTCACAAGAGTCGAACGCCGACCCTGAGGTATTTCCACACGTGTGGCTGTAGGCTCCCTTATCGTGGAAACGTTTCTTATTCCAGCCGCCACGATTCCACAGTCTTGACCCCCTACTCCAGGTTCTAGTCGGCGTAGTTTCGATTCATTCCTGTATGTATTTCTCTCTTCTGGGACAGTAAAACTTTCCTTGAACCAATTTACTTTTACGTTGTTTGTCGCAGTGTTTTTAACGTTTTTAACTTTGTTTTAAACGTATTCGAGACATGTGCACACCTAGGCCCAGTGCACACATCCGGTTTTTCAACGTGCGGAGCCGCTTTCGCAACGCAAGTGCTGTCTGAGATATATTAGATCCAATGGAGAAGTGCACACATGCCTCCAGCGCCGCTGGGGTGACGCACGTCCAACTTGCGTGCAATTTGTACCACAGTTCCCCATGGCCCCCGCACTGTCGCCGTTCTGAAGTACCTTGTTTTCATAAACAATTTCAGTTTCATTCCCGTTCGCTAAAAAATATCGTCTGTCTCAAATATTCTGAAATCGTTTACATTGCGCAAAGAACAAAAATAAGACTCGAAAGAAATTAATTATCAGAGCTAAAATTCCATACAAAAAAATAATTTCTGAAAAAATAATTGTTTTTTCAACAGTACCAGTAAAGCAATCCAAGTAATCGTAATTCTCAATATACATTCCAGTATTTCCAAAATTACCAAATTATGGTTGATTTAGGCCCGGTCACACATTCGGTTTTTCAACGCGCGGAGCCGCTGCCGCAACGCAAGTGTGGTCTGAGATACATTAGATCCAATGGAGCAGTGCACACATGCCTCCAGGGCCGCTGGGGCGACGCACGTCCAACTTGCGTGCAATTTGTACTGCAGTTCTCCACGGCGCCGCAGCTCGTCGCACAAGAGTCTCAGTTCTGAAGTACCTTGTTTTCATAAACAAATGGAATATAAATAATAATTAATAAATGGTTGTATCCAGTAACGTCTATTCTGTTTCAAAATATACTTTTTATACACCAAATAAGCGAAATAAACACGTTTTCTTCGATAGAATATTTATCGCAATGGCGCGAAATGGGTTCGTGCGTCATTTCACGGTTATGTGTGCATAGTTGGGCTTCGGTTCCGCAGTGACACCGCACGTTGAAAAACAGGATGTGTGCACCAGGGCTTAAACTATATTTAAACTATAGCGATGTTTATATTTTCTTTATTTCATGAGACTCGATGTATTTTCTCCGAGAGTTCCTTTCCAATCCATGCATACCCTAGACTATGTCTGGTAATTTTCTTATGTCTGGGATTCACTTCTTAAACAATACTTTTTATGCCAGGCTACAAGACTAAAGAAAATAAATGTGAACGTGAGACTGTCGGCATCTGTTTCGTTTGAATTAGTTCTGGCGCCTTAGCGCGTGAAACAGCTTTTCAACAGAAAACAATTTGCTATAATTTTTATTTCCCTTACAACTTTTACCTGAAAGTATTTAGCAATGAGTCCATAAAAATGTTACTTCTTTCCAGGTTTTCTCTCGTAGTTAGACACGTGATATATATTTTGTGAGTAGTTTTGGTCTGTGATAAGAAAAACAGCATTTATTCTTGGTTAGGTGTATGTATAATCTTTCGTAGAGTATTTAGAGCAGATATACTAAATAAGAAAGGACGCATTTTAACTCCAAAACATCTTTAGTTTGTCCCTCTTATTAAAGCAAATGAAAATTGTTTTGCAAAGTGGCAAGATATAGTACTTTTTGTGGTTCTGACTTTGAATATTACGTATCATAATTGTTTTCATCTTTAAGCTTTATTTTTGTACAATTATTTGTATACTTTAAATGTAGCTTGGCTTTGTGCTTTTTATGTTATCTTATTTAGACTTTTTTTGTGCATTAAAAGAAAGTTAGTATAAAGTTCTTATTACATACACTTTTTTCTGTGTTTTTAACTCTTTGAGCATCACTCAATTTTCGCTCCAATTCAAATTCGCCCTACAACACACACTAAGGCCCGGTGCACAATCCGGTTTTTCAACGTGCGGAGCCGCTGCGGCAATGCAAGTGCGGTCTGAGATACATTTTATCCAATGGAGTAGTGCACACATGCCTCCGGTGCCGCTGTGGCGCCGCACGTCCAACTTGCGTGCAATTTGTATCGCAGTTCCCCTCGGCACCGCAGATCGCCGCACATGCGTCTGAAGTACCTTGTTTTCATAAATAAATGGAGAATAAAAATAAAAATTAATAAATGGTTGTATACAGTAACGGCTATTTTGTTTCAAAATATACTTTTTTTACACCAAGCAAGCGAAATAAACACGTTTTCTTCGATAGAATATTTATCGCAAATGGCGCGAAATATGTTCTTGCATCATTTCACAGTTATATGTGCATAGTTGGGCTTGGGTGCCGCATGTTGAAAAACCGGTTGTGTGCTAAGTAAATATCCTGTGTATCTATTCAAAGAATCCCAGGAAAGATTATGGTGGTTAAGAATTTTAAAACTGGATAGAAGTCATGCAGGAGAAGATTAGTAGTCGCCCAGAACGATCTATTCCTATTAAACCCTCAGAGGGTTAATAGGAGAAATAATTAATTTTCCAACTTTTTACCTTCGCGGAGTAGATTTGGTTGTCTCTCTAACTTACCATTTTCACTCTTCTCTTAAAACAATTTCTCTGTTTACCCTCACAAAATAGGCTAAAAAAAATCTTAAAACCCCAATAGCAAAGCACTGTCCTCCACACCAACAGAATCCAAATCAATCTGAATCCAGTTGAAACTGATTAGCTTAGATTGAGTAGCATGGAAGTGGAACTGCTCCGGACTCCAGCAATGCATGAACAGTTTTGAGACGACAAAGCTGTTTCTTATTGAAGCGCCTTTCCTGACTATTTTTTAGTCATTTTCTATGGATTGACAAGGATTCGGTAGAAACGTAGATTGAGCTGCACTGAAGCGGACTCAAGCAATGCAAACGATTTTTGAGACGAAAAGGCGATTTCTCTTTTGGAAGATCTTGAATCTTCGCTAGTCAATTTCATCTGGATTCGAATTGACCCGAATTCTGTTAATGTGAAGCTGCCCGAACATGCACCGGTCCTTTCTGGAATTTATTCGTAAAAATATGGATGACAACAAGTACGCATTACATAACTTTCTTGCTTACGTTAACCTTTACGCTACGGTATATAGATAATTGTTACCACTAAAACTTTGCTTACACCATCGTGTTATAACTTATCTTTAAAGTAGATGCAACGTTAGAATATATTCAAGGTAATCTTTACTTACGAACTTCTGATGATGTTACTGATGATGATGTTAGATAAACAATTGATATGAATGTGATTTGTTTTTGTAAGTATTGTTTAATAAATCACCATAAGTATTGTAAAAGTACTTCAGTCAATTTTTATTTATCTAACATCATCGATACTGCTTCCTGAAGGAATCCACTCAGTTTCATCTTCCGACGACGAAATTTCTCTTCGTTCCTCGTTCATCTTACCTTAAAACAACGTTCGGCCAGGAAGAACATTCACAAATAGATTTCCCTTTTTAAATTATTTAATAAACTGCTAGACACACACTCTTTCTAATACGTTGTCTTTGGAAACTGGAAATACAGGATTTGCTACTGATACTATCCAATCAGAAATTATTTGTTCTTTATTAGCACTCAGTGTTGAAGGCGGCCCTTTTATATTTGTATTGGCGATTTTCCTGTAACTTTATGCTTTAAGGTTATTTGTGGCACACCGTGTTTTTTAGCAACAGCCGGTTTCGGTACACCATGATTGACGTCACTAATAGCATTCAACATATTTTCTTCAGGATATTTCTAGATTTTTAATGACTTTGTACCCATGGGGGGGGGGTGTTATTTTCTAAAACAGACAAATAAATAACTAGTTATAATATCTTTAATGGTCTACAAAAAAAGAAACATTAAACAAAATAGTAGAAAGAGAAGTCACAAATAATAATGAATAATTTTTATCCATGAACCAGTATTAGACAGGCATAAGAAATAGAAACGCATGTCTATTACTAGTTCCTTTGATAAGAACTAAATAAAACTTCCACAATATATTATTCTTGACATATTACTAAATCATCAAAGGCATAGTGTGAAGAAATAAAAATAATGAAATGATTAAGTATTAGACATGGGTGTCTATTACTAGTTTTAGGGCTGAAATGTGGTTCCAGTAACAGACACCCATGTCTTGGGATCAACAGTTTATTTGAAAATTAATGTAACACAAGAAACAAATTATGACCAGTTTTTTTATCTAAGAAATTACAAAGTGCTGTTTAGGGAATTAAAATTATTCCGAATTAGGAATAAAATTTCGAACTTACCTCCTAAAGAAAAGTGATAAGGAAATCTCACTTAGACAGACACCAAGAAATCAACTGCCAAACGGACATTGTGACATGATGTTACTTGTAGTTCGGGCATCACCACCCAGAGTGTGCGAGCTTCAAACCTACTTCTACTTTCACTCACTAGAAAGCGTATAAAGCTTTTTTTTTGTATATGAATTGAAAAGTGTCTATTGCTAGTACAGGGTTTACATCTACATCTACTTTAATTATATAATCTCAAGGGATCCGAAAAAATGTTTTTAGTTTTCAAAAGGGGTCATTGGAATTGAAAACTTTGGGAACCACTGCTGTAGAGCTATTCAAACTAGGATGATTGATTCTGAAATAAGGGGAATCCAAATATTTGATCGCATTTGCGCGTCGACTTGAAATCAGGATATTCTAGCAGCCAATTCAGCAACGGTAAAAGTGCTTCCATCTATCGCTATTTCTCCCTTAAAACAAAATTCTCTGTTTCGACGCAGTAAAGGGCGCAGTGGAGAAATCTCACCAGTTCACTCAATGGGACTCGTGCACTCGAAACAAGATTCGCTTTCAACAGTCACACATAGAAGCAGTAGATCGCCTCCCCTTTCATGCACGGTGCCAATGGATCACCGCATTCCTCTTTTGTGGAGAGCAGTACGCCTCATCTAGTCTTTTGTGTCAGTACAAATCCTCGCTCTGTCTTCGTCAGTACGAATTTTCTCTCTGTCTTAGGATTCGTCGAGCTAATGAGAAGCGAAAACAAGAATAATTGACAGGTATAGTCACTTTCGTTCTCGTTGTTCATTGGTTTGACGAATTAGGATAGACACGCATGTGTAAATTAGCCTGCACACGGATTTTAAGACCACTGGGGTCGTCGCCTACTCCAAGGTAGATAGACATTTTGTTGTGTCGCGCCCGAAGCCTCTACAAAGTCAAACAAAACAAACTGATGCCTTTGACTCAAAAAATACCCTGCAGAAATCATCGTATAACGTTGTAAATATAACCAAACAGTAGAGTGCTATCGCATTACTAATGTTGTTTTTCTAACATTTGTATTAGTGATTTTAATATTGTTTTTAGGAAAAATAATTGTTTTCAAAAAGTATTTTTGATTACAGCTGCGTGTTCTTCTTGGTACGTATATTGTCTGAAAAACTCCAAGCTAATAGCTTGAAGTAGAATATTTTTTCATAAATTTTAATTTACAGGGTTATGGACGTCAGAAGAAGAAACGTAAAATAATAACTCATGGCGAGAGTTTATTTTTAAAATGTAATCCATGAAATATGTGCGAGCTTTTGTTCCATTTGGAAAGACTCATGACTACTTCCCGAAATAAGAGGAACAGGAAATGAGAAAACGGGAAAATAAGAGAACAATTTGTTGTGAATAATCCCAAAGAAATGAAAGAGCTTACTTCCCTAAATTATTCTAAATTACTCTTCGCAATTAGCGCAAAAGAAGCGGGAGAAAAATAAGGAATACACGAGCAGGTGAAAAAAAAATTAACCACTTTTAATCCCTCACGCAGCTGAAAAATTCATCGTCTGACCGCTGAAAATTTCCATCATAACTCCGGCAGTTTTCGTGACAACCGTAAACGAGAATAAATTTTAAAAGAATGCCTGACACCCCCCCCCTCCCCTCTTCCTTTTCGCTGCATTCTATCCTTCACACTCGCCACGCGACACAAACGAGGCCATTTTTATAAAAATTCCGCGCATGACACACGCGTTTCAGGAGAAACTTTTAAGACCCCCACGTTCGGAAATTTCCTCTCCGGCACATGACTTAAAATGCCACGCCAATGCGAGAGAGAAAGAAAAATTCTACGATAAAACAAACGAGAGAGAAAAAAAATCACTTGGCGCGTTCTCTTCCGCCTCATTACGTAATTCTCTTGGTTGCTAAGAGATAGAAATAACTACTCGCTCTCTGACGTAAAGAAGAAACTAATGAGGACATTTTTTCGCTCACCTTTTTCGCGCGCCATGTTTTGGCTTCTTTTTCCGTGTTTTGCTTTCGTTTTTCTCGTGGAATTTTTAGTCGCCATTTTTTTTCTCTCTCCGTGTTCTCTCTTCGTTTTCTTTTTAACTTTCCCCAAAAACGAGGTATCGTTCATTCAACGGTTGCACGTTTCTTGAGCATCGGTGCGAAACTTTTCGAGTTCTTGAGCACTGGGGGTGGTACAGAGGAGCGGAGACGCGTTATATACGTTTCATTTCTCTTTTTTTTTATCGTCTGTACTTGAAACTGCGACTGACACAGCTTGAGTTTTGAAACTTTGTCTCGACAGAGCAGAGTGGAAAAAATAACTTTGGAACGAGCGCATACGAGATCCTTGTTATTTTCCAGTTAGGAAGAGGATTGGGGTTCATTAGCATTATTATAAACAAACAGGTTGTTCTGAGATTTCGCCTGATCTCTAAGGCGTGTAGAAATATAATGAGCTGGAAATCAACATTCTCAGAATGAGGTTGCTATCTTATCCAGCATAATTTAACAATGAAATACTGGGTGGCTAGAATTGTGTTGCTAAGTGGAAGCAATGAAATAACAAAAAAATTTAGTTCAGAAAACAAGTATTGACGAGAAATATTCATAAAACTTTACTCAGATCTTCTTGCAGTTCATAACAGTATGAAACAGATATACTTTAGACTTAATCCAACAACAATGATCTTCATTTGCTTAGAATCGAACACTATTAATTCTCTCATTCATAATTTCATCATTTAATAAATCGTGTTCTTTTTCAGAATAGTATTTAATGTTTTACATTTTAACAATTCACATTTTCTTCGAACTTTTGCTTAGAATTTCATTTTAGATTACACTTTTCTGCAATTTGGAAGAAAAAAACTTTTGTTTAGAATTCCCTCTTGAACAATGCCCGTTTGCTATTTCGGTGTGAAAAGTCCCATATTCGAGATACCATATCCTGATAAATACAGTCTATTTTGATATTTAGTATGGAACAAGTATCTGTATTTGGCATTTTGTCTTTTGACGCATACGTCTTTAAAGAGCCCACCCTAAGAGAATCCATCTTTTAAACTGAAACGAATCATTTAGTTTTGATTCGATGTTTTGAGAAACACAATTTAAGCATTCTGTTAGATCAGTTACATATAAAAGAAAGCAAGATATATAAATATGGTATGCTTACTTTCAACACTGTATCCTATTTTCCAGGA
This sequence comes from Metellina segmentata, assembly GCA_947359465.1. Classification (NCBI taxonomy): domain Eukaryota; kingdom Metazoa; phylum Arthropoda; class Arachnida; order Araneae; family Tetragnathidae; genus Metellina; species Metellina segmentata. Next base: position 71,606,953 of record OX375877.1, on the reverse strand, counting down.
TAATGAGAAGTATTTTTCTGTCAATCTAAATATGTAGGTGGCGGAGTGTTTCTGCGTCAAAACGGTGTTTACTGTACCTAGTCTGAACGTGACATCAGTTGATATAGTTTTCTAATACGATGTCAGTGTTTCTTGAAGCATTTACCAACGAATAAATCCTGAACTGATATGTGTGTAATAGCATACTGGTCAATACCAATTCGATTAAACGCAAAGAGTGGCCGAAATGGCTATAAACTACATTTTAAGGTAACCCTGATATGTATCTTGAAAGAACGTTTGGAAAAAAGAAGTTAAAAAATCTTTGCAGATTATTTGCTTTGTGCGATTAGGGGAGACCGAGGGAATCACGCAAGGGAAAATTGGTTTTCTTTCTACAAAATAAAGTACCCTGAAACTTTAAATAAAAGATGACTATTTAGTTTTAAAGTTCCTTACGCACTGCAAAAATACGTTAACAAAGCTTCAATGAGTTTTTAATTTTATTTAAAAAGGAATTTTACTCTGATGATATACTGAGACAGTTTCTCCTGTTGCAAGCTAGTGTATAGAACCTGTGCTTCCTTTTCGTCTCCATTGACTCTCAGGTTACCGATAAACCCAGAGACGCCAAAAGGATAACTAAACGGGGGTTTTATGTGAGTGCAAAAACCTCAGTCGTATAGGTAGTAAAATATAAAAAAAAACCTTCAAAACACGACTAATAAAGGTTACAAAATTTAGAAAAGATCGCTAATGGCCATTTCTGGGTGGAACGTCCATCATCAGGACTTCTTGTGAATAATGCAGAATTCAAATAGTAAGCGCAAGACGCAAAGCGAAAAGCGGAAACCAATCAGAATTGAAATTATTTCAACTTAAAGAGGAACGCGTCGCTCGCAACTCTGATTAGTTAGAGTGTGTCACCTAGCGCTTCCTATTTGAATTCGACTTTATTTATGTAATTAGTCGACATTATTTATGTATTTATGTAATTAGTTAATTTTATTAAGTATGTTGTTCATGAATAGTGTACCAGAAATAAAGGAATGTTTAAATATGTGGTTCTAAAATTTGTGGAACACACTAATGAATAACGCTGTTGGCTAGTGCTTCCTTCGTTTTTGTTTTGGGACTTACTTCCTTTCTGAAGACGGCTCCACACAAATGGTGACTGACTGTATCTTATCGATTATCTAAGTTTTCAATCTTTATTTGTCGTTGTTTTGAAATCGCTATTATTTTCTGAAAATGAATACTTTGATGTTTTAGCTCTTAGATTTCAAATGACTGGCTAGGACAGCATGAAATGTTCGATATGAATATTGCCAGAATTATACCTCCAATCAAAAATCGGGCAACCCATTTTCGAGTTGGTTTTTCTCAAGGAAACGCGTGGTATGATTATTGTGTAATCGATTCTGATCCCATGTTTATAAATTCGAATCCTTTGTTCTAAAATCAAACTTGTAGAAAACTCTAGATGCTGAGTCCTCCATTGAAAAATGGAAATCACGATCTTACCTTCTCGCATAAAAAGCTGTTCAAAAACGAACATAAATTTCAACACTTGAGAACATGATTTCTTGCAAATCCCAGTTGCGTATCCTGCATATAATCTGCTATGGTACCAAGGGATTTGATCATATCAATAGCGGTGCGCCACCAATGAAGAAAATGTGTATTCATCCCCTTTCAATTAAAAATTCCAATACCGGAAGATTCAATTGGTTAAAAATAGTAACTTATCGATCTTATAGAACTCGCTGCCTCCATCGATTGAACAATGCTGAATACATCTCGGGTAAAAGGTAATGAGAGCCAAATCTACAGGGTGATTCAAAACTGTGCAAACTCTTTAAGGGGAAGTAGGGAAAACAAATTTAAACCGTATTTGCACTTAGAAACGTATGTACACATGAGCTATCCGGACGTATTCGAGGATTTTTTAAGGTGCAACCAGCAAGTATTTCAGAAACAATTTTACCAGTTCTAATCTACAGATCGAGAGTAGTTGTGCGCTTACACGTGTGCAGTAGGTGTTCAGTGTTGCCACCACCCAGACTAACGCTCGTCTAGCAACGTCGACGCATGAAAAAGGTGAAAAAATCCATCGAGGTGGCATGTTTCCGTAGCATGCTCCGTTTAACACAAAGTCCATTGCAAACGTTTAGTGATTCAGTACACGTCTGTCGAAGTACCGTTCACGATACAATCTCACGACTGCTCGTACTTTTCCTTTAGGCACCTCATATGTTGAGTGCGTGTTAGCTATCAGTATTTGTGAGATACTACTCGTGCCTAAAATGACGACGGCATAAACTGGTAAACTGTCGCTCTGCTGAATAACGCTATCTAGGACATACATCCTTATTTTTGCTTTTTAGTTCTCTATCCTATCTTAACCCTCCACGTGGTCTTGGCGAGATTTCTCGTCCATCAAGATCTGACTAATTTTGCTAATGACGAGCTATTTCGTCATCAAGCTATTGACGATTTTTTGATGGTGGCGAATTCCAGATCTCGCCAGTTTTCTTCTAATGGCGGGATGTCTCGTCGAGACGACCATCAGGAGGGTTCAAGTTTGTACAGAAAGTTTTCAAACCCACTCGGTATTTAGGATAAATTTAACCTTTTGACTACGGCTATTGATATGACTGGCGCAATTATTTCTTGGCGCGATTCTTATAACATTCAAGGTACAACTACTGTACCGGCTGTTGTCTACATTCTTTCTTGGCACGATTCTTATAACTTTCAAGGTACAGTTACTGTACCGGCCGAGGACTATATTCCTTCTTGGCACGATTCTTATAACTTTCAAGGTACAACTACTGTACCGGCTGTTGTCTACGTTCATTCTTGGCGTGATTCTTATAACTTTCTCAAAGTACAACTACTGTACCGGCCGAGGACTATATTCCTTATTGGCACCATTCTTATAGCTTTCAAGGTGCAACTGCTGTACCGGTTGTCGTCTACATTCATTCTTGGTGTGATTCTTATAACTTTCAAGGTAGAACTACTGTACCGGCCGTAGACTATATTCCTTCTTCAAGATAGACTATACTGATGCTGAGTTGAGATCGTTCGCGATGGCTACCATCTACGAGAGATATCCTCTCCCTGACTGACTCCCTCCATATCTATACTGATGGCTCTGCCGACCCTGAATCTAATAGGGCGGGTGCTGGGGTCTTTTGCCAATACTTCCAGCTGAGTAAGGCGGTTGGAAATTTCTGTGACAACTTTGATGGTGAGATTTATGCTGTTCTTATGGCTGTTGAGGCCCTTGCCACTAGAAGGGATAAGAAAATTGTTTTATTTATCGACTCAACCGCAGCAATTCAGGCTCTTACTGATAGAAACCACGTATATTCAATGGCAGAGGCACAATGCAAAGAAACTATCAGTCGCCTCATTGAGGGTGGTGGTGAAATTGTTCTCCAGTGGATTCCAAGTCACTGTGGGATAAAGGGTAACGAGGAAGCTGACATATTGGCTAAATCGGCCCTCTCCCTGCCCCAACCTTCTCCACCTCTCCCTTTGCGGAACTGAAGGACTTTCATAAATTCTCAGTTTAAGAAACAAAGAAAACTGCAGTATCAGAGGGATATACAGGGGAGGAGTTGGGATTGCCTATTGAGTAACAAGGGAATAATCCCTACTGATCTACCAAGAGGGATTGGAGTGGCCTGTTTCCGCTTGTTAACCGGACATGACTATCTCCAACAACACCTACATAAGATTGGGGTGGCTACCTCCCCGATCTGTCCGCTTTGTAGCGATGGTTTTATGAACAGACAACACCTTGCGGAGTGCTCTAGTTTACAAGACATTGACACCAGAGATACTTCTCTACAAGGACTTTATTCGCTATATTGGACGGCAAGACAGCGTATGGCCGAAAGGCCTTGAGCTGGGCGTAGGATAAAACAAAACTATATTCCTTCTTGGCACGATTCTTATAGCTTTCAAGGTGCAATTGCTGTACCGGTTGTTGTCTATATTACTTCTTGGCGTGATTGTTATAACTTTCAAAGTACAACACTGAACCGGCCGTAGTCTAAATTCCTTCTTGGCGCTATCAAAGTATGACTTAAGTATGTGCCGGCCGTAGTTTAAAAGTTAAATGGGATTGTGCTAGAATTGAGGATTATGCAAGACAATGTTTGTGTGTTCTTTTTGTTTCAGTGGTAACAGGTGACGACCAAGAATTCCGTCTCGTCCGGTACCTGATGTCCAACTATGATTCCGCTGTCCGTCCGTCTTTGTCGGTTGCACAACCGGTAGCCGTCGCCTTCAGACTCTCCCTTCTGGCCCTCTTAACGCTGGTGAGTAAACCCTTCAAAAGCATGGCCACTATCTCACTTTTCTTGCCCGCAGATGCCAAACCTTTTTTTACATTTCGGCCACTCTAAAGAACTATGAGAATGAGTGAGGCTTTTTCAAATTCATGTTGTTGATAATCTACTCCGTTATTGACTTCATTTAACACGTGAGTTAGTAATACCGGAAAGAACTAAGCATGTAGTTAATTTACTTCGCACTGGAGCAGCACAACGGGCTGTTGGGGACGGTCCGGGCTCAAACCCGAATGGAAAGATCCGAGTACAACACCTCGGAATTTTGAGCCACGTTCAGACGACGAGGTCAACACCTGAGCTGCATGTCACTCTCCAAACGTCCACACCATGCCAACGTGAGGCCACGACAGATTTAACGTGGGACAGTTCCCAAGAACACGATGGTATTGGTAGGATCGAGTTTCGAAATCGCAATCGTATGGTTGCTAATCCGCTACACTTTCAACCGGGCCCGTCGGAATAAAGTACCTCAATGCAATTCAGAGGCCGTGCGGCATTTTATTTTTTGTAACGTCTATGTTATGTTACTCAAATGGAATTTCATAATGTTGCTTTCATAAAAAACTACAACGAAATATAGTTGAAGCTGCGATAAATCAAATTATTATTTAACCCCTTGGGTACAGATTTATATGAAAAAAAAGTAGTCCGGATTATCGTTTGCACATTAGCTACTGTTATATTTTCGTATTATCGTCTGTGCGCTAACTACTGTTATATTTTCGTATAGTTTCGTTTGATAAGAATGGCAACCGTATGAGAGAGATCGCACAGCTTCTGATCTCTGCGTTCATTCCTAAAAAGAATGTCTGATAACGCAGCCGTGTAAATATTTCTATGTATGGAGTCAGATTAAATAAAGTGTATTTTTGTAAAGAACACGGTTGAATAATTTGATTCAAGGAGAGTCTCGTAACACCACTCACTCTTGCCATGAACAAGAAAGTACGTGTTTAATTTTGTCCTAGTTTGAATGACGAACTAGACTCGTCATCCGTAACTTAGGCAAAACAAGTGCATGACGAGTCTCAGTCGTCAAATGTACCCAAGGGGTTAACTGTAGCTATTTTTCATTCTCTTGACTATCTAGTTAGAAGATAAGTGGATTACTAGCCAGAGGGTTGCGAATTTGAAACTCGGTTCACACAAAGAACTTGTGTATGTGGAGGATAGTTTAAGTTAAATCTGTCGTACTCAAATTTCCTCACGTTAGAGTAGTGTGGAAATTTAGAACGTGGGGTGCCTGCTCAGGAGTTGCTCTCGTCATTTGACTGTAGTCCATAATTTCGAGGTGTTGTCCTCGGTGTTTCCTTTCGAGATTGATTCCGGAACATCTCCAATAGCCAATTGTGTGTTCCTGTGCGACGTTAATTAACGAAATAGCTTCCTATATAATTTAAAATTTATATATCTTTTCAGTCTTAATGTACTTATGACTGGAATATTTATACATACCTAACATTTAGCCTTAAGCATTGTAGTGAGGAAGAGATAGGGTTCCAAATGCCCCACCTCTTGGAAAGGTTAAAGCAGTGTATATAGGCTCTTTTAAAGTTTAATACTCTTGTAGCTAGTTCTACAAACCAAATCTTGCTTGTTTCTAGATTATCAAATGGAAAATAATGGTTTAATATACCTAATCAGTATGGAAGTTCATTTGTTGTTTAAAGAAAACAGCCAAGTGGCTGATGAGAGATAATAGATGAACTGCATTTAAGCTTTCAAATTGCATGTTGCATCTGAAAATTTTATTTTAGAATTGAATCTTCTATTTAAAAGCAAAATTAATACATTTCTCAAAAATGACATATTACACGTATATTACAAATTACAAGTATGTTACATATTACAAGCATATAATATATTACATGTGTATTACATGTATTATATATTGCACTCATATAACATATTAGAAGCATATAATATATTACATGTGTATTACATGTAGTATACACAGTCCAGTCACATTAATGTGACCACCACCTACTTTCGACGTCAACGTGAAATAACCAATCACAAAAGGCAAGTTGCAGCACATTGCAGTGGAGTGTATATAAAGGATGTCCTAGGGCATTGGAAAGCATTTCAATCGTTGGCGTAATGCAGAAACGTAGCGATTTATCCGACGTCCAAAAGGGCATGATTATTGGCTTTCGGGCCAAGGGTGGAAGCATTTCGGAAACGGCTAATTTTGTGAACTGTTCGCGTGCCGCCGTGGTAAAAGTATACCGTGCATGGCAAAATGACACTATCCAAAATCAGCGGCGCGGCACATGTGGTGCACCACGGGCTATAGATGACATAGGCGAACGAAGGCTACGGAAATGCGTTCGGGCGAATAGACGTGCAACTGTTGAGCAACTGACCGCCCAGATGAACCAAGGGGCTACCAAGAGTGTATCCTCAACAATGGTTCAGCGAACGTTGCTGCGCACGGGCCTCCGCAGCAGACGCCTGATTAATGCACCTATGCTTACTGTTGTTCATCGGCGACGAAGGCTGGAATTTGCACGCCAGTACCGCAACTGGACGTCCACAGAGTGGCGACAGGTGAATTTTCCCGATGAATCACGTTTTATGCTCCATCGGACAGATGGACGTTGACGTATACGGCGTGAAACGTCTGAAAGCAAACACCCTGCAACAATTGCCGGAAGGATCCAGGCTAGAGGAGGGAGCATTATGGTTTGGGGAATGTTTTCCTGGCATTCACTGGGTGCACTCATCATCAGAAACCTAATTGACTCTCTTCTTGCACGTCTCGCAGCGGTCCGCTCTGCCAAAGGTGGTTATTCTGGCTTTTGACAGGTGGTCACATTAATGTGACTGGACTGTGTATATTACACTCATAAAACATATTACACGTGTATTACATATTACATGCATTATATATATTACATGTATTATATATTACATGTATTATATATTACATATTACATGTATTATATATTACATGTATTATATATTACATACATTATATTTTACATATATTACATGCATTATATATTACATGTATATTTACATATAAATACATTGTAAAGCATAATTTATTGAATCCATTATATACACTTGTCATCATAAAAGTTACTCAATTTCAGGGCCGCTTTTTTTATTCATACATAAAACATATTCAAACAAAAAGGATTGGTAGAATTGACAGGCGGCATATTTTGGCATGGAAATTGAAATGATCAGTCGGGCAAATGAAAAATATTCAACTAAAATGAAAATAAAATCTGACTTTCGAGTAAGATTAAAAATGAGTTTCAAAAATAAAGGATAGAAATTCTGAATACTTGAACTTTGAACACATATTAAATTTTGAATCAATATAGAGCTAGGCAGTGTGGAGTTTAATTAAATTCCTTGCTTGTTGAACAAGGAAAAAATAATAAACGCTTTCGAATCTGGCAACGAAGAACGGTCCAAAATTTTATCTACTAGATGGAATAACAATCTGAATAAGTTATTGCTCTTTTTTCTTTTAAAATTGTGTTAAAACTTTTACTTCTGATTCAACTCAAGGATATTGTTAGAGATAGAGTTACTAAAGTTAAACTTAGAAAAATAATTAAATTTAAATTTACTTTCAGGTTTTTAAAACTAAATTTAAGTTTACTGAATCAAAAAATTTTGAAAGGTCTGACTGTAAAATGAAACAGGATAAAAAGCAAACTTTTGACATCGACATAACTTCTATCAATTGCATCAAAAACTAGTTCTTTTTTCGGTTTCGGTAAATCGTTTGCGTTCCGAACACACGTTGCCAAGCACATTCTTAAAACTTACTTTATTTTTAATCCTGGGTGAGTAAATTAATGGGATATACAACTCGTCAGTGTTTTTGGCAAGAAATTCTGGCAGCCAGAGAGCAAATCCATTACACTTTCGACTTGTTTCATAAAAATGACATAATTTGACTATCTAGATTTTACGGTACAACAAAATAATAATTAGAGGCATTTAATTTATACGAGGATAAAGTGTTAGTTTTTTAAAAATGCCTCTAAAGAAAGAGTAAAAATTACATTTAATTGTCTGCAAGAAAGTTGAAAAATCGCAGATTCATTTATCAATGTCGAATTATCATGGAAATGAATGGACGATTATTTTGTTGTAATTATTAATGATCAAGTTGTTCTCAAATTTTTTTTTCTTCGCCGATCGTATTTCTGGTGTTTATCACACACACAAACGTATTTAATTACGTAGAGAAAACTCTGTAGCAAATTTGCTTTAAGCTAAGCGCAGAATCACAATTAAATAAGCTATTAACTATGAGAGGCATTTTTGTCAAGTTAAATATAGGTGGCGATAGTGCTTCTTCGCGATACGTGTTACTTATTCTGTACTTCACGTCAGTTGGCTTATTTTTAGAATCCGATATCAGCACTTCGCAAATAAAAATTTCAAAGAACTAACTCCAAATTAATACATGCTAGTTGATTGGCCAACACGAATTTCAATAAACGCCAAGCGTTGATGTAATAGAGATAAACTATATTTTAAGGTAACCCTGATGTGTATAATTCGAGAGCATTATGACAGCAGGAGCAAAATCTTCGCAGACCATCTGGTTTGTTTGTTTTACACTGAGAATCCCTGTCGATAAACTAAAGATGCATAATCCAGAGGAATTCTCCTTGGTGTACGGGACCACATTAAACCGGTTGGAAAGAGTAACGGATTAGCAACCGCAGAGTTGTGAGTTCGAATTCAGTCAAAGACCGTCGTGTGCAAAGGGAATTGGTGCACGTTAGACCTGTCGTGCGCACCCAACCATCCTTGTTAACCCTGCACATCGCATCTGGGTTCAGTTTTCTACGTGGATTGAGAATCATCCACTTTAGTACCAGTTCTCCGAACTCGGGTTCATCGCTGGTTTTCGTCGAATCATTTTGGGTTAAAAAGTCAAATCCAGAGCCGAACATTCCTTTTGGATAGAACAGAGGGAAGGTGAAGGGCTCCACGGGTTCGTCGGTACTCTTCAAATTGACGATTTTTTGGCCAAGCTGATGCACCACCATTTCGTTATTCGGAAATCCAGCGATTTCATTAAAGCTCTGCTGATTCCAAGTTTAAGGTTCGAGCCTCCGGAAAGCTTGGATCGGTTTTAAACATGAGGAAGTATTCATCATTGGACAAGGTAACGTTGAATCTTCTGTAATCAGCATCTTCTGTAATCAGCATCTTCTGGTATTGGGAACAGGAATCGAAGATGAGGAGGAGGTATTCCTTCTGCAGTGGCCTGCCGGATGACTTCTTCTTCCACTGCTAGCATGTTTATGAAGGCTTGCCCGAAATTGTTCTAAGATCGGAAATTTAGCTCCCTTAATTTCATTAGAGCTCTGCTAATTCCAAGTTTAAGATTCGAGCCTCCGGAAAGCTTGGATGGATGGACTTTAAACATGAGAAAGTATTCTTCATTGGACAAGGTAACGTTGAATCTTCTGTAATCAGCATCTTCTGTAATCAGCATCTTCTGGTATTGGAAACAGGAATTGAAGATGAGGAGGAGGTATTCCTTCTGCAACGGCCTGCCGGATGACTGCTTCCATTTCTAGCATGTTCGTGAAGGCTTGCCCGAAGTTGGTCTAAGATCGGAAATTTAGCTCCATTAATTTCATTAGAGCTCTGCTAATTCCAAGTTTAAGGTTCGAGCCTCCGGAAAGCTTGGATGGGATTTAAACATGAGAAAGTATTCTTCATTGGACAAGGTAACGTTGAATCTTCTGTAATCAGCATCTTCTGGTATTTGAAACAGGAATTGAAGATGAGGAGGAGGTATTCCTTCTGCAACGGCCTGCCGGATGACTGCTTCCATTTCTAGCATGTTCGTGAAGGCTTGCCCGAAGTTGGTCTAAGATCGGAAATTTAGCTCCATTAATTTCATTAGAGCTCTGCTAATTACAAGTTTAAGGTTCGAGCCTCCGGAAAGCTTGGATGGGCTTTAAACATGAGAAAGTAATCTTCATTGGACAAGGTAACGTTGAATCTTCTGTAATCAGCATCTTCTGGTATTGGAAACAGGAATTGAAGATGAGGAGGAGGTATTCCTTCTGCAACGGCCTGCCGGATGACTGCTTCCATTTCTAGCATGTTCGTGAAGGCTTGCCCGAAGTTGGTCTAAGATCGGAAATTTAGCTCCATTAATTTCATTAGAGCTCTGCTAATTCCAAGTTTAAGGTTCGAGCCTCCGGAAAGCTTGGATGGGATTTAAACATGAGAAAGTATTCTTCATTGGACAAGGTAACGTTGAATCTTCTGTAATCAGCATCTTCTGGTATTTGAAACAGGAATTGAAGATGAGGAGGAGGTATTCCTTCTGCAACGGCCTGCCGGATGACTGCTTCCATTTCTAGCATGTTCATGACGGCTTGCCCGAAATTGTTCTCTGATCGGAAATTTAGCTCCAGCAATTCCATTAGAGCTCTGCTGATTCCACGTTTAAGGTTCGAGCCTCTCGGGGTCAGCATTATCGGAGACTAGAAGCACCTCTAGTCATATTGTAGTCTTTTTCGAATTAACATTTAGCATTCTGCGTCGGTCAGATAGTCATCTGGACTGTGATAGTCTTCTTGTAGTAAACGAATCCACCGGCGATGAATCTATAGGTACCATGACTGTTGATGGTTCGATTGCCATCCACGTTGAATGAAGCCAGAGTGAAACATGCATTCAAGTTTCGAATCCTTTCGTGGAATTTTTTGGCTAGGGGATGACGCTGTATGTAGAGGCTCCAATTCATTCGGAAATTGCTGTGGTTTTAGCTCGATTCGGCCATGCAAGCAGCGTTGCCAAAAAAGTTGCGGTTAATTCAGTCGGATACACGTTCTTTGGGGGAATGGATTGCTCCACAGTAATTGCACACAGTGTTGAAAGGTCCCATGCTTTGGCAAGTTACTTCGGCATTGACAGGGCACTCGTGTTGAATAACTTTTATTAGTTATACAATAGATGCATTCACTAAAATTGTTGGAATTGTTTCGTCCAACCTCTCCATCATGACTGGTGTATCATAGAAAAATATATGCAAATACGAAGCCCAGAGAAGTCCCATTTCCAAAACAATCCCAAAGTCAAGACCTGGTTCGCATCCGATATTGATAGATAACTTAATTTCATCAAAATCCTTACCCCGTTCTTATAATAAAATTTACAAGCATACAAGAATTTCTCCCTTTTTCAGTAAAGGATTCAAGTACACAAAACTTAATTTGCTAGAAAAAAGGCTAAACTTGTGTAAATTTTGCCTCTGCATCGCATTGTAATCGAGTTAACTGCGTTTGTTTACTATATTGTGCTCCTCGTAAAAACAACGAAGAAATAAGATTTTAGAATTTAAATTTTCTCTGCTTCACAATTCACAACAAATAAACACTGCCCTTAGTCTATGCATAGTCCGATTCCAGCGAAAAGTCACCTGTGTCACGTGATTTTGAACGAGTCTATTAAATGGATAAAGGAACCCCAGGTGAAAACGCAAACAAGTCATCTCTATTTGCGCCATTAGTGCTGATTCTGGCACCGTGTTTATCGTTCGATACTAACGTTGGCAGGGATAAACCATGTATGACATAGCAGCATATATTTCTTTGTCTTCTGCATATGGCAGCCTTTATCCCAAACAACCTTTCACACCTTCTCAGAAATCAACTGACTCAAGGTCGTCAGCCTTCTCGCAGGAGATTGCGACTACGACGAGAGGGCCGTCGATTTTTGAAAAGATGTGAAGACACGTTAAGAGAAGTCTGCCGTATGCAAAAGCATGAATGGTCATAACCATATTGTTGATCACCATTTATTTTTTTTGGATTGGTTTCGTTGCCATCAGAACCCTAATTTAATTAATAGACTCGTTCAAATCCACGTGACTTGGCTTCCCATCCCCGGAAGCGGCACTAAATAGTGTGCTCTTCGAAAAAGAACAAGTAGTGTTTTGTAATGTGTTAGAATTTTAATTTTTATTGCTTTTCACAATTCATAACAAATGAGCACTGCTCCACTGCATATTGTATGTGATATAGTGCGGCTCCGACAAAAAGGCAGTCGATTTTAAAATGATGTGAAATTTCGTGAGGAGATGGCCGTCATGCGCAAACACATGCATGGCGATCACCGTGGATGGTTCCCCCCCCCCCTCCCCGTCTACAAGTTATCACTGCAATCGCTTTCGGCGCCAAACCAGAATTCGAGCAAAAAATTGCCGTGCGGAAACGCTTTGCTTACGTTCCACGACCTATCACCTAATTTAAAGTTTAGACTCGTTCAAGGACCTCGTGATTCGACTTGCCAACTCGAGGGAGCCGGACCGTACGTGTCAGTGAGCTTACAGTAAGCATCTTTAATCATTTCAGGACGAGCGACAAGGGGTTCTTTCCAGCAGTTGTCGAATTACACAGGTAACTATCTACATTTTTTATTTTTTTATTTAGAGTAAGCTATCCTTTTCTGCCTTCATCTCCATTATACTATGCCCTAATCCTTCTTTTTAACTTTTCATATTGTTTACTTAAAGTTGTCTGTCTTTCGAGGGGCGTAGTTTGGCCAAATATGACCCTTGTGCCATGATACCCTAAAACAACCAACCATCAAGGCAAGGAAAATTTCTTTTTCCTTTGTGGATCTTCATTCCCTATGGAGTAATAGAGTTTTGTCTCGACGAGGTAACTCGTCATTAGCAAAAGAGACCAGATCTATGAGTGAGGTATTTCGCCATTAGCAAAAACGACCAGATCTATGGGCGAGGTATTTTTCGTCATTAGCAAAACTGACCAGATCTATGGGCGAGGAATCTCAATATTAGCAAAACTGACCAGACCTATGGGCAAGATATCTCGTCATTAACAAAACTGACCACATCTATGGGCGAGGTGTCTCATTATTAGCAAAACTGACTAGATCTATGGGCGAGGCATCTCATTATTAGCAGAAATGATCACATCTATGGACGAGGTATCTCATTATTAGCAAAACTGACACAAGATCTATGGGCGAGGTATTTCGTCATTAGCAAAACATACCAGACCTATGGGCGAGGTATCTCGTCATTAACAAAACTTACCAGATCTATGGGCGAGGTATCTCATTATTAGCAAAACTGACCACATCTTGGATGAAATATCTCGTCAAAACCACTTGGAGGTTAAGAAAATATGATTATGAAATTATGCAACCCAATATATTTAAACAATTATGCCCGATGGAATCCATGTTGTCTTCAAGAGAATGCAAATTAATCTAACCTCTCTCTTAGTCTTGTTTATTAAACGGCGCTACTTAAAAGAGCACTCCATTGAGACATCCGTTGAAAGATAAGGACCATTTCATTTTAATATTGTCGTACCACCATCCATGCAGTATTCGTGTGGAATATTAGGCCTCAACCCAACACTACTTAGTAGTGGACTCAGTAGGCTATTTCTCGTTAATGATGTCCCCAATTTAGCAGGTCACTAACCTACCGCGCCTTGTGTGGAATGTTTGATGTGCTGTTCAACTGGTAGGGAGGTAGTTCGGAATCCGATTATGTGATTGTTTGCGCAGAACTTCACGAACTTGGCGTTGCACAATGGACTTGACTACCCGTTTGATTACATGAATGATAACTCAATATAATGCGTAAGTATGGGGGCGATTCAAACACCGGAGAGTCTGCTTATTGCATAGCCGTAGGTACGATAATGTTAAGCCATGCAAATTTGCATTCGATGCTTATGAACTCAATCACACGAGTTTTGTTACACTTTAAGAATTTTTCGTGTTCACAGCTACTATCAATTAGTATTCATGTTTTAGATACTGTCTTGAAAAATTCGATCGTATCAGATTTATACAATAAAATGTTTCTGAAAAGTATTATGGTATGTTTTTCTAATAATTATCGCTTCTCCAAATTAAATTTTCAATAATAGTTCTATTTGATGTGGAAGAAAATTAGATTTTCTGAAATTTTACCTATTCTAGTCTGAAAATAAAATATCCTTAGAATCAATATTCTTTCACAAATTCGTGATCTCGAAAGCCTTATACGGATATAGTTCACTCAGTTCTTATAAAAATGGGATTATATTTGTTATCCGTTTTTAATAGGCTACTTCAATATCAATATATAAATAAAAAATCAGGTTCGATAAAAAAAAGTTCATTAAGATTAAATTATTGTTTTCCTCCCAAATAATAATACTATCAGATTTTAAAATCTCCTATTTTAATTATCGCTTTGAGACAGAATCTTCACAGAGTTAAGGAAAGACAAAATATTAAATCTGTTTTGTAAAGCCCACTGTATTTAACTGTACAATAAAATAAAGTAACTAAAATATGTTTTCTGACCTCATCTTTAAGCATTTCAACGCATACGAAAAACTTAATTGCTTCTTTCTATCACATAAAATAGACGCTCAAAGCAATAACAGTTGCTCTGCACAGATAAAAGATAAAATCCCTTTCTCTCAACCTGTTCCGTTTTCAGATAGGACATAAAGCAAACCTTCCTCTATTGTCAAGTAGCTACATTAAAAGCTTTTCTATTGCTGAGACAATTGGTTTGGAATGGCACATCTTAATACCTGTGAAGCGAGAATGTTGACGCGAAAAATAGAATGAGTAGCTATGAGGTCCTTCTCCTTCCAACTGAAAAAGTAAACGAAGCTCAAAATGTGATGATGCAGCATTGGATGGGAAGAATCGTGGAGCAAAGAGACTAATTCTCATCAGAAGCAGAAAGTGTTCAAACCGTGATGAATGAAAATATTCTTAGTTACACTAATCAACGCACGAACACCATGATAGCAGTTGTAAACCTGTCGAATTCTTGTCTTAGACCCTCCTTCGTGTTTGGAGGAGTACTATTTTTGCAATACAACTGTTACTTTTCTAGTGCTGTAAATACACTGGATGTGAAAAACTCATACAAAAGTTATGTTGTGAGTTACTGATGGGTAAAAACAAAATTATAACAATAACAGTAAAAAGTCTTTGCACTGCACTGGCTGCTATAAGACAGATGGGTAACTGTTAACTCAAAAATGGAAAGGAGGTGGTCTTTATATACTTTGTAGACTGTATAACTACCTCAAACACTGATGCTGGCTTTCAAAAGTTTTTTCACGCAGAAAATGAGTTCCTGGACTCATTCCTATGTTTGAGCAGGTTGTTGATGCAGAATGGCAGTATTTCTAATAACAAATGGTTCAGTGGTATTTTTTGGTCACAACGATTAGACGATTAGAGAGATTTTTTCAGTTAAATAGTTATCATTATTCCAAACTTTGACTACACCAGCTTTTTACTAAACATCTTCAGTTATGTAAATCGCCACAAGCTGTTTCGTTTTATTTTGAGATTACCCTTTTAAAATAATGGCGTTCTTTAGGTTTTGAACGCCAGTTAATCTAACTTGTCTGCTACGCTTAGGTTGCAATATTCAAGCTCTTCAGATATAATCAAGACCGAATATCAAGTAGTTTTACTTCTCAATCAATTGATTACGGTAGATGTCTGTAGAAGTGTGTTAACTAGCTTATTACCATCTTACCTTAAATTCAAAAGTGTTGTGCTTGTCGCTTCATTGATAAAACAATGAAGCACGTCCAAAATAAGTGTTTTGAAAGAGAGCGACCCAAAGGACTAATATATCTTTATGGAAGAACCACGCATCAGCAGTTCTTACAACCAACCAACCGCCTAAAGAGAAGGAGTCGCTTGTCATCTTATCTTGTTCAATTTGGAATTTTAAAACTGCTCTCCTGAAAAGTCACTTATTTAAAGACGTATACTTTTTTACGTAGAGGATGAAAGTAAATCAACACACTTTATTCAAACGGTGCACTACGATAAGGTGCACTTTCTTTGGACTTGATGACCCTATAAGGGTTTATCCGAAGAATATAAGACCAACCGGTCTGGTGGTTAAGGTGTTACCTTCTAGATCGGAAGATTCCTGGTTTGAATCCGAGTCAGTGCATATATGTTTGTAAGCGTATGGTGTAGAGGCGGCTGGTGCACCTTAAATCTGTCGTGGCCGAAAAAACCTCACGTTGGGTTGTTGGGGAAGTTTGGAGAATGGGGTGCCAGCTCAGGTGTTGCCACGTCATCTGACCGTGGTTCAAAATTACGTGGTGTCGTCCTCTAATTGGGGATTGATCCCTGACCGTCATCAATAGCCCATTGTGTCGCTCTAGTACGACCTTAATTAAAATTTCCTTACCTTACCATACATCCTTATCGAAAACCAACCCGAAAAGGTTTACGCTTATCGATTGAATGTTATATTCCGGATATGCGTACGCACAACTGATACTTTAAGGCACGCATTCGAATTTTCCATATTCATCTAGAACTTTATTTTCGTTTTGATTTACTCACAGGTATTTACACCGTGGTAACGCTAAATAGATAGATTGGAATTTTTAGTGCTGGAATTTGAAATGATCGGAAATGACAACATAAATCTTGCGACATGAATACCTCTGGAGTGATACGTCCATCCGAAATACGAATCCAAGTCCATCTTACGGTCGAATCTTATCAACCTGCATGTGAAGGTTATGAGGGTTGTCTGCACCACATTTGATTGCATTGGTGCTTTAACCCTCCAAGAGATGAAATATCTCGTCGAAGATCTGGTCAATTTCGCTCACGACGAGATTTCTTGTCGATACAAAACTTCCCTATTTCTCCTACTGTGAATGAAGTCTAATTGTAAAAAAAATTGTCATTTGTCTAGAACCGGTGACAGTTTAGAACAGGTTTTTACAGCAGTGGTCGGCCACACAACAGAACAGTTTTCGACTTGAAGATAAACACCAGGAGCACTTAAGTCCGCTATATAAATACACCTATCCCTTGTTGGAGGTTGATCCAATGTTTGTTTTTGTTGTTTTTGATGGCACAAGGGGCCAGTAGCACATAAGTCCGCTATATAAATACACCTATCCCTTGTTGGAGGTTGATCCAATGTTTGGTTTTGTTGTTTTTGATGGCACAAGGGGCCAGGAGCACATAAGTCCGCTATATAAATACACCTATCCCTTGTTGGAGGTTGATCCAATGCTTGGTTTTGTTGTTTTGGATGGCACAAGGGGCCAGGAGCACATAAGTCCGCTTTATAAATACACCTATCCCTTGTTGGAGGTTGATTCAATGTTTGGTTTTGTTGTTTTTGATGGCACAAGGGGCCAGGAGCACATAAGTCCGCTATATAAATACACCTATCCCTTGTTGGAGGTTGATCCAATGTTTGTTTTTGTTGTTTTTGATGGCACAAGGGGCCAGGAGCACATAAGTCCGCTATATAAATACACCTATCCCTTGTTGGAGGTTGGTCCAATGTTTTTTGTTGTTGTTTTTGATGGCACAAGGGGCCAGGAGCACATAAGTCCGCTATATAAATACACCTATCCCTTGTTGGAGGTTGATCCCATGTTTGGTTTTGTTGTTTTTGATGGCACAAGGGGCCAGGAGCACATAAGTCCGCTATATAAATACACCTATCCCTTGTTGGAGGTTGATCCAATGTTTGTTTTTGTTGTTTTTGATGGCACAAGGGGCCAGGAGCACATAAGTCCGCTATATAAATACACCTATCCCTTGTTGGAGGTTGATCCAATGTTTGTTTTTGTTGTTTTTGATGGCACAAGGGGCCAGGAGCACATAAGTCCGCTATATAAATACACCTATCCCTTGTTGGATGTTGATCCAATGTTTGTTTTTGTTGTTTTGGATGGCACAAGGGGCCAGGAGCACATAAGTCCGCTATATAAATACACCTATCCCTTGTTGGAGGTTGATCCAATGTTTGGTTTTGTTGTTTTTGATGGCACAAGGGGCCAGGAGCACATAAGTCCGCTATATAAATACACCTATCCCTTGTTGGAGGTTGATCCAATGTTTGTTTTTGTTGTTTTTGATGGCACAAGGGGCCAGGAGCACATAAGTCCGCTATATAAATACACCTATCCCTTGTTGGAGGTTGATCCAATGTTTGTTTTTGTTGTTTTTGATGGCACAAGGGGGCATGAGTGATTGGATTGAATTTGGAATTTTATGGCTTAGGTGAGAAACTGCGAGAGACAGATGTGATCAAGCTGCAACAAACATATGGGTTGATCCTAAGCAAAGCAGAAGCAATTGACGGAATGTTCTGTTTTGTGTTTCAGAAGTGGAATGACGTTCACCTGAGGTGGAACTCTTCGGACTTCGGGGGTGTGACGGCGGTTCGCATCCCCGCCTCACAGATCTGGAGGCCCGATGTCATCTTGCGTAACAAGTAGGTACGACTCATCTTCCAGTCACGACTCGTATAACAACAGCACCACTAACCTCTCACACAAAGATATCATCTCTTCACTCTGAGAGATTCTCGTTCCACCAGCAGCTGTTGAAAGCTGAGCAGCTACTGTCTCTACACACTAGTCTATTTTGATAGTCTAGAGAAGTGTATCGTCACTTCTCTTCACCATAAAACCTAAGGGGAGGAATGATGGAATGTTTTACTTGGAGTAGACATCACGAAATATAATCTGATAACAGCTCGACAAAAATGAATTTAAAAAATGCTAATTTTCATAAAAAGGAACAATCAAATTGGAGGACTAAAATAAATTCGCACTTTTGTACTTCCGGCGAGTTGTTTAAATATTTAATTAGACACATTAATGCGTATTTTGAAATCTTGATACCTCTTGAAGTATCTGGGCCACGGTTTCTCAGTTGGCTTACCATAAAATTACCTTACCTTACCGTACATCCTTATCGAAAACTCCCTCAAGGGACTGATCCCGGACCGTCGTCAATAGCCCGTTGTGTTGCTCTAGTACGACGTTAACTGAAATTACCTTACCTTATCAAAAACCAACCAGAAAAGGTTTCCGCTTATCGATTGAAAGTTACATTCCGGAGATGGGGCGTGCGCACTACTGATACTTCAAAGCACACATTCAAATTTTCCATATTCATCTAGAACTTTATTTTCGTTTTGATTGCAACGCGGGTTTGCAATCGTAGGGATGCGAGTTTTAAACTCGATTCAACCAATCGAAAGACCGTCGTGTACTTGGGGCTGGTGCACATTTATACTGTCGTGGCCTTAAATGTCCTCATGATGGCTTGATGTGGAAGTCCGGAGAGTGGGATGCCAACTCTGGTCTTGGTCTCGATATCTGACTACTTATTTCAAAATTACAAGGTGCTGTCCTTGGATCTTTTCCTGCGGAATTGAACCCGAACCGTCACCAATAACCCGCTGTGTTGCTTCCAGTGGAATGTGAATTCAACTACCTAGTTCGACACATCTATACAGTCAGCGTATTTCAAAACTTCCACTGCAAACTTTAAAAGGAAGTAGGAAACACAAAATTAAACCGTATTCACAAAGGGATGAATCTCCGTTGGCGCCATCTGCATTTACAAGTGAGATCTATTCGGCTATTTAACGGCACATTTATTTGAAAAATGATCAACTATACTCTTAATAAAAAATAATCACTCCAGTTGTGAATAAAGAAATCCCGAAACTGGAAATGGAGATTTAGGTGGAAGACCTCCCTTCCCGGAGTAATTTCCCCGATGCTTCACTGTAACAGTGTCTCAACAGGGCAGAGCCCGCATCAAGCACCGGAGCATAAATCTTTCGGTTTAACGTCCCCGAATCCTTAAGTAGGGCGCTTTGCGGTGGCCATCGAAACATTAGACGCGAACTGAAACTCGGCGCACAATTATTCATGAGCCGACCGCTGTCTAATCTTTCCTTCATTTGGAAATGAATTATTTTCCTCTGGAGAGGAATAGTCCCCGGATACGTCCGGCGGATCGCATAACTTCATTCTCGGCGAGAAATTCAGATTCAGCAGCCCCGAATGCATATTTCAGCATGTTTATGGACGTCGTTCCGCCTTATTCATTATCATTTAATTCCGATGCTTGGATTGGAATGAGACACCGGCAGCATTTTGAAAACAAGTTTGGATAATGACGACCTGCTTGCGTGGTTTATGGAACGTCGTTCCAAGAAAAACTGCGATAGTGCTTATTTCCCGATCCGGTAGTAAAACCTGTCCTAAAACCAACGTTGTGGTTTTCATCGATTCTCAGGTAGCAATAATAGCTCATAGTACACCTAGTCAAAATGAACGATTTTGTGTATTGATGTTGAGAAAAAGTAAGACATCTTGAGAAGTTCAAGAAAAAAGGTTGCCTTACAGTGAATTCCGAGTCCTTATGGTATTTACCATCAAGGACCCATTTACTAAGGCTGGAGTACAATTGTCTCCAGCCTTAGCATATTGGTCCTTGGTCCAACCTTAGTAATCTCCTATGCCTCTTCGTAACATCTAGAGACTCATCTATAAGGACTAACAGATTTCCAATCCACAAAGAGATGTGTACTGGAAAAAACTGGATTGAGAAATATAAAGCTCATATCCCCAATTCGCTGTAGTATAAAGCTAACAAATTGGCTGAGGCTGGAGAACCAGTTTGCCTTACCAAAATCCCTTTGCCTTCGCTAGCATCAAGAGGCTATATGTTCGTCTATAAGCACTAGTAGACTTTCAATATAGGAAGATATCCACAGAAAAGAATTAGAATGTTTTATTGAGGAATAAAATTCGTATATCCTAGGTTGTTTGCCTAGATCTGTTGGAGTCACCTGCTTTCGACTTCTTACAAGACATTACTAAATAGATTTACATCGTTTTGGGAGTAACGAGATCAGCTATCTGTCCCATTGCGAACTGAACGGAATGACTGGAGACCACCTCAAGGACTACCCTAAAATTGCTGACAATAAAATTACAAGTACTGTAGATAGTGTTTGTAAAACATATTTATTAATTAGGACATCTAGTGGATCATGGCCGAGAGACTAGGGACAAGCATAGGATAAAAAAATTCTGATATGATGGGCCTCAACTAAACACCTACAGTATCCTGTTGTTACTTATTCCTGGTGCTCTGGTATGCCCGCTTACAAGTCGAGAAAAGGAAATCTAACATTGCTGTCACCCGTACATTGGTGTAAAGCTACACAATGGCAAATTAGACAGGGATCAAATACTTAAGCTATTTTTTCATGGAACTTTACAAAATACTTCAAAAACCTTTTGAACAGATCTAACAAAATTCGATATTTATAAAACTTTATTAGAATGCGAAATGCTGTACTTATAAAATTATGGTTGCTCACGATATCTCGTAACCTGGCGCAACCAATATGTGATTTTAATTCCTCACCATGTGAATGTAATCTGGCAAGAACTCTCATAATTACCGGAGCAGTGCAGAATCTGCCATCTCTTCCTCGAGATATCTCTGCTTGAAGAGATACGATCCATTTAAGCCGGAATTGGAAAAATGATTGCTTAACTCTATGTACCTTTTTTCAACAATCGCTTAATTCCATGATAGGTCCACCAAGTCGAGGCTTTGATACAGTTGCAATATAAGCCTTCAGTGCTTTAGAGACACTAGTCATTGGGCAGTCATAGGCAATAGCACAGAGATCTTGGTTACACGACTCGCATTCCAGTACTTCACCTGCAAAAATTTAAATCCTTTCTAATGAAGAGTCTGAAGACATGCCAGTCTTTCGTACCTATATACGTGTTGCATACTTATTTACAAATTTTGATGCGTCCGAATATTTTTCGAACTCGAAACTTCTTTTGTATCCAGTCTTTGTGCATTGTTTTCTTTGTGTGGTACAAATCGGGGCTTCGTTCTTTTCTCCTCCAGTGCGGATCCCTCAACTCCGTCTAATGTCGACGAGGAACATGCCGTGCTCCGGTCATCGGGCGACATCTCGTGGACAACGCAGGTGCTACTGAAGAGTGCGTGCACGCTGGACCTTCGCTTCTTTCCATTCGACTTCCACCTCTGCCACCTCAACTTCACGTCTTGGTCATACGACATCCAGCAGGTAAGCACAAAACGCCGCTTTATGTGACAGGTAAGTTCGTTTGCTTCACCTGTTTTCCTCTCTGAAAACAGACAAGAGGATAAAACTCACATATCCCTCCAAGTAGTATCGATGAGATATCTCTTCCATCAAGATCCGACGATATTTGCTAATGGCGATATATCTCGTCATCAAGATACTGAGGATTTTTCTTTTCTGATTAGTCTTTTCTAAGGACGAGATCTTGTTCATCAAAATGCTCACTATATTTTTATGATGGTGGGAACGAAATCTGATTAGTTTTTTTCTAATGACGAGATATCTCGTCATCAAGATAATCAGGATTTTTTTTATGATGACGAGATCTAGACTTGGTTAGTTTCTTACTAATGACGAGGTATCTTGTTCATCAAGATACTGACGATTTTTTTTATGATGGTGGGATCGAGATCTGATTAGTTTCTTACGAATGACGAGATATCTTGTTCATCAAGATACTGACGATTTTTTTTTATGATGGTGGGATCGAGATCTGATTAGTTTCTTACGAATGACGAGATTTCTTGTTCATCAAGATACTGATGATTTTTTTTATGATGGTGGGATCGAGATCTGATTTTTTAATGACGATATATATCGTTATCAAGATACTGATAATTGCTTTTTATGATTTTGGGATCTAGATCTGATTAGTCGTTTCTAATGATGAAGTATCTAGTCATCAAGATAATCAAGACGATTTAGATACTGACAATTTTTTATGATTACGAGATCCTGTTATTTTTTTTCTTCTAATTACAAGATATCTCTCTTGTCCATCAATATCTCCGTCAGCTTTGATACTGACAAGAAACCTCGTCGAAACAACCACCAGGAGAGTTAATGTAAAATATGTCTAGCCTACATCTTGCCAGTTCAGCATCACGGTTCCATTACGTCCGTGTTACCTGTTTTTATTACAATAGCATGTTTTCATTCGATTTCCCAATAGTTAATACAGGTCCACGGCTTCAGTTGAGACGGATAGATACTGGTCTATTTTGTTACTGGTACTACCGCAGTGTCCGAAGGGTTAGAGCACTCATTTGAAGTGTGTGAGACTGAATACTTGATTTTGAGCTCAACTCTTGCATGTGAAAATATCGTGCATGTTGGTTCATATATTTTTTTTTTCAATTTCTCTCCACCGTCAATATGGAACATGAATTTCCCCCAAGGCCTCAAAGAGGATATTCACCTCCCTGTGACCCATCTTTCCTCAAGACCTTAAGGAGGACCTTTATTCCCACGTGGGAATCATATTCGTCCCAAAACTCAAGGAGAGCATTTGACTCACTGTGTTTCAGAAACGATTAATCTGGTTCAAAGTAGTGACGACACTAATCAGATTTGATTGATACCACATTGGAGGCATTAATCCAAGGCAGAAGTTTAGGTTAAGTGTGCCTTATTAAAATGGTAAATCCTTCTAGGGACCAGATAACGGCCGATATGTTACTGTTAGTTGTTTCCCAACTGATGGAATGGATGTGTTGATAGAAAAGTATCATTACTCATATTTCGTACCTTATTTCAATCCATTTATAATAAGTATTGCATCCTTATTAATAAATGGATTTTATTCCTCTAATTGAAGGGTAATTATCCAAAATTATGCACAAGAATTTCGTTTACCTTTACTGGTGACAAAACTTCTTATTTCCAATAAAATGAGTGACAAAAAATATATCTCAATCATTTTACCACATTTAGATTCTGAACGTCCACTTCAATTTTATCCCATTCATATTAACCCTCAGGGGAACATCCGCTTTAGGTGTGTAAGGACCTCACAGTCTTGAGTACCCGAGTGTGAGTTTTTCCACGGGGTTTAAAGAGCTAGTGAGTTAAACTTAGGAGTTGAGCTCCCGGGATACCTAAGCGATCTTTTTCTGATTTCGTCCCACAACTCTATTTCCCAATTCCTCTTTCTCCCCTGTCACGACATTTTTCACTTCACGTTCTTCTGTGTTTGACACAGATTATCCAAATATGGGGCTTGCACCATAAAACTCAAAAACAACCATTCATATAATCAGACTGCTGAAAAATTTCATTGTAGTGGGAAGTTTTGAAATTATTATATGCAAATCCATAGCTCAAATCAAGCACAAGTATTTAAGTTATGTGGCAAAATTTGCGAATGTATTCCGTATCAAAACTTATATTATTTATATCTGTTGTTGTTTCCATTCGACAAACTATATATATATATATATATATATATATATATATATATATATATATATATATATATATATATATATATATATATATATATATATATATATATTATTGCTTTTATTGTTAGAATTATATAACACAAATAATATTTACAGCCTCTGGTGATATACTTAGGAACGTTAAAATTACTACAAGAAACTTAAGAGGGTAGAACAATTGAAAAAGCACGCTTTGATTTACTTAATAAATTAGATTAAGCTCAATATTTTCGAAGTACAAGCATCATACTATTTTAAACCATTTACAACCTGAAAGCAAACTTTCTCTCATACTAAACTTGTGTAATCACTCCGCCCTACATACCCAAAGCGTGCATTAATATTCCTTCTGCTAATATTTCAAATCCTTCAGGCTATTATAATTAGTCTGATTCCAAACCCTTCAGACTCTTGCGAGTGTCATCAGCAGACAAATGAGCACATCTGCCCCGGGAGGCACACTCAGACAACTCCTCAGCCAGTCCTCGAGACTCTGGGGTCGGTGGGGAAATTGCGTCGATGGAAGGTACTCCAGCAGGTACACTTCATCGCAATGAGACAGGATAACGGCCTCAATGAAGTCGTCTGGTTCGTGCTGATGCTGTGTGTTTACGGATAATCTGAAATTGCTTCCCTGACTGCACTTGTTCTCTCCTTGCGGTTGTCTGTCTCGAAGTGGTATCTCGTCATTAGTAAAACTCACCAGATCATCTTGATGGACGAGATATCTCGCAAAAAAGTAAAGAACTGATATCTTCATCATCAAACTACGGTAATACCAGTATCTTCCATGATTACGAGATATCGCGTCGAAACCACGTGTCCCCTTTTATTTTAGATACATACACTACCTTACAATAATGGACCGTACAGCAAGATGTGATGGTATAAGGGAAATAATACCTGCTTTAATAGGGGGATGGTCCCCCACGTGCTTCAATTACACTAGCAACCCTTCTGGGCATGCTTTAAATAAGGTTTTGATACACAGCTATGGGTATTTGTGTCCATTCCTGCTGCAAGAATGTCGCCAGCTCAGCTGTAGATTTCGGACGTGGTTCCCTGGTCCGTAAGCGTTGCTCTAATGCGTCCCACACAGTTCTATGGGGTTTAGATCTGGACTCTGAGCAGCCCAGGGAAGACATTTTACATCCATATCTTGATACCACCGCTTGACTGAGGCTGCGACATGACATGGAGCGTGGTCGTCCTGAAAATAACATTCGTCCAGTCCATAAAATTTCCAGAGCGTAGCAAGAACCTGATAGTCCAAAATGTTCATGTAGACGTCGGCGTTCAATTGACCAGGAACACAATGCAAAGGTTTCAGGCCATACCACGAAATCAAGTAATCGGATCAGACAAGTAATCGGATTTTATGCAAATCCGATAGCGTCCGGTCCATTATTGTAGGGTAGTGTATATAGTTATGTTACTGTTTGAGAAATATCTGTTGTTATCATCGGTGGGATGAAGTTTAACCAGTCCGTCCACAAAACCGAAAGCTTAAGATAAATTTACAACGTTTACGATTCCATTTTCTCCTGTTCTTGTAGTTACTCAGAACTCAATGTTATCGCTATCCTAAACCGTAATCAATACATTGTGTTTCTACATGCGCAGATGCCTTAATTATAGCCATTATATTAGTCTCAACATGATATGGGGATAAAGTCATCGACCTTCTAATGAAATAGACAGCATGTGATCGAAGTCGCTAGTGGAATATCTCTGATGTGTATATCCCGTGGCTTACGAATTGCCAACCGACAATCGAAGAACAGACGATAGTTTTTTTTATCAAGGTGGATATTCACTTTAATTAATCACTAATTTAGGATTCCCTCTTTCCACTACAATGACATGACATATCTTCACAAACTGCGCAACCAGAAGAAATAACATAAAGCTGCGTGCACATGCTAAGTCTATTTCATTAGAAAGTTGGTGCACACTGGTACAGGATAACAATCGCAACCTTTTAATGAAATGGAACGAGAAGGTGCCCGTAGTTTCGAATTATTTCTCCCGATTGCTCGGTTTGAAAATCTACGGGTGACGATCACATATTATTGAGATTAAACACGAATCCTAACGTAAGAATAATTATTGACTTCATATAGTGAGCGAGAGTGATTTGAAAGTACTATTTGGCGCTTTTATTAGCTAATCAGACCAATCAGATTCCTAAGCACACGTGATTGGAATCTACATGCTCCGTTTATTTCATTACAAAGTCGGTGGGATCAGTGGGTGCAAAGCATTTGTTCCTTTGAATATGTGCACCCACATTACACACTCTGTTATCACGATACGATTTCATTAATAACAGGTTCTTTCGTATTCGGGTCACAGTAGCCTAGTAGAAATAGCAGCGAATTAGCAACCAGAAAGTTGCGAGTTCGAAACTCGGTTCCGCCAAAGACCGCCGAGTACACGGGGGATTGTACATATTAAAAATGTCGTGACCTCTGATGTCCTCACGTTGCCGTGGTGTGGAAGTTTGGAAAGTGGGATGCCAGCTCAGGTGTTCTTCTCGTCATTTGACTGTGGTTCAAAATTACAAGGCGTTATCCTTGGATCCCTTGGAGATTCTTCCCGGGCCGTCATCAATAGCTCCAGTGCGACGTTAATTAACTACCTATCAGATACGATTTCGATAGCATCATATTCTTTCATGTGCATCGCAGAACAAACCCAACGCATGGACTCATCGTGAAAGCGTCTCGAACGTTAGCCCATTCACTAAACACCGAGAAAATCAGCGCTCTCATTTCTCTGCATTTTGCATGTGTTTGGCAACTTGATCTCTGCGATCGAGTTGCCAAAACCGCACAAAACATTTTCTCCCGATTCGCATCATTTTTACGACTCTCGGAGTGCGAAACGTTCCCTCTTCCCCAAACAAAGCAAGCAAAAATTCCAACCACCACCTCCCCTGCCGCTGCGGTACCCGATGATGCATCTCCGTCGAGGACCGCCGCCCGCATACCGCATTAATTCTCAACTCCCATCGCCAACATATCTGAAGATCTTCCCAGAGTCATTGTGCGCAAAGTTTTGCACCATTCCCTAGCCTCCCTTCTTCACACTCTAGGACGCTTGCCAAAAACCCTAGAGCGATGCGTCACGTGAAGGGCATGCAGACAGGTACTCGCCGCTTTCGAGTGTCCTATCTGGCATTCTTTGTCCAGGAATTCATTAATTTCTATTGTTTGGAAGAGAGGGTATAAGTTTCTTTTTTTTTTCAATTTTAAACTCCCATTAGTCTTGTAGAGAAAGTCTAACGACTTTCACTTGTTCCGATGTCCTTTCGAGAGTTGTAATTTAATTGATTCAATTTCACTGCCTTCAAGTCTAATTATCTAAAAGCTCCTCAAGACAAACCCACCCTGGCGTAGAACATTAATTCGCTACGTTCATTTGCCGTGAGGTAGGGGAAACGAAAGAGGGCGTTGTTCTGTTTGAATAGAGACAGATAAATGCTCGGGCTTCCATGTTGTATAAGAAACGAGTCCGCTTTTTTTCCCCTCTTCTATTATCTTCAAGACGCTGGGTTTTATAAATAATTAAAAGTCATTAATATAGAATAGAGTCAGTGAAGCAGGTAATATGCCCATTTTGAAATTGCTATTGTGAATATCTGCTCTAGCATTTGGATTTTTGACTGCTGAAGGCTTATTGGAGATTGACCATCGATTCCTGGCATAGGCATGGTCAGTGTAGGATCACTAGTCGACCGCCTAGGATGTTTTTCATGGTGATCTTCACAACAGAAAAATATTGTGGTTAAATAAGCATTTTTCATACTTCCAACCATATAGAAAATGTTTCTTTTCAAATTTTACTTTTGCTGGAAACTAGTTCGGTTACTTTTGTTCGAATAAAGCAGTCGTATGTTGGACTTTTTCTGCTCCTCTCCCTAACGATCGGAGTCATTCTAAGAGTGATTAATATTGAATAGAGTCAGTTAAGCAGGTAATATGCCCATTTTGAAATTGCTTATGTGGATATCTGCTCTAAAATTTGGATTTCTGACTGGCTTATTGAAGATAGACAATCGACGCCTGGCTTAGAAATGGTCAGTGTAGGATCACTAGTCGACCGCCTAGGATGTTTTTCATGGTGATCTTCACAACAGAAACATATTGTGGTTAAATAAGCATTTTTCATACTTCCAACCATATAGAAAATGTTTCTTTTTAAATTTTACTTTTGCTGGAAACTAGTTCGGTTACTTTTGTTCGAATAAAGCAGTCGTATGTTGGACTTTTTCTGCTCCTCTCCCTAACGATCGGAGTCATTCTAAGAGTGATTAATATTGAATAGAGTCAGTTAAGCAGGTAATATGCCCATTTTGAAATTGCTTATGTGGATATCTGCTCTAAAATTTGGATTTCTGACTGGCTTATTGAAGATAGACAATCGACGCCTGGCTTAGAAATGGTCAGTGTAGGATCACTAGTCGTCCGCCTAGGATGTTTTTCATGGTGATCTTCACAACAGAAACATATTGTGGTTA
Source organism: Metellina segmentata (assembly GCA_947359465.1). Lineage (NCBI taxonomy): Eukaryota > Metazoa > Arthropoda > Arachnida > Araneae > Tetragnathidae > Metellina > Metellina segmentata. Next base: position 71,577,925 of record OX375877.1, on the reverse strand, counting down.
AATAAGCATTTTTCATACTTCCAACCATATAGAAAATGTTTCTTTTTAAATTTTACTTTTGCTGGAAACTAGTTCGGTTACTTTTGTTCGAATAAAGCAGTCGTATGTTGGACTTTTTCTGCTCCTCTCCCTAACGATCGGAGTCATTCTAAGAGTGATTAATATTGAATAGAGTCAGTTAAGCAGGTAATATGCCCATTTTGAAATTGCTTATGTGGATATCTGCTCTAAAATTTGGATTTCTGACTGGCTTATTGAAGATAGACAATCGACGCCTGGCTTAGAAATGGTCAGTGTAGGATCACTAGTCGTCCGCCTAGGATGTTTTTCATGGTGATCTTCACAACAGAAACATATTGTGGTTAAATAAGCATTTTTCATACTTCCAACCATATAGAAAATATTTCTTTTTAAATTTTACTTTTGCTGGAAACTAGTTCGGTTACTTTTGTTCGAATAAAGCAGTCGTATGTTGGACTTTTTCTGCTCCTCTCCCTAACGATCGGAGTCATTCTAAGAGTGATTAATATTGAATAGAGTCAGTTAAGCAGGTAATATGCCCATTTTGAAATTGCTTATGTGGATATCTGCTCTAAAATTTGGATTTCTGACTGGCTTATTGAAGATAGACAATCGACGCCTGGCTTAGAAATGGTCAGTGTAGGATCACTAGTCGTCCGCCTAGGATGTTTTTCATGGTGATCTTCACAACAGAAACATATTGTGGTTAAATAAGCATTTTTCATACTTCCAACCATATAGAAAATATTTCTTTTTAAATTTTACTTTTGCTGGAAACTAGTTCGGTTACTTTTGTTCGAATAAAGCAGTCGTATGTTGGACTTTTTCTGCTCCTCTCCCTAACGATCGGAGTCATTCTAAGAGTGATTAATATTGAATAGAGTCAGTTAAGCAGGTAATATGCCCATTTTGAAATTGCTTATGTGGATATCTGCTCTAAAATTTGGATTTCTGACTGGCTTATTGAAGATAGACAATCGACGCCTGGCTTAGAAATGGTCAGTGTAGGATCACTAGTCGTCCGCCTAGGATGTTTTTCATGGTGATCTTCACAACAGAAACATATTGTGGTTAAATAAGCATTTTTCATACTTCCAACCATATAGAAAATGTTTCTTTTTAAATTTTACTTTTGCTGGAAACTAGTTCGGTTACTTTTGTTCGAATAAAGCAGTCGTATGTTGGACTTTTTCTGCTCCTCTCCCTAACGATCGGAGTCATTCTAAGAGTGATTAATATTGAATAGAGTCAGTTAAGCAGGTAATATGCCCATTTTGAAATTGCTTATGTGGATATCTGCTCTAAAATTTGGATTTCTGACTGGCTTATTGAAGATAGACAATCGACGCCTGGCTTAGAAATGGTCAGTGTAGGATCACTAGTCGTCCGCCTAGGATGTTTTTCATGGTGATATTCACAACAGAAACATATTGTGGTTAAATAAGCATTTTTCATACTTCCAACCATATAGAAAATGTTTCTTTTTAAATTTTACTTTTGCTGGAAACTAGTTCGGTTACTTTTGTTCGAATAAAGCAGTCGTATGTTGGACTTTTTTTGTTTCTCTCTTTATCGATAGGAGTCATTCTAAGAGAGATTAATATAGAGTAGAGTCAGTTAAGCAGGTAATATGCCCATTTTAAAATTGCTAATGTGGATATCTGCTCTAAAATTTGGATTTCTGACTGGTTTATTGGAGATAGACAATCGACGCCTGGCTTAGGGATGGTCAGTGTAGGATCACTAGTCGTCCGCCTAGGATGTTTTTCATGGTGATCTTCACAACAGAAAAATATTGTGGTTAAATAAGCATTTTTCATACTTCCAACCATATAGAAAATGTTTCTTTTCAAATTTTGCTTTTGCTGGAAACTAGTTTGGTTACTTTTGTTCGAATAAAGCAGTCGTATCGTATGACCTTTTTTGCTCCTCTCCGTAACGATCGGAGCCAATCGAAGTGAGAAAAAGGGGTTTTCTATGAACCTTCCACTTAGAAATCTTATTCATCGCAATGGATAAATCAGACATCCCAAACGGGCTGTTCAAGGCTTTGTAGATAAGTGACGGCTGTGTAGGAACTGGGAGACTGAGCTTTGTCCCGATTATCTTGGTTTGTTTCTAATTTTAAATTTCAATTATCAACTTAAGAATGCTTGAAGTCCAAACATTCAATGAACACAGCTCATTCCATTCTTTTAATAACATCTGGAAAACTCACAAAGTTTGTGGGGATTTCCCAGGATGGATATCATCTATGCATCCAGCGGGAAGCTCATTAGATCTTTGTTAAGAAATGGATGCGTTTTCCGTAGAAATTAAATCTGTAGGAAAGTTCCTTGGAACCTCAATTTACCCTATTTTACCATGAGAACTACTGCAATATATTTAGTTTTTGTATGATGGAATGCTGAAATGAGGAACCCCGATTCTTTGAATCTTGTTGCAGGTGCTTTTCAATAATTATAGGCGCAGGTTTTTTTCTAATTTTAACTCAGTTTATTCACTCTCTCTCTCTTTCGGACATTTAATATTCACTTTTCCTTTTCAAATGTTAAATTACTCATGTTTCTAAAATGTAAAATTAAAAACTATGTTTTTGAAATCTCCCGGTAAATTTGACTTTAGTAAATCTTTATCACCACGTCAAAGCCACGAATCTGCAAAATTCCCGTTTCTATAGAAACGCGCTCAAAGTTTTCATGCTTCGGGAAAAATCGAGGTACGACTCAAAGGTTTTCTCGTGAAAATAGGCATTTCCACTAAACATCAAAATCTGTGGCTTTGTCGTAGGATAAAACATGAAATGTTGACCCAAAAAATGTAGTTGGGTGAAAATCGCTAAAAATGCAGATTTGTGCCTAGCGTGGTAGAAACGAAATTAAAAAACATTTCCTTTTGTCATGTGTTTGGAGACCTTTCTCGTATATTTCGGACCTTTTTCTTAAAAGTTATGGAACTACTGCAATTTAAAAAGATCGTGTTAAAATAAAAGGTCTAAAAAGCTATGCCTAACCTTAAAAAGTCTAAAATAATAATCTTCCCTTTCTTATTTAAGCAGTTTATTTTAATTCCAAGAGTACTCGTCAAAAATTGAATTTTTTTTTTAAGTTTCAATACGCTGAATTAAATTTAATTTTTTACATTCAATATTTCCACGCTCTACAAAACCTGGTCTTAAGAATTCATTTTGACCTTCACCTCAGAATTTAAGAATACCAGAGGCTACGGTGTATGTTTAGATTTAAATTCTACAGCTAGATTTATGAGCTCATACTTCAGTAATAAACATCACTAAAATGCAAAATCGGGTTTTGAAATTTGTTTGACGTCCCCCACGTGTTTAAGTACTTTTGAAGTCTCCGAATGCTGGTTCTATTGCAGAGAGGAATGTACAGATGTTTTTGAACTGTGATCTCATTTATGCCCGGTGCACACATCCGGTTTTTCAACGTGCGGCGCCGCTGCCGCACCGCAAGTGCGGTCTGAGATACATTAGATCCAATGAAGTAGTGCACAAATGCCTCCAGTGCCGCTGCGGCAAGGTACGTCCAACTTGCGTGTAACTTGTACCGCAGTTCCCCACGGCACCGCAGATTGCCACACACGCTTCTCCGGTCTGAGGTATCTTGTTTTCATAAATAATAATTAATAAATGGTTGTATCCAGTAAAGCGTCAATTTTGCTCCAAAATATACTTTTTGTTCACTAAGTAAGCGAAATAGTAAAACGTATGCAGTAAAATGTCTATTTTGATCCAAAATATACTTTTTGTACACCAAGTAAGCGAAATAGTAAAACGTATCCAGTAAAACGTTGTATCCAGTACGTTGTATCCAGTAAAACGTCTATTTTTCTCCAAAATTTATTTTTTTGTACACCAAGTAAGCGAAATAGACATGTTTTCTACGATAGAATATTTGTCGCATATGGCGCGAAATGAGTACTTGCGTCATTTCACGGTTATGTGTGCATAGTTGGGATACGGTGCCGCAGCGGCGCCGCACGTTAAATTAATGGATATGTGCACCGGGCCTTCGATAGTCGCAGAAGCTCACCGTATGTGTTATCCTACGTGTATATCTTTCTACATTAACAGTTATAATGAAAATGGTGTAATAAATTCAGTCAAAAGTAACTGCTAGTAATTCAAAAATTCTGGTGAAGTCAAGGAGAGAAAATACATAAAACATTTTTTATAAAGACTTCATTAAATGTTTTTGGAATACCTCCTTTCTAGATATTTTTGCCCGGGGCTGCTGCCTAGCTCCAACACTTTATAGCTACGCATCTGATTATATTTTGGTTACTAATCTGGAAATAATCAGGATAATTCCTATCGGGCCTCAAATTAATCTGCGCCTCAGGCCTCAAATGACTTGATCCGCCTCTGGGCTCCGCTGTGTTTATATCCGACTTAATTATTGTATTTTCATTTTACCCTTGTGAGCGTCTCGAAATTTCAGAGTGCAGTATTGATTTTCCCTACCACCACACTGACTAAATAACCACATCTTATTGGTTGAAAGAAGCTTAGAAAAGAGATGATATTGATCAAAAAGTCAAAACTGTTTAGAAGTCATGCGGGGATTGTAGGTTCCCGATCGGATGAACTTCTCAGAGCCTTAACTCTCCTGGTGGTTGGTTGCCTTGACGACGTATCGCGTCATTAGAAAAACTGATCATGTCTTGATGGACGGTGCAGCTCGTTATTGGAATATCAAACTAGATCTTGATCTAGTCATCAAAACAACGGCAATAGAATCATGGACGAGATACCTCGTCAAAATGACTTGGAGGGTTACAAGAAATACACGCTCTAGGATAGGAGGTTTTTTCTATAAAGCATGATAAAGTCCGGCTCCCGTTATCAGGCAGTCAAGTTGGTGGTAATTGGTAATTTTTAATTAACGTCGTACTAGAGCAACACTAACTAACTAACTAACACCAATACACACTCCCGTGCCTAGTGTCGTGAGACACTGTACCAGTTTAAATAAGTGCGGTTGGATGAGTAGAGCATGCCACCAAGGTGACATGTCTACCCAGAATGTTAGAGCACGTTACATTACATTTATACATCCTTACATCTATACAGTATATACATTAAATCATTATACTAGGTTACATTATAAATATCTATATAAATAATTCTCTTACGTGGCACGCAAAAAAGACGTATTTGTTTACGCGTTTTGGCAACACTGTACGATTATTCGTTTACCACGAAGCCTCGCGCCTCAGTTGAATTTATAACGGTATCGGATAAAAAAATTTTAAGAAAAATTAATAATTAGTCGAACTATTTCAGCTTACAAACGACACCATGGGTATTCGATTTCCAAAACAACGCTCACATTTCGAGTCAAAATTTGCTCAAATTTTTCATTTGAATTCCAAATTGTTCGAGTTCTGATTTCAGAGGCACTGTATAATTTTTCTGTTGTTCAACAAATTTATTTTTGAAAAATATTTTTTTTGGAATATATTTTGTAAATAATGTTTTCATTGATGCGAGCGAAGCGAGCAATGTTCGCGCAGCGAACCATTGAGGATTGCTAAGCAATCCTCCAGGGGTTGGCGAGCGTCAGCGAGCAGGGGGCGGGCCCCTAGTATATATATATATATATATATATATATATATATATATATATATATATATATACATCATGCAAGTGAGAAAAAAGTTCGTTTTTCTTAGTCTCTTATGATAATCAAGTCCTGATGATTTTCAAAATGAATCTCATCATGTCAATAATTTTAACCCTCGAGCCCTTGTTGCATGTAATGTTCCTGAGCCATGTAATTTTAAGGTGGTCGGCAGGTGTTCTCATATGCAATGAGGCTGTAAGGGGGCAAACTGTGATGTAATGTAGAGGTGTGCCAATTTCACCACATGAGCAGTTTTCGGACTTGATTTTCTTAAACCTCGTTAGGTAGGATGGGAATGGGCCGTGCCATGTGAAGAAAAGTGTCTCTTCCCTGGTCCAACTTGATGTTTTTAGTGACACTTTTGGTAACACATTGTGCACCGTCCTGCCTGTTTCCCCTTCGTCCCATTCATTCTGCCACGCATCTAGTAGCCAGCTAGTGGTTTCCTTTCTGTAATGGCTCTTGGGCCATTTCACTCCTTCATCTACGCATTCCATTGTTGTTGCCTCTTTTGCTAATCTATCTGCTTCTTCGTTTCAGTCGTGACCCGCATGGGCTTTAATCCATCCTAGGTAAATTTCCTTGTTGTTGTATTGTTCGTGCCAGTGGACTAGGCGTCTTGGGGTTTTAAGTGCCAGGAGACCAGCTCGACTGTCTGACCAGATCTTGACATTTTTCGGGCTATTGACGACGGTCCGGGATCAATCCCTTAAGTGAAAGATCCGAGGACAACACCTCGTAATTTTGAACTACGGTCAGATGGCGTCAAATTGGAGGAGTTTTGGACAAATCTATTCCTAAAACAGTGCGCCGCGGTAGCCCGGTTAACGCATCACCAACCAGAGGGTTTACAGTTCGAATCTAACTATAGATCGTCGTGTGCATGGGGGCTGGTGTATATTAAATCTGTATCTACCTCAAATATCCTCATGTTGGCGTGTGGTGTGGAATTTCGTCGAGTGGGGTGCAAGTTCAGGTGTGACCTCGTCATCTGACCGTTGTTTAAAATTATTTGGTATTGTCCTCGGATGCTTCCTTTAGGGTTTGATGACGAGCCGTCTCCAATAGCTCGTTGTGTTTCTCAAGTGAGACGGTAATTTAATACCTACCTCCCTAAACAAAGCGATAGGTTGGAATGTAAACAAAGTGCTTCACTGCTGGCGTTTTTATCACGTATTCTGGATCTAGGTTTACGTTCGGTGCCGTAAGAGATTGTGATAATGAGTTGGTGAGAGTGGGAACCACCCAAGGTAACTAACTCCCCATCATAATTTTGCTTATAGCCCACTTCCTAACGACCTTTCACACCTATTCAAAAATCGACAGATCCAAGGTCGACTGCCTTCTTGTCGGAGTCGCACTATGGATAGCACTCGTGTTTTTGTGACAGAGCGTGTTTCTAGTTATATCATTTAGTTATATATTAAAGTAATTTCGTTATATATACTGAACGAGAACATTGGATATAACCGGAAGGAAAATTCATTTTCGGTAGTTTGTTTATACAAAAAAAAATCTCTCTTAGGTACAAGATCACTTTTGGATGCTGAAATGAACTTTTAAGTCTAAAGTGGCATGGCATAAAACGGTTGTGTATTATACCATGAGTACAAAAGTTTCCGAAATATTGACATATTGTTTGGTATATCTGCAGAAAATGAGTATGAAGTATATTAATTTTTGTCAACAGATGCGTGTCATCTATTTTAAATTGTGTTTTGTCGTAATTAGACGAATGTCACTAAACACTGCTTATAAATGATGCAATACAGTTCGTTGAAGAACACGGCTTTGTTTTCTCCATTGCCCTTGCAAAGGTTATCGCACATAGCGACTCTTATTTTGCTGCAGAATTAAAAAGAGAATTGGCTTGGATCCAATTTATGTCTCCCTATTCTCAATGTAATTCACAAATAAAAATTTGAAATCGATTTGAATATATCTAATACTTGATTCCCCCTGTCTTGTCTCTAGCTACAGGGATGGAATTGACGTGTTATACCGTGTTCTGAAGAGATTGTTTATTTTCGCAGGTGACGCTGAGCGCTGAACACACGGACCTCTCCAACTTCCACCCGAACCCGGAGTTCTACCTGGAGGACGTGTTACTGTCTCCGGGCAGTGGTAAGGCGCTGGCCTTTTCGTTGGTGATGCGGCGGCGCCCCGGCCCCCACCTGCTGCGCCACGTGCTGCCCTGCTTTCTGGTGACGGGGCTGGCCGCCCTCACCTTCTTGGTGCCCGCCACCTCCGCCGAGAGGGTCACTCTGGCCATGGGATGCTTCCTAGCGCTGCTGCTCATCTCGGTGGCAACAGGAGGTGGGCCCAAGACAGCCACACCTCAGCTGCCCCTGCTCGGTAAGCCTCTTTTACTCACACCTTGAACCAGGAATTCTCAAACAGACATTAAGCTTAGGCTTCTCGCCCTTGGACCACGGCTTCTCATTCACAATTTGAACCACGAATTCTCAATGGCCAAATTAACCAGGGATTCTCACGCACACCTTATATCAAGGCTTTTAACACATTTCACCGTGAACCAAGGCTTCTTATTCACGGTTGAACCACGAATTATCACTGGCAAAATTAATCAGGGACTCTCAAACACACCGTATATCAAGGCTTTTAACACATTTCACCGTGAACCAAGGCTTCTTGTTCACTTTTTGAACCACGAATTCTCACTGGCACGAATTCTCAATGGCAAAATTAATCAGAGATTCTCACGCACACCTTATATCAAGGCTTTTAACACATTTCACCGTGAACCAAGGCTTCTTGTTCACTTTTTGAACCACGAATTCTCACTGGCACGAATTCTCAATGGCAAAATTAATCAGAGATTCTCACGCACACCTTATATCAAGGCTTTTAACACATTCCACCGTGAACCAAGGCTTCTTATTCACGGTTGAACCGCGAATTATCACTGGCAAAATTAATCAGGGACTCTGAAACACACCTTATATCAAGGCTTTTCACACATTCCACCTTGAACCAAGGCTTCTTGTTCACTTTTTGAACCACGAATTCTCACTGGCACGAATTCTCAATGGCAAAATTAATCAGAGATTCTCACGCACACCTTATATCAAGGCTTTTAACACATTCCAACGTGAACCAAGGCTTCTTATTCACGCTTGAACCACAAATTATCACTGGCAAAATTAATCAGGGACTCTCAAACACACCTTATATCAAGGCTTTTCACACATTCCACCTTGAACCAAGGCTTCTTGTTCACTTTTTGAACCACGAATTCTCACTGCCACGAATTCTCAATGGCAAAATTAATCAGAGATTCTCACGCACACCTTATATCAAGGCTTTTCACACATTCCACCTTTAATCAAAGCTTCTCATTCACACTTTGAATCACGAATTCTCAATGTCAAAATTAATCAGGGATTCTCACGTATATATCACTTATATCAAGGGTTTTCAAACATTCCACCTTGACCAAAAGCTTCTCATCCATACTTTGAACCAGGGCTTCTTCATGCGTACCCCTTGATCAAGGCTTCTCTCACACACCTTGAACTGAGGATTCTCGCAATCGCCTTGAATCAGGGATTGTCATGAGCACCTCGAGTCAAGGCTTATCATACACACACCACGTTGAACCAAGGCTTCTCACCCGTACATCGAACAGAACTACTCACACTGAAATATACTGTTAACTACCTACCTTTGTGGATGGATTGAAAGAGGAAGATATATTATTTATTCCATTCCACTGCTTTTTTAAATATTTACTGGTTATAATTGTAGATCTACTTCCCATATGCATAATAGCATTTTACTGTCAATTTTTGAGACACGAGCTTCAGATGTGTGTGAAAAATGTGTTTGTTTTAGATGCGAGTTTAATGGTCCCAGTTTGACGGTTGTAATTTATAGGGTGTCCCATAGACTTTTAAAATTAGTCACAGAAACAGGGAAAATTAGTACAATAATATACGATGTACTCTAAAAGAATTATCAAGGATTAGGATTTATTTGGCGGTGGTCACAAACTAGTTCCATACTTCACCGATAGAGGATAAGGTACTACATGCTCAGTTCAAACATTTTTTTTTATATTTCCAATGGCAAGGCAGTACAATTGCGAAGACAAATACAAATACAATATAAAGTACAGATTTTGACCGAGGTCCTTTTAGCCTTATACAAGGCCAGAAGTGATGGTCGCTTGTGAAGGGGCACCCAGTGGATGGACCATCATTGTCCCTAACAAAGGACAGCACAATTTACATCCATGCCCTAACTCCGTATTCGAACCAGGAACCTTCCGATCCAGATGCCAACACCTTGACCACTAGACCGGTTGGTCGGCTCAGTTCAAACATAAATACTATAATTTAGTTTGTTTTGGAAAAAGTTGTTTTTTGAGCAATGCTGGTGAAACAATATTTTTGTGAAAGTTAATTTTCAATCAACACTGGTAAAACAATCTGAGCTGCGTACAGTAATCGCTTTATACTTAATATTACTTCCATGGCTATTTCGAATTGTTTTTGGCCCCTTCTGCAGACCAAGGACAAATAGATTGGGGATTAAAAGTTAGCCTATCGTACCCGCAGGGTTTCAAAGTATACGTGTATCAAATTTGGTGTAGATTTCTATAGAGAATAGACTAACAGATAGGTGCCAACTCTGCTTTATAAATATAGTAGATAGGTAATTCAGGTAAAATTAAATAAAGACAGTTTTAGCTTTTAAATATCAGAAGGGAATCATTCAATCAAAAAATTCATTGATTATACTCATATTAAAGTTTAAAACCCCGTGAATCAATTTGTATATCACTATATATTTGTTGACTTATACTAAACTCTAGTAAGTCAATAAATATAGTGTTCACCTATGAATTAATTAATGAATTTCTTGAATGAGGGATTCCATTCTGATATTTGAACAAAAACTGTCTTTATTTTATTTTATTTGAGTTACGTATAAAGGTATAAATCATTTTCAATTCAGTTTGTTCAAATTCTGTTTAATCCATTTTTCTTTTTGGTTCACAAGAAACAGTTTACTTGTATTGCGTTTTCTCTTTAGAACATATAATTTATTCTCGATTTTAAAAAATATATAAAACTAGGGGGCCAGCCCCCTGCTCGCTAGCGCTCGCCAACCCCCGGAGGATTGCTTTGCAATCCTCACTGGTTCCCTGCGCGAACCTATGCTCGCTTCGCTCGCTTCAATGAAGACATGTGTCCTAGCAAAAAGGATTGTTTACAAAATATGATATTCCAAAAAAAAAAAAAAATTCCAATCTAAATTTGCTGTTTGCAGAAAAGATATATACAGTGCCTCTAAAATCAGAATTCAAATGAAAACTGTGCAAATTTTGACTCGAAATGTGATTGCTGCTTTGGAAATTGAATACCCAGCATGTTGTTTGTGTGTACATTTCCCCAGCACTCGAGACACTCACTTTTTCATTGAGTTAGTTATCTAAAGTTGAAGTTCAAGCGTATTGTTTAACTACAATTGTTGGCCCTCAAAAAAGATACCGCGTTTTCTTTGATTTCTATTACAAACTACAACAGCTCGACTAAAATTAATTTTTTTCAATAAAATTTCATCCGATTACGCTATGAATTCAATTCAGGCGCGAGACTTCGTGATGGTAAACAAACAATCGCACAATGTTGCCAAAACGCAATAACAAATAACGTCTTTTTTGCGTGCCACGTAAGAGAATTATATATATAGATACAGAAGTGAATCGCTAATACTTCGACACAACTCATAGAAAATATATAAAATAATCTAGTTTCAATGGCTTGATCTTAATGCCGTGTTCTGCACTTTGAATACGTTAAGTAACAGAAAGAGTGCTAAGTTTGAAATTTTTACTAGACACTGATGTCAAACGATATATTTTTCTAACTATTTTTCATTTTGTTTTAAACATTTATTTTGTAATTTTGGTATTGGTATCACTCTGATACATTATGTCGATTATTATTTTCAACCATTACGATTCCACTTTTGCTGTTGTTGCCATGTTTCGTTTTTTCTCCAGATGAACCTTTACAGTTTCTTCTTTCGAATTTTTTAATTACTTCTACGCGACTATATTTATATCCTGTTAATTACATCCATAAACTTTCAAACGCGTCAAAAAGTGATATAAAACAGACAAATCCATTCGCAATACTTATAAAAGGAGATGCCTAGTTAGTGTTAAGACAGTTTCGGAATGATTCGCAGCTGAATCATCAGGAGCTGAAACGGTTTTTCTTGTTTCAAACAAAGAGAACATTGGTTTGAATTGAATGAGATTGCTATACACTATACTACAAGATGCCAGCTGTTCGAGCCAATCTAATGTTTTCTTTCCTTTCACAATTGGAATGTATCCCAAAATAAGATGCGGCTTAAGTAGTTAGTCTCTTCATTGCAGTCTGTAAAACGGACTACTACAGCAGCGACATCTGGAGGGCTGAATGAGAGATGATTTGTAATACACTCCTACAATGTATACAGCTTGCATTAACTTGTACTGTCAAGAATATTTCCAACGGAAAATTTTCTCATTATTAAATATTCCACAACACACTTATTTTTCTTCGCTTAAATACCAGATGAAAAAGAGATAATATTTAAATTAAAGATAAAAAGGTCTTGTAGCTAAGTTTTGGAGCTGATGGAAAACGACATACATACACTGTAAGACGGAAAAGAGAAAAAATCTAACATTTCTAATAATTTTATAAGTAAAAATATATTAAATATTTAATACTAGACTAAATTTTGATTAGAAAATACATAAAAACGACGTGTCATGACAATTGTGAAAAATTTGTAATGCAAATGAAAGTTTTAATAAACAAATCCAGGAACAGTGAGTTTATATATATATATATATATATAATATTTTAAAACAAAAAAAAACATTTTATAATTATTGGATAAGTTTAATGATATGTTAACCAATGTATTGTAATAGATTTGATGTATCTCATATGGGGCAAAACTATAGTGAAGACTCTCTCAAAGCAAGTAAATTTTCAAATGTTTTTCCAAAATTTTATGTACAGTTTGGAAATGAAGCATTTTGTGAGCGATCATAAAGTGAACTTATTAACGAGCTGAAACCGTTACCAGCGTACTCTAGAGGCAAAACGTGGAAATTAGCGCTTCCATTTTCGAAACTTAAGGATACAAAAATTAAATTATCAAGTTGCAGGGCATCATCAAATTTGTAAGAAATGTTTTTATTGAATATTAGTTTGGTGTCGTTGTACAAATAGAGGGAAACGTAAGATATATTCTGTACATCGGTAGTCTATATATGTCAACCATTCGAATATAACCAACCCTCATATGTATACCCCATTCACAATAACACACTAAACACACTAAAGTTTTAAATATTCATACCATTCTGTTCCTATCAATTTGAGATGAAAACATTAGCAATATATCTTTCGAATTTACTTTTTTCTGTCTCACCTTTTCGGATAAAGTTTTACTAACTTCCAAGTTTCGGCACTAGGAGACGCTGCCGTCAATTTCATCCGATGGTGCATTATCCTTTTACTATACGCTGCCCGTAAGTCATTCTAATCACAAAATGGATTCATGACATTTCTATGTTTTAAAAAAATATCAGAATGTATGAAGTTATCTTACAACCAGTTTCAAGATCAGACAAATCTAGTTTTAGGGAGATGGTAATTATTTCCTTCTGCCAGAAACTATAGTTTCATTAATTTCGAACAGTTTGAAATTACAGCTCTTATGTTCTGTTCTTTAGGTGTGTACCAACTGTGCTGTCTGTGCTTAGTCTCCTCTGTAGCCTTCCTATCGGCGATGACCCTGGGACTGCACAACAAGGGGTCGGACGGCATCCCACCCTCCGTGTGGTTGCGAAAGTGCATCCTGGGATGCCTAGCCCCCATGCTCCTGGTCCATCCCTGTCCGCCTCGTAAGGATTCCATGAACTTCCAAGTAAGTGCACTTCCTCAAACATTACCACTTCATGCTCACATCAGTGGATCAATGGGGTTTGCTCGCTGGAAAATCGCGAGTTGTATATATGCTTCAGATAACGTGTATATATATATATATATATATATATATATATATATATATATATATATATATATATATATATATCTTAATATAGATAAATTACGCGTCACGTTGTTTGTCCGCTATGGACTCCTAAACTACTTAACCGATTTCAATCAAATTTGCGCACCGTGTGCAGTTTGATCTAACTTAAAAGATAGGATAGCCTTCATCTCAATTTATAGCCGCGATATTATTTTATTGCAAATTATTGCGGTATCTGTTGACTGGATTGAGTAAGTATTCTAACAGATGGCGCTGTGTTGAAAGTACCAACGTTTCACATAAGCTACAATTTAATGGCATAACCACCACGTGTTGCTGAGTCTAAAGTATAAGTTAAATTTATTTCGTAGTAAACGCAATACAGTGATTAGCATAGCCGGCCACGTGTTATTTAGACTGAATTATAAACTGAATTCATATTATAGTAAAAGTAATACAGTGGAATTTTATAATTCAAAATAATAAACATTATTGTTAAAAATTTAAATCTATCTGCCCTACCTACCTCATTAATAAGTTTAAGTGTTACGTGTTATTTACTAACAACTTTGTAATGTACTCATTTGTTACAGACTTGAATGCAAAAAATTAAAAAATTTAAATTTATTTCTTTTGTATTGATTTTTGCTCAATATCAACGTTAGTAGAAAATCAATCATGGAGGTCGCCATGTATTTTGACAAATGGCATCTGTGTAAAAAAGCATGGTGGTCCCCATGACTGGTGTTCTACCGTTTCCCTTGAATAGTTTACTACTATGTAATATAATAAAAACCGTAGCCACAGCAACGCGTGGCCGGGTCTGCTAGTATATATATATATATATATATATATATATATATATATATATATATATATATATATATATATATATATATATATATATATATATATATATATATACCTCACCCATTTCACTCCAGGCATTGTTCTTTTTGTTTTTGTACTCGAGTGTAGTTTGGTCTCAGAGGACAGGCCTCTCTCTAAATAGTTCTATTTAAAGTTATTACCAGCTCTTTCGTCCACGGCATTTTAATCGAATAGGTCACTCACTGACAGTTAGGCTGGAGATGTGGTGAAGGCAAAATATCACAGAGACCGATCAAAAGACGGCTTGAGCGACCATGGGGGGAGGCGGAAGGGAGCGGTTACTGTCAAGCAGTCGTCTCGGAGAAATCTCCCCCTAAAGTTGCAACCCTTTGATCTTTACCGACTCATGGTGGAAAACGAATTTGGATCTGCAAACTCTCCAAATCGTCTCCCCGATTCGAGATCTTGACGATAAAATTAATGCAGTTTCTCGGAATAGCTTCGATGTTTGGAGTTAGAGAAGTTGTGCAAATCCAGCGTGAACGCACCTTGACAGTGGTTCAAAATTACGAGGTGTTGTTACGAGGTACCTTATGAAATTATGATAATATTCCGTAAGTCAAAACCACACACACACAGCAAAATCCCCACCAATGGCTCTCCTCGAATCACATTATTTCTGGTGAACTTAAACATCCGAATTCCTTAGAAATTAAAAAGTGTTTCAAACGTTTCTTTAACGTTCCTAACTCATCGAAAACGTTTTCTACTCTCTGTACAGTCAAATACTCTGCGATAAAATATGACTAACAATTCTTTTCTCAAAAGAGAAGTTGGGGAGGAGAAAGGTAAGTATTTAATTCAATTTACCTACGTTTCACTGGAGCAGCAACACAACGGGCTATTAGCGATGATCCGAGATCAATACTGGGGGTAGATGAGTAGTTAAATTTATGTTACACTAGAGAAGTACAAGTTCAATGAGAAGCATTTTTTGTCAATCTAAATATCATGGCAAATTTGTTTCTACGGCGATACGTGTTTCTCTTGTTCATTTTCTGACAGTGACCCCACTTGGCTTTGCGTTTATTATACGATTTCAACACTTCGTCAGTAAAAATTCCAAATTGAATTTTAATAATTGATTAGAGTATTGTTGTTAGTAGTTGTTTATCACGGTTTTTACGCCAATTAGATTCAACGCTAAACGTTTAAAGCGGTAACCCCGATATGCATCATGCGAGATCATTTGGAAAGATAGATAGACAGTAGACCGTCTGGAGGTATCAATAGACAGCAGATGCTACCAGTAGGTCTAAATAGCCATATCTATTGGTGGAAAGAGGCCAAATATGGCCCTAGTGTCATAAAATATTAAAAAAACCAACTACTGGTGGAGGAATCACCATCTTGGGAAAATGCAGGTTTCAGTGAAAAATAATAAATACATGGGGTGAAGAGTTTGAACAGTAAATAGCAATTGAACTTTCTGTGGGGTACTTTTTATTTTGGAAAGAAAAAAACTATCTTCGAAAATTCTGCTGTTCAAAGGTCAGAGGACTGAAAAGGACTGGCTACTGACCTAAAGCCAAACCAAACTGAAAATTAAATTGCCCCGCATTGAGGAAGGATCTTAAAATTGGCAGAATAATAAATAAATATTTTAATATTTTTTTGTGACTAGTTTAAACTCAACTAGTTGAACTGATAATTGAACGACTGTATTGGTTGATGCCATGGTATATAAAGCCAGGTGCACACATCCGGTTTTTCAACGTGCGGCGCCACTGCGGCACCGAAGCCCAACTACGCACACATAACCGTGAAATGACGCACGAACTCATTTCGCGCCATTTGCGATAAATATTCTATCGAAGAAAAAGTGTTTATTTCACTTACTTGGTGTAAAAAAAAGTATATTTTGAAACAAAATAAAAAGTTACTGGATACAACCATTTATTAATTATTATTTTATTCCATTTCTTTATTAAAACAAGGTACTTCAGAACGGAGACTCATATACGGCGCCGTGGGGAATTGTGGTACAAATTGCACGCAAATTGGACGTGCGTCGCCTCAGCGGCGCTGGGGGCATGTGTGCACTGCACCATTGGATCTAATGTATCTCAGACCACACTTGCGTTGCGGCAGCGGCGCCGCACGTTGAAAAACTGGATGTATGCACCGGGCCTAACTCAGAATCGATACTAATTCAGAGATAATGAATCACATTAAATAAATGCAAAATTACAACACTGTTTTCCCAGTACCGCAATATTTGAAAGATAGCATACCATTCATCTATTTGCGACAGGTACCGAAATTGAAATGGGCTGATGACATTTTAAGTCATCCATTCGGAATTAATGCCTGTCTCTCATTAGAGCTACATACTGTAATTACTTGCCTGAAATGCTTCCATCGAGCAGAGCAAATATTTCTCTCGGATTAATGTCTTACGATTTGAAACGTTCTAATTGTCACCTTCCCTTCAGCAATGAATGACACAATAGTGCTGCATATTCATGGGAAGAGGAGACATGTTTTGTAGAACTAGTTTCTTACTAACTATTATTAATTTAAGTATTCTCATATCGCACCCCGGCAAGAAAAGAGACACAACTCAAAAAATAAAAATTTTGATGTTATGTCATTGAAAATTACGTATGCGGTGCGCCAGCGTGTTCTATTACTATTCTATAGAATATAGTAGAAGTTACCACCATAAATACTTACCGAAAATTTAAAGGAAACTTATACTATTTCAATATAAGTTTTATAGTATCCTTTAAGGTGATGTTTCTCAAGTTATGCAATTTTGATGTGTGTCACTTTTCTTGCCGTGGTGCGATATGTTTATAATATAGTACTCTGTGGTATTTGCAGTAAACTTGACGTAACATGCAGATTACTGCCGCTGAACTTTGATTAGTTCGAAATACATACTTGTAAAACAACAATACGGCTAAAAACAACACGGATTTTTTATAAAGATTACACTAGATTTTTAGTCAGTCGTTCGAAAAGGCGATGAAATTCCGACTTTAAGCTATTAACTGAGCTGGAAGTATTCTTGTAGTTTGTTTCTGTCTATGTTCTAAAACCTTTTCATGGGAACTTAGTAGGAGTGTAAGGTCCGGTGGCCCCATCCGGTTTTTCAACGTACGGTGCTACTGCGTCACCGAAGCCCAACTATGCACACATAACAGTGAAATGACGCATTCTCATTTCGCGCCATTTGCGATAAATATTCTATCGAAGAAAACGTGTTTATTGCTCTTACTTGGTGTAAAAAAAAGTATATTTTGTAACAAAATAGACGTTACTGGATACAACCATTTATTATTATTTATATTCCATTTGTTTATGAAAACAAGGTACTTCAGAACAAAGACTCATGTGCGGCGCCGTGGGAACTGCGGTACAAATTACACGCAAGTTGGACGTGCGTCGCCCCAGCATGTGTGCACTGCTCCATTGGATGTAATGTATCTCAGACCGCACTTGCGTTGCGGCAGCGGCGCCGCACGTTGAAAAACCGTATGTGTGCATCGGGCCTAAATGTGAGTCTGTTTTCAGGATTCTGAGGACGAGGAGAAGAAGAAGGGCAAACGTCGGGCCGTCCCGGGCAGCGGGCCCCCCATAGAGCGCTACAGCTCATCCCCGCAGCTGCTGAGGCGGCGGAGCGGCACGGGTGGAGGAGGTGGTGGTGGTGGTGGTGGCGGTAGTGGAGGTGGCGGCGAGAGGTCGTCTGAAGAGTTTGAGCGGCGATTCCTAAGGGTGCTGGACAGGGTGCACGAGACCCTGGAGAGGAACGAGGCCCGCGACATGGAGAACGAAGGCAGAGAAGCTATCAAAGAGGAATGGAAGAAGGTGGCACAGGTGAGCAAAAGACAATGATTCATTCATGAATATAAAAGTAATAAACTTCGGAGCACTGCTTCACGAGAACTGTACCCACCGCTAATTTTAGATAGTGATCACAGCGCTTATCTGCCAAGCAGTAGGTCACGGATTCGAGTCCCGGTTTGTAATTGCATGGAAGTTAATAAATATCCTTGTCGGAAGTAGCGACGGCTCACCCATCGGTTGATCCTTTACAAGGTGCCGTCCTTTCGCCCCTTGTTGTGCCGAAGGCCGAGAGATCAGTGGTCGTCACTATAGAAACGTCACTATATATAGGTGGGTGTCACTGTAGAAACAGTCTTTGTTCCTTTCGGTGAAAGCTATTCTATTTTGCTTGTGGTGATTATTGGCGGTGAAAAGAGTTAGTTTAATACTATAGATCTTATTAATAACAAGCAAAATTCATAAAAATATTTTCCTATTTGTCGCTAAATGCGTCATGGTGAACTTGAATGTAATTCTTCAAATATCCTCTATGGAAAATGGGAATAATCTAGATTCTAGGGCAACAGACAGATGCAGACTTATTAGCGATTATAATTCGACAGACTGAAATCATTTTCCAAACCCCCACAATTTAGCCCAGAGCTGTTTCCGCTGCCTTAAACATTTTTACCAAAGCTGCCTTGTCGCAGTTTGCTAAGTAACCTCATTGCCATTAGAAACGTTTTCGTTGTCAGGATTTGGACCTATGAAATCAATGTTTAGCAAAACCACCCCCTACAAGTATTAGTACAGAGTTGTCATGGTGTAGTTACCTCTTTCACATGCAATATTGACTTTCTGTGCCAAACCGAGTCGCTTTAAATCAGCAAAACATGTAGTAAATACTTCTAAACAGGGGAGACTAGATGAGATACCATCTTACGCAGCAGACTTACGTATGATGAAATCGCTTCAAAAATCAAATTGTATATGAACAGAATTTGGGGGACTCCTGCTCTCAGACCAGTGCCTACCTGGGTAAAATGAGCAACAAAAAAAGACCATATTGCTTTCTCCAGGATTCGTAATGGACACTTGAAGTCAATGTATTGGTTTGCAAGCATTTCCCTCTGTTCTGTAAATGCAAATCAGCACAGGCTTTCCCGAATCGCTTGTCTCGGCTGTCCCACAGTAGAAGTTATTCATCATTCTGAGCTGGTTCGACCTGAGGCCCTCAAGTCTCATGGGTGGTCAAGTCACACTTGGTGCAATTTACTTGTAAATTATTATCTCAATAAATGACGTCACTTTGCTCTAATTCTGAATCCTGACTCGATGTCTCCCATTCTTTTCTAGGTGACTGATCGCCTGCTTTTGGTGCTGTTCTCAAGCGGAGCTATTCTGGCCACCGCTCTGCTGTTTGCCTTCGCACCTCTTTGAGCCACTACGGGGAACATCGCAAACCACGCAGAACAAATCCACCTGAGAGAGTCGAGGGTGGGAAATTTACCAACAGCAGAGGACAAGGGGAACACACACACACACAAAATAAAATAAAAAAACTTGCTTATTTCACTTATCTCGAGAGGTTACGGGGGAAGTCCGGGGAAATGGACAGTTCCCCGGAGTGACGTAGAATGGAACATTGCGCTGTCTGGAACGGCGCAAATTCCCCAGCGTATTCCCCTATCTTGTAGCATAGAGATAGAGTGCACGAAGACGGGTATCTCATCCAAGCATCGTGTGTAACAAACCAACAACAAAATCTACACTTTTTTGGATGTCGTTTTACACTTTTTAGATGCTTCTACCATTACCATTGGGCGCAACACATCGGGATGCATTTTTACCACGGACTTCATGGTATAGTGTTGAGGTTTTAACGAGGAGTAGCTTACTGAGGCCAGATCTCTCAAGAGCTACTCATATGTAAAGCTCTACTGCCATTGATGAACTTTTATTTCATTTTTTATTTTTCAATCTGAATACATTAACACAAGTATGAAATCCGCTTCATGCTTAGCTCAATATATATAACAAATTGCTTATTACACTAGAGTTCTACGACCTGAAGAAAAATGAGTAGGAAATATATTTTCTTACCAAGGTTTCCGAATTGTACCTGCGAATACAATTTATAATAGACTATCTCATATATACATATATATATAAAGAGAGAGTTTGATGGTAAATGCATTTATAGATACTGAATCCCTCACCTCCGATTGCATAAAATATTCACCGATTCCTTTCAAGCAAGTGAGGACTTGCTTGATTTACAAGCTCCATTGCACTTAACACCGGGTGAAACTCACGATAGATTTTTCGAAACCTGACAATTCACGGTAGAACCAACTGTAGGTGATGTAGAAGGAATTTTTCGTTCGCAGATGCTGACTGCCACGTATAAAATAGAAGAGATAAGGCATCTATTTCCTATGAGATTCCTATTGTAATTTAAAAGAATTTATATATATATATGATGTGCTGTTTTTCCGAAAACCAAAGCTGTCTATCCTTACACCTAGCACAAGTTGATATTCAACTTATTCTGATTGTGAAGTGTTGATTTTTAAAAGATTATATCTCCAGACATTAGAGGTGCTGGTGAAATTAGCTGTACAAAATGACGAGGCAGCAAATTACCTAAAGTTTTAAATTATCTACTTTTATGAACTCGGTTGGACTTTGAAACCATTAACCCTCTGAGAGAAATTTACGAGTAGTATAGCATTACTTTCACAACGCAATACACTTCAGGACTAAATAACCGTATCCATTGGTTGGATTCTTTCAACCTTTTGATTTCGATTTTTTTACCCACCCATTGGTCCATGCCATAGAAAATAATACTTTGAAACGATTCTATTGGTTCTATCCTAAGAATGGAATCCTTTGGAACGATTCTATTGGTTCTATCCTAAGAAGGGAATCCTTTGGAACGATTCTATTGGTTCTATCCTAAGAATGGAATCCTTAGGAACCATTATCTTTGTCCACATTGTGTAGAATAGAATCCATACGAAAGATTCGATTGGTCCTTACCGTAGAATATAAGGTTTTGGAAAGATTATATTACTATTTTCCTTAGAATGGAATTGTTTAGAAAGAGAGAGCCTATTGATCCTTTTCTTATAATAAAATAATTTGCAAATATTCTATTCCTCTTTTCCTTAAAATATTATCCTTTGGAAACATTATATTCTCCTTTTCCTTGGAATATAATCCTTTGGATATATGCTATTGATCCAGAAGGTCAAAATTGGTTAGAAGTAATGCAGAGAAAACTTCAGGTTGCTAAGTGAAACTATTACGTGTTATCCCCTCAGAGGGTTAAAAATGGATAGCTTGATGTAGTTATTAGCCTCCTACCTAATAAATATTTTACGTATAAATTATCTCATTACTCATTATAATATAGATTGATCTCTGAAAAATAACATTCCATGGCCTGTTTTGAGGTTAGAAATAGAGAGTAATCAGAGGTCATTTCGTTTGTGGTGAATCAATGAAGCTTTTGTTGTTGTCCAGTTCAATCAATACAAATAGCTCGGCATTAGTAAGGTTTGAAGACACCCTGTAGTCCGAATACAAATATAATATTACTAAATTAAGTTTTCAATTACCATTGTTTAACATTTTAAAACATTTTTCACTAGTTACATATATTCTCTCATCAAAAGTAACTATTTACCATATATGTGTGTGAAAAATTCCATCGTTTCTGAATCTAAGAAAAAGGCTTTGTAGTTGACTTTTACAAATTGCCAAATACAGTTTAATACGTCAAAAATCTAAGACTTGCAACTGAAGGTGTTACGGCCCATTGCAAAGCTGTATCATCCCTTACAAGTGCCATTATATTTCAGTAGACCATAAAGTTTATTTCATGATGTCTATCAAAAATATGTCAGCATGAAGTTATCAGTAAAAATGTACTCCCTAGATGAAGTTATTTTATCAAGATAAATGTTTTAATTAACTGTGCCAAATTTATCTGATTTCTACTTTCAAATACAAATAATGATCAAGATTACGACTGGAATTTCGACAGAGTTTTCTGCTGGATTGTGCAATGATTTTGTTGACGTATCGAAAATTTTAGATCAGTGGAAGAAAATTCAAAGAGAGTTTTATATTCTAAACTATAACTAAATTTTACACCTAATTGTGACTCAACAAAAAAAAATTTCATTCGTTTATAACGTTTAGAATTTTTTAGTTCCTTAGCTGTGTTATTTTAGAGAGCAAAATAGATTGAAAGCGTGCGATTTTTCTCATATATATACTGATCTACAGGGTGTTTCTAAAAAATAAAAAAACTTTTAGAGAATTATAGAACGCAGATAACCCAACATTTCATTTTCATATCGATTGCTTTGAGGCTTGTTTGAGAGTCGTTTAAAAATAATTCCAGTCAAATTTGTGGCTGCGGTGCTGATACGTTTATTATATGTACAAATGAACTTGGATTTGTTATCAACTTTGTATTATATTTAGTAAGAAGAGGTGGCAACATTTTGGCAGACAGCAAACAGGTACAAAAAAACCTAATCAAAGTTCTAGTACACCATCTTTTCATGTTGATAATTATGTTTGCGTGTCCAAGCTGTAATGACTAAACTGTTGTGAATTTGTATATCTGGATAATTATGTTTAAATGTATTATAAAAATGTTTTTGTTTGTGCGATGAAACATATAAGCTTGCGTTTGGGATTTCATATCAAAATATTAGAATTTTCAATGATAGCTTAAGATGTTGATTATGGGTGTGTGAGAATCAAAGTTACTGTTCCTTTCTCTTCACAGTGTAAAATTATTTGCATTTTATTCTGATAGTGATAAACAACTGAGTCGTATTCTAATTTTTAATATTGTTCATGTGAAATAATTTGTATTCAATTTTTGGATGATTCATATCTTACTTCTGATACAAATGTGCCACATTTCAAAATGTGCGATTTCCCTGGAGTAGCATTGAAAAAGTTTGGAAATCATAGAAAACTGTTTATGCCAGACTGTTACCCACCATAGAATTGCTACAGTCGCGGTGTGAGTTGGGGAAACTTTACAGCAGATGGACATAAAAGATTGGGATCGATTTTTTGAGTTATGGCACTTTCGTACCAGAGTTGCATACAGTTAAATATTACTCCTCAATTAAACCAAAGTTGTAGGAATTGTGTACATATTTGTTGTTTCAATTTTGATTACGTGCTTGTTTCTGCATCGTCAATCCATCGAAGTTCCAAAGTAATCTCGAGTTGTTCAGGTCAAAAGTATATTTGATCTCCACAATCCTGATGTTACTATTTCGCGTGTTGAATTGCCAAATTTTAAGAAAATCTGTTCAATCCATCTACTGTCCTTCACATAATTTTGTATATATTTATGTCTGAAAATGATGTGTCATAAATCCAATGAACAAGCTGTAAGAACAAATCTTTTTGTAATTACGTATTTTCTTTACCATTTCAGTTTTCTAAATGCTTTTAATGTTAACATAAAAAGGGCTTAAATTTTATATTCACACATACCTACATTGTAAATGTATTGATACATTCATTTATGCTTTAAAAAATAGCGTTATATGAGCAGTAGGTACGAGAAAGAGGGAAATTTATTCAAAAATATTTCGAGCATATTTATTTGAACTTTCTGTGTGGAAATAGCTAATTGTGGAATAATAGTTTTCTTTCCTCGAGACAGTTCAGTCGGAACGCAAAAAAAAATAATAATTCAGCTGGTAAGTCAACTCCTTCTCAAATGAAATTATTCGAAGCTCAGTGATCATAATCGAATATAATAGAGAACGTGTGTGCTTTATGCACTAGGCGCTACTACTGTGTCTTTAATGACGAATTGTGAAAGCAGTAAACAAAACTACTTTAGGGTATGCTGCCAATAAATGACTTCCACATGCTTACAAAATTCTTAAGCAGGTCTCTACAGGCTTGAAAACGCTCTTACAACCATCAACTAGTAAAATAGTATCATTGAACTAGTAAGCATTTCGACTTTATGGTATGCTGACAATAAATGAATTCCTCACGTTCACAAAATAAATTCTGAAACAGCTCTACACACAGAGAAGACACTACTATGTGGCTCTACATACGTATGAAAACACTTGCAATCATCAACTACCAAACTAGTATCATGGAACTGATGAACATTGTTAATTTTGTGTTATGTTTCCCAATAAATGAACTCTTCACGTTTCCAAAATTCTGAAACACGTCTACAATTGCATGAAAACACCGCTATATCCAACACTAACTTGTAGTGTTTTGGCTTTGAGAATGATATATCGAACAAATTCAAAAACTCGAGTTTTTATAGATTGTAGTTTTCTGGTTATATTCTAGCTATTTACATTTAGAGGTCAGTAAAGTGGTGATCTTTCTGGTTGTTTTAATTTTTTTTGAGGACCAGACAGCCTGGTGTCAAAAACATTTTTACTTTCTGCGATTTTAAATGTAAACGTGAAATTTGAGCTATGTTCTCTTAAAGCAAAAATTATTTTAACGACTTTTTCCTTTTACTTGTTTATTTTAATTTATCTCATAAGAGCCTATTTAATTTTAAAACATAACTATACGAATAAAGTTTCATAAACATGTTCCTCTTTTAATTACATTTACAAATCATTCAACTCTCTGAGAGTCTTATTTCCGAGCAGTGAGGTATTACTTTCACCCTAAATCACATTTAATGACTAAATAACCGCATTTATTAAAACATATTGGTTAAAAGAATCAGGAAACACTTTACTATTTAGGTCAAACCGTTTATAAGTCATGTAAATTGAGCATCAGCTCTTTTATGATCTATTTCTCGCACAGAAATAGTTCCTTTTTTTATAACAACAGGTAGAAAAATGTCTCCTTTGTTCACTTTTTAAGTAAACTAGCAGACTCGCGCATGGCATCTGAGCCAAGCATTTTTAATTGTTTTATCGATTTATGACACAGTGGGAGTCGTTATTCATATTCCATATCTTATTTCAATCCCACTTATAATTTAAAAAAAAGCATCCATATTGACATATATGAGATTTAATACCACTAAATGAAATTAAAAATCCCAAACTACGTAACAGCCTTTCGTTTACTTTTACTGATGTTAATTCGTATTTCTTATAAAATGCACACCTGTCATGCCACTATGATTAGATTCTAAGCGTCTTTTTCCTTTTCTTTCCTGCACTATATATTTTCTATCATCCAGATTTCTCATTTTTTCCTGTAATCAGGATGCTAAATATTTTCATTAACCTTTACTCTGCGGCGTTTAGATTTTTTTTCAATCGTCTCACAGAACGGCTCTTTGACCTGACTCTCCGAGCCCCCAGACCTAATTACCTAACTTGAGCGATAGAGCCTTGAGTGGCATTTACGACTGACACTTTCCTTTCATAGTATTCTGTGGCGTATCGTTTGGCACTAGAGAGATATCACCGGAACGACCTCTTTCCCTCCAAAGCGTTCACACCTCACGGTAGGGTACGGAACAAAAGAAGGGATCCTCTAGAAAATCAGTCGCTGACAGCTTGTAAATTGTGATTGATATCAGCGGTCACTTAAAAGAGGGTAACATCCACCGTACACAGATCTATATAATGCCGCTGGTGTAAACGAAATTTTAATGGCAACAATTGTTTACGTGCCGCAGTGTAAAGGTTTTTTTTTATTTCCAATGGCAAGGCTGGGTACAGATTGCAAAGACGAATACAATATACATAATACAATACAGAAATACAATACAGTACAGAATTGACCGAAGTCATTGTAGCCTTATACAAGGCCAGAAGTGATGGTTACTTGTTAAGGGGCACCCAGTGGGTGGGCCATCATTGTCCCTAACAAAGGACAGCACAATTTACAACCATGCCCTGACCCGGATTCGAACCAGGAACCTTCCGATCCAGAGTCCAACACCTTGACCACTAGACCGTTTGGTTGCGCAGTGTAAAAGTTAAAGTGATGATTTTTCCGTGTTCTTTTAGCAATCTTATTCAACTCCACTGCTCGAATCGAGCATATTTAAATGAAGCATTAATGTTTTCGAACGAATCCAGCAACAGCCAAATTATACTGTGTTATATCGATTATGTATGTATACAAGTTGTAATTTATTCCCTCTTATGATCACTGAACTTCGAATAAAATAACGCCTTCCTGTAGGTGTCGAGAAGGATGTCGCTCACCAGTCAACGCTTTATTTTGTGGATAGGATTTCTAGTTAGAGTGCGGAATACAATCCTCTTAAAATAAAGGGAACCAAACGTCTCGAAGACAGACACTGCTCAAACTGCTTAGCGTTAAACCTCCTGTGAACCTCCGAGCTTAGATATTAATGATTCTGATTCTACCCGGAGAAGGGAACGGTTGACTCGTACATAGATGTTTAACTGCATGTTTTTTCGAGGGTACGGCCACTCTCTGTATTATGTCATAGAAGCCACCTTTATGTCCAGAGTGTGTCGATGGGTACCGGACCGCCCAAAATGACTTTGCGCACAATCCCAACTGCACACGCCCTAGACACCCGAGAAAGAAAGAGAGTGTGTACCAGCAGCACTCCCGAATAAAAAGTTTCACTCTTCATGCGAGTTCGTCTCATTTCACACTCGACACCTACACTACACACTTTCCAAAATATCCGAGCGTCTCTGTTTTAGTGAACTTAGCCACCGTTACGAAAATTAGCTTAAAATGCTGTAATTATATGTAAAGTAGTGAAATCTTTCTCTACCATGAAATCTATTTTGGTAGACAAAAGTTGAACTGTTGATTCCTCGTTTTATTTCATTGGTGACATGGACGTGATTTATAACACCCGCAGTTAGATCCGTTGGGTTTTGTTGGGGGTTCAAAAGCCATATCTGGCCAAGCTGGGCCAAATAAAAGACAATAACAAGACGGGGAGTAAAAAGCAGAAAGGCAGGAAGGGTAAAACAGAGGGGAGGACTGGCCACTCGGGGTTGTGATGACCGTACACACCTAAATAAGATGTACCCCTGAAGGCCACGTCCACTTTCAAAAAACAAGCCTAATGATACTTCTGACAAACAACAGATGGCACTTTGAGGGATGGTCGACAATGTGAATTGGTATTGTAATGTATATGAGTTCCAACAGAGCTCTCAGATAACGATTCACTATACGCAGTTTCACTATTTATTTCCACTCAAACCTCATTTCAACGTACTGACTGTCGTGCTCACACTGATGAACTCAATATAGAACACTCGACTTATAGCGATAATCCATTCTTCGTCCTTGTTATACATGTGATCGTAATACAGCGTTCACGGGCTTCTGCAAACTGCCAGTCAGTTAACTCATGTTATCCTCCATTGTAATTGACCATCACCACAGCAAAAATTAACTTACGGTATAATTAACTTACAGTAAACTAACACAGTAAATAGTACTGTAACCCATATAAACCATGAAGTACTTTTGAGTAGACGAAGTTGCACTGTCGTTTACATGTCTTGCTGAACTATACAGGGTGATTCATACGTGAGTATACAATTTCAACGCACTATATAACAGTGACAGTATGAGATATTTTATGTTACCTGTAACAGAAGTGTAGGTGAATGTTTTAAGTTTGTTTAGAGACAGTCACATATGTTCTATGTGTAAACCCTTAGTCACACTACTTACATCGAACCGGTAACCCATTTCTACCCAGACGCGTGTTAGGGTATCTGAAGCAAGTGCAGTGATAGTGGTTGCGATGCATTGTTTCAACTCCGCTAGATCAACAGGAAGAGGAGGGTTAAATACTTTATCCTTTATGTAGCCCCAAAGAAAAAAGTCACATGGTGTTAAATCAGGGCATCTGGGTGGCCATTGGGTTAGTGGCATGCTGTAGTCGGTGCTTCATCCAATCCATCGTTGTCATCATCTGACCGTGGTTCAAAATTACGAGTTGTTGTCCTCGGATCTTTACCTTAAGGGATTGATCCAGACCCGTCGTCAATAGCCCGTTGTGTTGTTCTTGTAGGACGTTAGTTACAAATTACCATTACCATTACCAATCCATCGTTAAAGAAGATGTTAATAGATGTAATTTCGCATGTCACCTGACCAGTGTGGTGGTGCACCATCCATTGGAGAAAAAAGTTTTTCGACTTTATTATCCAATTGGATGAATAAAGTTTTGACGACATCTGCCGACACACTCGGTCGTCCTGGATTTGGAACTTTGCACAAACAGCCCGTAGTTTCAAATTTTTTAAACCAATCGTAAATTAATTTTCTGGTTGGAGGTTCTTTTTCAAATCGTGATTGAAAATGCCATTGCACAATAGTGGCAGATTCCGTTTTGCACAATTCAAGAACACAAAACGCCTTCTCAACTGCAGAAGCAGCCATTTCCACTGACTACTCAAGTGATACGCTCAGTATCGCTTACGTCACTTTGCTCTGGAAGGGGATACAAACTTTATGAGAATACCTAGCTAACAGTTCGCATTTGGGGACCGTGTCTTAGACTGTTCCTGTTTCACAGTATCTGGAAACTGTTTATCTACTTATGAATCACCCTGTACATACAGGGTCCTATTTCTACCTTGAATCTACCTACTGGGATACCGAGATCCCAGCTAAATTTGTTTTGTATTCATCCACTACACACACAAGAGCACAAGCGAAAAGGGGAACTTGGCTATGGGTGTTACCAAACTTGATATATAACTCATACATCACTTCAATGCTAAATTTAATAGATAATTGACAAGTCAAAAGAGAATCGTAATCGGTCGTTTAGTAGATAAGTAATCGGTTTCGAACTCCCATCCTCCGGTTTCAAATCCGCGAATCTACGAACTGGGATACTGCGATCCCAACTAAATTTGTTTTACTTTTGTTTTAGGAATTTGCTATCAAGATAAATGTAGGTTTCGGTAGTGTTTCTGTGACGATACGTGTTTCCTGAACGTATTCTCAATGTATCTAGAGTTGGCTGTTTTTTGAAATACGATTGGCAGCATGTCGCCTATAGAAAGTCGAAAGAAAAAATATGAATTGATAGATGCTAGTTGATTGGTCAAAAAATCAATTAGATTATAAGCCAAAAGTTCCCGAAACGACGATAAATTATCTTTTAATGTTTATCATGCGTTACAATTAATTTAAAATATAGCTTATAGTCGATACACTACATTTCGAAGGTCATGCAAGCATTCAGACAACAAAAGTTAAAATCTTTGAAAAACCATATATTTTGCTTACACTGAAAATATGGATTTTCAACACGAACCAAACGGAAAATGGAGATTTACTTAGATATATCCAAATTCTCTCACATGATATACATCGAGGTTACCTTAAAATGTAGTTTATCGCCTCTTTTCTTTCAGCCTTGGCAGAAATAAAGCCTCTCATATCATTGCAAGTAACTACTGCTCTGGACAACTACTCATGAACGTTTCCACGCTTAACCCTTCTTTGCATGATTTTTTCTTTATTGGTGAAATAAATCAAGGTGATATAATTCATGTTCAAAATTAAAGGAAAAATGGTTAAAAAAATCTTAGTATATATTTATAGTATAAATTTAGCAAAAAACAATATGATGGTATCATGTGGTATTTTTTTAATTAAACGCAAGCTTTTTCAGAAATTGCTCTAAAAATAACAGAAACACATGTTACAAACCTTTCTTCCACTCATTTTCACTTTTTTAGCAATAGAAACTCGAATATAATAAAACAAAATTAAAAACGAAATCATACGTTTATTGCAACTACAACAAACAGCGGAATGACAACTTCAAGCTCGTTTTACTGATAGTGACACTTGCTTATTTTTGACAGCTATGTTTTTTTTATGCAATGGACATTAAAAAGGTATCCAGACACAATCAAATTAAAGTGAACTTGTTCTTTTATATAATTTTTGGCCATTCAATGTTATGATGTAAATTTCCACCATTATGCAAAGAAGGGTTAAGCATTTGGCCGGCTGAAATAAAAAGTTAAATTTTCGTAAAATATCTGGAAAATTGTGGTAGCATGGTTATATTTAACTTTTGTTTTCGTCCTTAGGGTTGTAAAAACAAACGGTAAACGAGCTTCAGTAAGTTCTCGTTCTGTGGGCATTTACTGCGTTGAAAAAAATTATGACGCGATATTCAATAACAAAAAAAAACATTGAAGGACTTCCTTTTAACTTCATTATTCTAGTTCCAAACTGTATTCAACTTTATTCCAGTACATTTTATTCCGAGATAAAATATGAATGGGTTCAAGAACTATATTTTCGTGGTGGAAGGAGCAGTTTTGTAGTATAGTCAACTTGATTACAACGTGCTCATACTACAAAACTGTTCCTTCCACCACAAAATTATAGTTCTTGAAACTCTTCATATATTTTGTTTAAAATGGCAAAGAAAAGTAGTATTACTGCCCGTAATCCATTCTCTATGAGTTCCAGTTAACATACAAAACAAAAAGTCAAGAATATTTTACTATACTCTTTTATTAGACATTGGTTATATTTTATCCTTCTTTTTACTATTTCCTTTCTTTAATTTACGATAATTAAAGCTTAAAAAAGGTTCTGTACGATGGAGAAAACTTTAAAAACCTGATAAAGACAGCATAAAGTTATCAGCAAATTCGAGTATAAAGTTTTCGTCAAATCTATTGCAAATTAATGAAAGAAAATGTTGAATTACTTTTAACTTCATTGAATGATTTTCCAAAATTATTTTAACTTCTGACACAACTTGAAAATTAAATCAATTTTATAATATGCTCCAGAAGCAGATTCGAAGGTAAGAAATTATATCTTTCTGTTGAATTTATATAATTATAATATTCTAAGCTTTTCAAGAAATAAATGGAGGGAAACATACATAGGGTATCTAGAAATCAAGGCCGAATATTGTTTCTGAAGATAATTATCATAAAATAAGACAAAATAGCTTATCTACGTTGTTGTAAACGTCTGTAGAAAGCTGTTACTTAAGTGTGTTTTAGAATCTTGGACACAGAGTACTTAAGGACAAAACATTGAGCTTTTGCAAATTTCGTTTGAATCAAACGTCGCATATGAAGGAATAAAGTTTTACGAGCATGAAATTTAATCTTGATTAAATTTCAAACAGATAATGTATTGAAACGCGCAACAAAAACCCAGTTTAATTTATGTTAATCAGACTCAGTTCAGCTTTTCAAACGATTTACAGATGCATAATACTAAGAGGTCAGGCTTACACAACTGCCGAGCGTTAATAGAAAAACTACATCATCGTATACACTCATTCAAGTTTAATTCGATTTTAAATATACATTTAAGGAAATAAACAAAACAATAGTTTTTCATCTAAAAGTCCTGATGAGAAGGAAGTTCGTGGATTATGCTTGTATCTCGTGGCATTTGCTTAAATATGGGGAAACAACACAATCCCAGTGCTTGACACCTGTTTTCTACATAGGGGGTGTTACTGACGCTCATTATTTCCATATACGCTGCAGTGCTATTCATTTGCATATCCTTCCATGATTAAAACATCGTGCATATATCAAAACTCTTTTTGATGTTTTCTTCGTAGGATTGGATTGGATTGGATTTGGCTTTGTGGCAGTGCCAAACTTTTATTATGCCAAACTCAGGTTAAAAAATCAGGTATATAATTTAATGATAAAATGAAATGAGTCATGTCATAATAAAATGAATACTATATATAAAATTATATGTGATGGATGAACCCAATGTCATGTAAAAAGCTAAAAATATTTGGATGAGGATTATCTCCAACTATGTCTCCTAAATTCAAGGTATATGAATTAAAATGTTTAAGTCGTTGACTATTAAAATGAGAACATTCTATTAAAATGTGTTTTACCGTTTGTGGACAAATGCAGTAATTGCAAATAGGATGATCTTCTCCGATTTTTCTTCATAGTGTTGCATTTTCGATGATCAACAGAGTATGTAGAATAGGTTGCAAGTCATGTAGTTAACCTGAGTTTATATACTTGAATTGCTAGCAAATAATTGCAGTACATAAATGCTGGCGTCCAACAACTTAAGGCATAATCTATAGTATGCATGCCTCGCCATAATGCAGTGTATGTTTTCCATTATGCGTGACCACAAAACTAGGCAAGTCAACAATGAGTTAATGCATTCGACACAGAAGATGATCAAATCGGTTTAATATCAGACACGCGTGTGTGAAAGTGGTACTGTAAATGGACAGTATGAGTAAGGATACTGATAATGGACGCTCCAGGAACCACTGCTGGAAACATGATTATGAATTACGAACGGTATTGCAACAAAAATCTCTTTTGTCATGGTTTTGTCGCTCAACTTTGTAGGTTAAAAAATGATTTACAGCGTAACACATCATGGTTCAGAGCAACACAGATACTACAAAAAATCGCGCGTAGCCTGCTCTCGAAATCTCAAACCCATCGAGCATTCATGGAACGCCACGGGGAGAGTTATGCTGGAAATCCTCCTGCAGTAGATAGAACTTCAAACGAACTTGAAAGGAGGATAGGGTAAATATGAAACAGAACTCTTATTGAAAAGCATGCCACCATATTTCGAGAGCTGAGGGAGTACGGTGTTAAGGGTGTAAGATTTTGAAAACTGGCATTTGCTACCCCTACTCTCTACTATTATAAAAGGAAGTGTTTGTCTGTTTGTGTGTTTGGGTTGTGGCGAATTTTAAAATTCAATCTAGAACATTGTTAAATGAATTTAATTAAATTTAATCATTATTGAGTGCTACAGCATAGAAGAGATCACAGATTCTAAATTTGTTGTTTTCGTTTCAGGCGCGCGGATATGTAATTATTCTGCCAGACGATAAAAAAAAAATATTTTAACTGGAGTCAATAATTTTTTTTTCTATCTCCTAGACCAGTGTTTTCCAAACTTTTGACGTATGTGTACCCCTTCTATAATTTTCATAACGCTGAGTACCCCTTCGTCAAAAAAATGGATGTATTTTAATAACAATCAAAATGTTTTTTTGTCTTTTTTTGTGACACACACAAAATAATAAGAAAAGAGAAATAAAATTTTTCATAATAAAATATACATAAAAGTTATATTATAAATAACGTTTATTTGGATCAATGAGAAGGACGAAATTGTTTGTGCTGAGATAACAGATCGTCATAATTTGGTTCCCTGGTTGTTAATTTTAATCTGAGATGTGTTTCCACGTTCAATAGTCCGTTTCTTTTTTTCGACTTAATGTCTACAAATGCTGAAAAAGCTACTTCACATAAATATGAAGTTGGAAGAGGCAAGATGTATTTTAGAACTTTTTCTGTGTTAAAACCGGATACACAAGTTGCATTTGTAACCAGAATGATGTTAAAGTACTCTCCTTATGTTTATTTTTCAAGAATCCCTCTGAAGCCAATTAAAACAATTGCTCTTCTTCCGCATGCGACCAATCTTCTGGCATGGATGTCGTATTAATGTTAAACGGATATCTTATCCATTCAATATTTTTGGTTAAATCAGGAAAATAGGTTTTCAAGCCCACTTGCAAACTCTCCAAATGCTGTGTTATGCATTTCAGAGTATCATCATCAATTTTAGTAGTCGAACTTGTTATAAACTCATGAAGAGAGGGAAACGAGTCTACTTCTCAATTACCAACTCTCTTTTGCCATAACTTTAGTTTTACGATGGCAGCGTTCACTTCATCTTGAACGTGAATCAATGAAATTTCTTTGCCTACGTACCTTTATATGTGTAACGCATTCGGGCGCAATGTGCCTGAGAGATCAAATGACGCTAACAGCTGTCCACGAAACGCACGAATAAAATTAAAAGGATGGGTCCAAACATCCTGTAAAGATAAGAGACTACTAGAATAAGCAGATTTCTACCCCTTCTACGAGGGGAGTGGAGAACGGTTGCGTCCGACGGAGGGTTAACGAAGTAAGTTGTTTCTGTAAAGAAGTTTGGTATATTTCCGCCGTGTCACTCCGGACCATCTCACGCCTCACAAGACTATCTTGACTTGACTCATGAGAACGTAGAATTAGGCGCAGCGAAGCACAGTGCAGTATCCCCTCCAAACTCCGGTGCAACGCGTACCCCCACCAAACTCTTCCCGTACCCCTGGGGGTACGCGTACCACACTTTGGGAAACACTGTCCTAGACCGTTAAAGACAGAGTAAAAATTTCAGCGGATTTGAAGTCTGCGGAAAATTTCACTTTAGATCCATACATAAAAATTTGATTTTCTTTATATAATTAACTTTTAAATTGAATATATCTTTTATATTTAAGATTGTGACGTCACGGTAACTTTCCCCTTCCAAAAATAAACAGACTGCATTTCGCCCCCCCCCCCCTTCTTCGCGTTAAAATAAAAACAGATTACATTTCCTGCCCCTTTCATTGGAGAGCAAAAAATAAAAAACATTTTGGGAGGCATTGTTTAGTTCTTTTTCGTAAAAGCGGATTCGTTAAACATAGATTAAAAATTTCAACGGATTTGAAATCTGCTGAAAATTTTACATCAGAATAATACCTTATATAACGGTGTTGCCAGTGGTGTTGTTTTGCGAAGCAACTGCGTGGCTAGTTTCCTATAAAGGGATGTTCAACTATGTCCTTCAGAAGTGTGTAGCATTTCACATATAATTTAATTATAATAGATTTTATAAATATTGTTTTACTAGAACATCATTTATTTTCATATTTGGATACTGTCATGAAAGTTTTAAAGTATGAATCAAAATGTATCCCGTTTTTGCTTTTGAACTCCAGTAGGCTAATGATAATAAAATACATTGATTTCTTTATTACTCGGGTAGATAGTTGAAAAGACGACGCACTGGAGAAACACAACGGGCAATTGGAAACGGCCTCGTAGTTTTGAACCACGTTCAGATGATGTGCTCAACACCTGAGTGCTCGGAAAGAAAGAAATTTAAAAGAAGAAAAGCCATACATTCTATTACCAAACCGGTTACTATGGTTTCAAGTCCAGTTGTGAGTATTGAGGTTCGTCGAAATTTGGAATCAATTTTTTGAGTCTGTCAAAATTTGCATTCGTGTCGAAAAATATGACCCTAGAACCAATTCTTGAAATTATTTTGAAAATTATCTTTCGTCAAAAGAATCAATCTGTGAACTAACATGCAAGAGTGTAGTCGCAAATTTTACTCATTTCCTACTCGTTCTAAAAAGCAATTAAAAATGTCTTTTATAACGACAAAGATACGTATGTAAGATCCTATCTCGAAAAATAAGTTATACGAAGCAATATACTGAAATTGGTCATTAAAAATGTATTCAAAACAAAAATTACCCGGTGAAAACAATTTTTACCATAATACAAAAAATTGCATGCATTTCTCAATTTGTTTACGCAATGCTTCGATTCAAACTCAGTAATAGTTGCCTCAATATTGACCACATACTAATTACTATAACTAAAACTTGATATATAGCTACATATTATTGTAGTTTAGAACAATTGAAGCAATCTAATTGCTTTTTAGTTCTGAGCTAATATACGGAGTTTAATGAAAATGTCAAATTTAGAAGTTGTTCAGGTTGACACATTTGACAGTTAAAATAACTTATTGAAAGTGACCAGAGGAGGAAAATATACATCATATGATTTATATTAAGATTTAAGGTACGAGAAGTTAGAGATGTAAAGTATTTATTAAAAATAATTTGCTACATACCATAACCTAAAATAAAGTCAGCACCGTTAAATTTCTCAAAAAAGTGTCTGCAGCATAATTAAATATAACATTTCACATTGCAATCTATCTTATCTTTTTCTAAAGAAATGTTATATAATGCGAAGGAAACCAGTATCCTCAAAACAAATTAGGTTAAGATTTCAACACTTTATTTTAAGTTCTGATTTTTAACTTGTACGCATTAACCATGGTTATGCCGTTCTCCATAAAATATATCAATAGTTAGAATTCATTTCCTTTCATAACTACCAGTTAATTTATTTTTGTTGATTTAGATTATATACGTGATATATTCATAAGCGTCTCGATCTACAGAAGTCTGACCTAAAATTTTTATCAATAATAAGTTCGAAACACTTAAATTGATGACTTTTAAATTATATTTAAAAACAAGATTAGACATATATACTCGTATTCAAAGTTTAAAACTCATTTCATAAAAAAGACACAGAACGAATTAAGTAAGAATCTGAATACTATACACTCTTAAAAGCTACATTATAGTATACACTCATTCAGATTTTAAATATACATTAAGAAAATAAACAAAACAACAGTTTTACATCTAAAAGTCCTAATGAGAACGATGTCCATGGATTCTTCTTGTGTATCGTGGCATTTGCTTAAATAGAGGTGAATAACCTGTAGTTTTACTATATTCCGAAACATCACTCAACAGCTATCCAAAAAGAATGAATATCGAAACATTTGTCTGTTTTACACTATTTCTACTGTAAATTCACAAATCCTGTTTGTGCTTGAAATTTTTTGTACGATATTTCATAAAAATAAATTAAATACTATAAAGTAGTAGAATTTGGAACTCAAGTTCATGCCTTAGGTAATTTACAAGCTTTATACTTTTACCTTTAAAGAAGCTTTTGTTTGATTTCAAAGATTTAAATATCTTAACATTATTTAGCCAGTTGCTCTTAGTTGCCATACTTCTCAGTTGAAGGTTCTGGGTTTTCAAAATAAAAGGGAGATTTTAGTCATTATTGTAATTCAGTGTTGTTATTTGTTTGTACATACAAAGAGGAATAATTTTCCGATTATATTTAAAAACAAGACTAGACATATATACTCGTATTCAAAGTTTAAAACTTATTTCATAAAAAAGACACAGAACGAATTAAGTACGAATCTGAATACTATACACTCTTAAAAGCTACATTATAGTATACACTCATTCAGATACCGATTTAAAAACACAAGGGCTTTTAAGTTTGTTGACATAAAAAAAAATTGCGAACGTTAGCGAGCAGGAGGCGAAGCCCTCGCTGTGACGTCATGTACCAGAAAGTAAAATCATGATTATACGAATTATTAAGATAGTTTCGCCGTCGCAGGAGATTGACTCTGTAAAAGTAGTTTTGGTTTACGAAGCAACTTTTAATCTGAAAAAGGAGTGTTAGTTTGCGAAGAATATTGTATTTGTAAGGAGGGCGGATAAATTTGTAAATGAGAGCGAAGGCGAGAAGGGGCGGAGCCCCCTAGTAAAATAAAAGTTTGACATGATTTAAAGGAAACAACATTTTTTTCACTTAATGTATTCGAGAAAATATTATTTTGAGTTTCTTACCACAGATACGCTTCCTCTATTTCGGAACTTCCTGTAGTCTCCTACATCAGACATTTTTTGGTTTTCTGTCTAGAGGCCGTTTCATTAATGAAATGGACATTCTATATTCATTTCGCTGAGCGTTTTGGTTTGATTAAATTATCGTGACCTCTTTTCATGTAGTTGCTTTTATGCTTCTTTTCTTTGGCTCGTGTTTGTCAAATTGACTTGATGGTGTGTATATATAAAATCTAGTTAAAAGACCAATTCTTTAAAGGCATAAACCGAATGATCACGATACATTCACATGCCTCTAACGGATATGCCTTTTTTAAGTGTGTTTGCTAAATTGCTTCAAAAATATTGTAAACATAAATATTGGAAGCGATTTCTAATAAAGGATCTTCAAAAATAAACACAAAACTTAATTTTAATAAATAAGCCAAATGATTTTTGTCTGATGACAGTCAAGATGTCAATTTTGTTTGTGTTGTGTTTTGGAGAAATTGATGGAATATGCAGTTACTGAATTTAAATTCTGTGATAAAGCCCAATCTGTCAAAGAATTCTTAAATGTTGTTGCAACATTTATTTGCTAGTTAAATATAATTTTTTTATGTTTCAAAGTTTACTTGTTTAATATTAGTACACACTATTATTACCATGTTTACTTGTTTAATATTAGTACACACTATTATTACCATGTTTACTTGTTGAAAATTAGTACTTACCATTATTATCATATTTACTCTTGTTTTATATTCGATCGTTTTTAATACGTTTGGATCAGAAAAAATATCTCTATATCACTCTAAATGAATATTTAAAAAAAAGGTAACGCCGCGCTGCCACCGCAGGATTAAAAACTCGCTTTTTTTTTTTTTTTTGCTCTATTCTCAGACGGTTTTCCGAGAAAGTACGGATTATAAAATAACAAAATTAACAAGGTTTGTTCAAAATTGTACAGGGAACAAGACGAATAAAAAATTTTCCAATGCGTCTATTAGTTTAGGGTTTATTAAATGTCAAAGATGAAAGAGCGAAATTTCTAACGCGAGGTGAGCAAAAGACGTACAAATTTTCAGTCTTCAGTGGTGATTTTTTTTAGAGTACCTCTAAACGTGAATTTTTGCAGCTCGTCAAGTTTTTTTAGAAATTTCAATTTGGTTCCTGGTAATATTTTTTTTTATAATTCGGAAAAAATCGGGACATTTCCGTTACTTTTTTTAAACTGTCATATCTATATCTTATTACTACTAGTTTTTTAATTTGAAAACATCGGAAGATACCTTAGAATGTCCTCTTGCTTATAGTAGAATTATTTTTGAAATTGGTTAATAAATAAATTCGATGCGATCAAAAGTTGATCATACAAATTTCGGAATTTTGGGAAATTTTCATAACTTTTGTTAAAACTATAATATATATAGCTTAATACTATTATTTTTAAAACATGAAAACTTCAACGAAAACCTTAGAATGTACTCTTTCTTATGGTACAATTATTCTTGAAATATGTTAATAAATGAAGTCGATGAAATTAAAAGTTGGTCAGACAAATTTCGGAACTTTTAGATTATAATTTCCAATACAAAACTAAAACTGTCATACATATAACTTAATACCATTATTTTCTAAATCTGAAAATATCAACGAAAACCTTAGAATGTACTTTCTTATGGTATAATTATTTTTTAAAACATTTCATAAATAAATTCGATGTGAGGGAATGTATAATTTTGCGAGTGTACAAATTGTTGATCGCGCAGAGGCAGTGACAGAGGAAGCAGTGAAACGAAAGGTTGCATTTTTTACTAACGGGTTTGCCAGATATCAAATTTATCGTTGCTACAATCACCATAGCAACAATTTTTTTTTCCTTTGGAACTTGCTGTGCGTCTGGACCATAGTCCAAAAGGCTGAACTCGCTTTTAGGGAACATTAGCCATTGCGTGGCTATCCCGGGGTTGCCCGTGCCAGTTGCTTTTGGGGGATATTGGTTTGCTTCGCAAACCAAATGGGAATTCGTAGCCTATTGGATAACAGCCATCACGGATTCCCATTTGGTTTGCAAATTTGCAGCCTATTGGATAACAGCCATAACGGATAGAAAATTCGATAGAAAAAAAAGTACTGAAGAAAGCCAGTGATAACTTTAATAATGTCTTTTGTTTCACACGAATCCATTTCTCAGGAAATCAAAAGGAATGCATCACGAATGAAACGAAGGTCATTCGAATCTGTTCGCTCCAATTCGAGACGGAAGGTGAAAAATATTTGAAGCTTCTAAATATCTAAATTTTGAAGCTTCTTCTTTTCCGAAAGAAGAAAGAACGGTGGAAAAGTATTAAATTCATATAAAGATGTTCTAGATTGAATTTTAAAATTCGTCGCGACCTTAAAATTGCAAAACATTCGGACTACCTGAGTGCCTGATCCCATTACTGTAAGTACCATAGATTCGTCAGGACTTTGCGAGCAGAAAACAGACAAACACTTCCTTTTATAATAGTAGAGAAGATCGCGACAGTATTTTACTGATGCCGTCTGTATTTTACTGACAGTATTTTACTGATGCCGGGTTTGCCGTCGCAGGAGATTGACTCTGCAAAAGGAGTGTTGGTTTGCGAAGTAAACCAAATGGTATTGCGTATCAATCCCCGAGGGTTGGCGAGCGGAGCAGGGCGAAGGATTAAAAACCCGCTTTTTCCGCTCGATTGTTAGACGGTTTCCCGTGAAATTACGAATCAGAAAATAACGGAATTAACAGGGTTTGTTCAAAATTGTACAGAAAACAAGATTAACATGGTTTATTCAAAACTGTGCAGGAAACAAGATAGAGAAAAAATTTTACTGATGCGGCTATTATTTTAAGGTGTATTAAGTGTTAAGGTAAAAAAAAAGAAATCACTTACGAAAGGAGGCTTGGTTTGCGAATCAAACCAAATGGCATTGCGTAGCAATCACCGGAGGTTGGCGAGTACGGGGCGAAGCCTTCGCTGTGACGTCATGGACTGGAAAATCAAATCAGGATTATACGAATTATTAAGATAGTTTAGCCGTCGCAGGAAATTGACTCTGTAAAAGGAGTGTTGGTTTGCGAACGAAACTAAATGGGATTGCGTAGCAATCCACATTGGATGTCGAGCGTCAGCGAGCAGAGGGCGAAGTCTAGTCATGTAAAAAATGTCTAGCTAGTAAAAACTGTCAGCTAGCTGTCGTGTAAAAAATAGTCATGTAAAAAATGTTTAGCTAGCTGTATTCCATGCAAACACACTGCTAATCGCTAAAATATTTTCAAAAAATTTAAAATTTTTATTTTAAAATATAAATAGGGCGTTCAATTATTGGATGGGTAGTGGTCTATTAATGGGTGAGTGCTGTTAATTACTGATTCAATCACTATTCCGAAATTTGATTTAAAATTTCCAAAAAGCATTCATTTATTCAAAATTGCTACTGTAGCTCATTTTAATCATGATCTTTACAAGATATTAAGTACAAAAGTTTAAGGTTTCTAAGTTAAGTTTTTTTAAGTTTTCTTGGCTAAACAAATCTTGTTTCAATTAATTCCAAGCACTTACCAATGAGAAATAGTATTTTCCAGCCAGTTATATAGTTCTCAAAACAATCGTTTTAAGAAAATCTCCCAATAACAGTTAACTTAATACATGACAAAAGTTGACAAAACGCCAAACGACTATCAGAACAAGCTAAGAAAATTGAAAATATCTAAATTCAGACGATTATAATTTTTAATAATTCATGTCAATTTGTTTTAATTCGTCATTTTCTGGAATAATGTTATGCAATATGAAACCTTTATTGTTTTTCATTTAATGTTGTCACTAAGTGAATAGAGATATTTAAAGTTTAAAACATTTAATAACAAATGGCTTTGTGGGCGAACTTCTGTTTCACTTTACTGCCATCTATCGGCCACACTGAATACCTTAGTTTGATTCTCGGCAAACTGTATTGACGAAACGCTTCTAGTTGCAACTGTCCGGATTATCGATGTCTATGGGAGGGGGGGGATATGTTACGGGTTGTATAAATCCTTATTGGTTGCTTCCGGCTCTGTCCCCCGACCGTCGTAGGTAGCAAACTAATAGATGTAAGAAAGTCTGAATTATATTTTGAAAATTCCACTATGTTGGCAGGTGAATGGGCTTTTAAAACTTGTACATTTCAACCATCTTTTGTGTTTGCAACATTTCGTTTTTGAGATGAAACTACTATCATTTTAGAAAGTAAGTTTATAAAGTCATTTGATTCAAAATAATAATTGTAAAAATTGGATTGAAAAATAATTTCACAATACATTTAGATTATATGAATATTCTCTCTGTGATTCTCATGTTCAACTTTTTCTCTGGGTGGCAACAATAAAATAAATTGAGAGGACATTGTTTTATGGCATTGGATCTTGCACTGTTTTAAGGAATTTTCAAATTCAGAGCCACTACTCAGTCTTTTGTCAATCCAGATAGCCGTGGCTAGATTCCATTGGTTTCTACTGAATCGAATATATATATATATATATATATATATATATATATATATATATATATATATATATATATATATATATATATATATATATATATATATATATATATTATAGAACATTTTCAATTACATTTTCAATGTGAATTTCAATGGATATTCTTGATCATCTGCTCCCGTATATTCGTTTTCGACAGCCCACTACAGAGATAGGACAATCTCTGTAGTAGCCTCGATCCAATCGAGCACATCTGGGATGCAATTGAGAGAGATGTCCGAGTCTCAGACCACCTTCTATCTAAATTTCGTGAATTGTGGGAGATCGTTCAGGAGTCGTGGATACGTATGGCTTCCCATCGCTTCTTGTGTCTTGTCGAATGCATTCCAAGACGAATCGCATCCGTCATCAAGGCGAAAGGTGGTTCTACGCGCTACTAGACAGGTATCCCTAATTTAATTGCTCTTCAGTGTATATATTTCAAATGTTATAGTTTTGTATTGTTTTTTCTATAGTTTTTTCAATAAAAATAGACCTATAAAACTGGCACAAAAGAGTGTCGAATACTGGAATTTTTGAAAATTCCAAGTGTCTATTATATTCATGCAATATCAGCTATCAAAATAAATTTTTTTTAAATAAAACACATTATTTATCTAGCAAATAGAATAAGACAAAAATAAATAAATTTTCTGACAACTAAATCAATTTTATAAGTAATAATATATAGTTTATACTATATATTTCATAATATATATATTTCTAATATATATTTCTAATATATATTTTATAATATATATTTTATAATATATGTTTTATAATATATATTTCATAATATATATTTTATAATATATATTTCATAATATATATTTTATAATATATATTTCATAATATATATTATATCCCCTATCAAAATGAATGATGTGCTTCACGCTAATGTAGAAAATTTCTCTTTAAGTGTCTGTTACTGTTTCACCTACCTTACGGAATCGATGGTTCTGTAGTACGACGTTAATTCAAAATTAACATTACTATTACCGAATCGATGTATGATAGTTAATTAGTCAACACCAATTAAATTAAATGGCAGACATTGCTAAAAAGGCGAAAAACTAGATATTAAAGAAACCAAGATACGTATTATTCGATAGCATAGGGACAGGAAAAGTAAAATATTCTCAATCCGTCTGATTTGTTTGTTTTGCACTGAAAATACCTCTCAAAAGTGAAGTTTATAAATATAGTGTTTTGTGTTCCTTTCACTATAAAAAACATTTAGCACCGTGGTTGAAGGAACCATGCACTATGGAAGTCTGGGTACAAGTGGCTCTGCTTTAATTTGGCATGAAAATGCTTCCTGTGTCCTCAAAACACTGCATTTCCTTTACGGTTTAGTATAAACTAGGAGGCCCGCCCCCTGCTCGCTAACGCTTGCCAACCCCCGGAGGATTGCTTCGCAATTCTCATTGGTACGCTGCGCGAACCTATGCTCGCTTCGCTCGCATCAATGAAGACACGTGTCCTAGCAGAAGGAATTGATTACAAAATTAGATATTCCAAAAAAATATTTTTCAAATCTAAATTTGTTGTATTACATAAAAGATATATACAGTACCTCTGGAATCAGAATTTAAATGAAAACTTTGAGCAAATTTTTACTCGCAATGTGAACGCTGATTTGGAAATTGAATACCCAGCATGTTGTTTGTGTGTACATTTCCCCAGTACTCGAGCCACCCATACACTTTTTGACTGAGTTTGTTGTCGAAAGTTGTAGTGCATGCATCTTGTTGTACTATAATTGTTAGCCTTGAAAAGGACCGTTTTTTAAATAAAATTTCATCCGATAACGCTATAGATTCAAATGAGGCGCGAGGCTCCTAGTAAACAAACAATCGCACAATGTTGCCAAAACGCGGTAAGAAATAACGTCTTTTTTGCGTGCCACGTAAGAGAAATATATATATAGATAGGATTCAGACAAAACAAATTATTTAAAAATATATATTTCGTGTAACAAAAATAATTTGATAGATTTTAAAAAATCAAAAGCTCTTTAATTATAATTTTGTTAATTAGAGTTCATATTTTACTCTGTGTTCATTAGTATGGGCTATCAATCTGAGGGTTGCGAGTTCGAATCCAACCAAAGATCGTCGTGTACAAAGGGGGCTGGTGGCCTGGGGTTGGGTAATCTGTCTTGGCCTCAAATGTCCTCATGTTGGCATGGTCTAGAAGTTCGGAGAGTGGGGTGCCACATCGTGTAACCTCGTCAACTGACCGTGGTACAAAATAACGTGGAGTAGTCCTCCGATATTTCCTTTCGAAGGTTGGTACCGGATTGTCACCTATA
Source organism: Metellina segmentata (assembly GCA_947359465.1). Lineage (NCBI taxonomy): Eukaryota > Metazoa > Arthropoda > Arachnida > Araneae > Tetragnathidae > Metellina > Metellina segmentata. Next base: position 71,533,378 of record OX375877.1, on the reverse strand, counting down.
GCCCGTTGTGTGCTCAAGTGTGACGTAATTAAAAATACCATTCTAGTAACATCACTAGTATGGGCTATTAAATTTCTGCTTCACTTCCATAAGAGAGTTACTCTCAAGACGAAAACAATACCATGTAATTTTAAACCCTGGTCAGATGACGAGGTCCATCTGAGCTGGCACCCCACTCTCCAAACTTCCACACTATGCCAACGTGAGAATATTTGAGTCCAAGACAGATTTTGGAATAAATTTTAAAACATTAGAAGACTTCCACACGCAAAAGCATAAATGATGATAGGTGTGGATGTTTTCAACCTGCCAACTCGTTATTCGTGCTATTGCTTTCGGCGCCGAACGATAATCTTAGACTAATCGCACTACAAATCGTCATTACTTACACGGTTTAAAATTACGAGGCGTTGTCCTCGGATTTTTTCCTTCGGGATGGACCCCTGTCCGTTGTGTTGGTTCAATGCGACCAACTTCCTACGACACTAAAGACGACATTTTGGACGTAATTTCTTACGTTTTACCACCTGTCACCTAATTTAAATAATAAACTCGTTCGAACCACGTGACTAACTGGCTTCTCGCGGAATATTGATATTGTAGTAAAACACTAATTTCTACTATGACGAATCTATGGCACTTACAGTAATGTCATTTGGCACAATGGTAGTCCCATTTTTTTATAATTTTTTGTTCGAAACCCGAATTTTAAATTCAATCTAGAATGTGTTTTAATTAATTCAATGACATATTTAATTCTTATTGTTTTCCTTAGAATGGCAACACTTTAAAGAAATGACAGATTCTAAATTTATTTTTTCCGTGTTTCCGTTTGAAAGCTTTCAGCCCAAGAATAAAACAAATAAAAAGTTTTAACTGGAGTTATGTAGTTCTTTTTCTATCTCCTAGATCTTTAGAGATAGAGTAAAAATTTCAACGTATTTGAAATCTACGGACAATTTTACAACAGATCGATACCTAAAAATATGAATTTCTTTAAATAAATAATTTTTAAATTGAAACATTTATATTTTTTCCAATACGAACGGCCGCCGCGAAGAATGATCTTCGTTTGATTCGAGATTCATTCATTTTGATTTCCTGAGAAACGGATTCAAGTGAAGCAAAAGAAATAATTAAAGTTATGAGACTGCCGTTCTTCAGTGATTTTTTTTATACCAGCGATCGTTAAAGATAGAATGCAAATTTTAACGCATTTTAACTCTGCGGAACATTTTGCACTAGATACATACCTTATACATTTGTAATTTTCTTTTAATAAATAATTTTTCAATTAAATATTTATATTTTTGCAAGAGATTTTGGATCGACTGGATTTAAGAGCAAGACGCCGACTGGATCCTTTCGCAATTCGAATTTGACAATGTTGAGACCATCACGGCGTTACAAGCGATGGCTGTTATCCAATAGGCAACGAATTCCCAGTTGGTTTGCGAAGCAAGCCATTACCACGGGCAACACCTGATGGCTGTTATCAAATTCGCAGCAATCACCGGGGGTCAGTGAGCAGTGGTCAAACCTGACACCACGAAAAGAACTGTTTCGGGCAACGCCGTGGTGACCACGTAGTGGTTAGTAAACTTGATTTTCGAATCATACTTGGTAATTGGATGGTACGAGTAATGTGGATAGTTCAATTGTTATTCAAGAAGTAAATTAGACTAAAAAATGGCACGTTTAACGCATACGTTTATTTGTTCCTTTCAGGTCTGTAATTGTTTTCTAACAACACATAGTACATACGGAAAGCTTGCCCGTTGAATTCTTTAAAAGTATTGCTGTTTGAGCAAAGATGAATAAAATCAACTATAAAAAAACAAGGAAAGGATTTAGAACACATCATTCACATACAGACTTGGACAATAAAATCTCCGTGGACTGCATATAAGAGCTACACCTAATATATCAGTGCTGTTTTTTGCTGTGAAAAATAATTTTAATCACTTTAATGATCACTGAGTTTTTTTGCATTTTAGAACACATTGCATTTTTTTTTTTTTTTTTTTTTTTTTTTATATATATATATATATAATTCATTTTAAAAAGCAAAAAAAAAACCTTCAAAAATCCTAACAAATTTGGAACAATCGAACAAAAGTTTCCAAATTTAATAAACATCTATAATTTATCTTTCAAAATGTTACGAAGCATCGCTGTGTCCAAACCAATCACCTGACCCTTCTAAATTCTACATTTCTCCTAACTGAAATATATTCTTCCTACCAAGGTAGTTGCAATTTTCTCTTTCTTTCAAGTTCTATTTACTTTATTGTTGATTTTTATGTGACTAAGCGGGCCATAAAAATAATGACCAGGGGGTTGGTCAATTCTGTTCTTAATGGTCTACGAGTAAATATTGGAATATTGAATATATATTTTTACAACATTAATGACACGGATAAACGACTTGAGAATAATATTAATCTCTAAAGAGCTCCCTAGACGATCAGTATTACTGTCAATGTGATTGTCAATGAAGCTCATTGAAGCAACTAATTGATCATGTAGAAGACGATTGACGCGATTGTCAATCGACTAACGAACATTGATGGACATTTTGATTGGGGCCATTGGTGGTGCCGATTGATCGTGTAAAATTGTTCTATAAGTCACGTGTGGTTTTTACTCTATACGTCAAGTTTCTATCTTCGCGATCGTTAAAAATAGAGTAAATATTTCAACGGCTTTGAAATCTGCGGAACATTTTGCATCAAATCGATACTTTAAATGTGCATTTCTGTAAATAAATAATTTTTCAATTGAAACTTTTATATTCTCGCAATACGAATTTGGCCGCATTTGACGAAGATATTCACTACGCGAACACAAAAAGCATTATTTATCTCGTTTCATAGAAAAGATATTACTCGAATAAAGTACTTAGATGCCTTAATTTACTGCTTTATATAAATAGTCATTAAAATAGGATGAAAATTCAATGGTACTCGGTGTTTTGAAGATACAGTAATACCCCGAAGTTACGCAATAGGTGGAACCGAAGGAAAATCGCGTATGTCGGGGAATAACTTTGCACATAAATTTTATTTTATTGGGAACAAGGGCTAATAAAAACATTAGTTTAGAAAAAAATCTATATAAATAAGAATGGAGTGTTTGTTTGTACATTCAATATTTTCGACCCATTTCAAGTTTTCTATCCGTTTTGGACCCTTCTGATGCCGAATCCGCCATTTTCTCGTTTGGTGTCTGTCTGTCCGTCTGTCTGTCTGTCTGTCTGTCTGTATGTTGTGCCCTATACACGTCCACGCGGTTTAAGATATTTTCATGAAAATTTGCATACGGTGAGTACTTATCTTTATTTAGTGAGTGGCATTGGTTGCGAAAGTCTGTCTGTCCGTCTTTCTGTTCTATGCTCGATTTTGTGTTAGTGTGTTTGTGTAGACATCACATGAATTGTATTCCAGATATTTGATTGCATTGTATTTTATTTTATACATTATCTATTAGTTTAGTGAATGCAATATTAAACATTTCTTTATTGTTATATTTAGTTGAGTTTCATGCTAAAACACCTGAGTAAGTATACTTAAATCAACCATAATGTGGTAGTTTTGGAAAAATTGGAATGTCTATTGAATATTACGATTACTTCGATTGCTTTACCAGTACTGCTGAAAAAGTAATTATTCTTCAAAAAATTATATTTTTTTTATGGAATTTCATCTCTGATACTTCATTTATTTCGAGTCTTATTTATATTCTTTGCGCAATGAAAACGATTTCCGAATATTTGGGACAGACGATATTTTTCAATGGAACGAGAATGAACAAGATCGCCCGAGCAGTGATATTTTTTCTGGTTCTTTCGCTCTGAATTAATTTCACATTTCTAAATTTTGTACACTTTTAGTTGTAAGTTGTGGCAACTGTGCGAGATCAAGAGATAAAATTGAATCACAAATTAATATCTTTAGAACAATTTTTTGCGACATCTTTTATTTTGTTTTACTTCGCTGTTTCCTGTTTTAAATATTTATTATTTTAATAAATGTGTTTTCCTTCTCATCACACGCAACAGCACCACAAAGTATTAGACTTAAAAATGTTAGGTAAGTCAGTATAAATTTTCAGTAAATTTTAAGTGTAGTTATGCCATTATTGAAAGAATAATGCCGTTATTGAAAGAATAATAATGTTTATTAATTCAAACTGGAACTTTTTCCATTAAAAAATTCGTTGTAATAATGACAGGAGAAGATTGCAAAATTTCACAATGTCGCATACCGGAGGCAAGAGTGCCACAAGTAAAAAAATATTGTTTTGTTGACTATGAGTGCGAGAGCACTCGCCGTAAATCGTAATTTTAATTAATTGAGTTGAACATGAAAAGAACTTAAGAAAGGGAATTCAAAATCTTCCTATAAATCGTCTTTTATAGTAGTAACCTTAGTATCACCTTTCGTCATTTTGTAGCTTTGTCATACAGCAATTGTGCGATGTATGTGAAATGTATTACATGAATGGATATGCATGTGTAGGATTTGTGTCCAAAGTAAGTTGTAGAAAATATAAAGATGGCGAAAGATGTTAATATAAATTTTTATTCTACAAAAAACGTAAGTCATTATATATTTTGATTATCTCTTCAATCTAGAGTAAACCAATTCGAACCGAGTAAGGTCGGGTATTTTGCTAGTATTTAATAAAATTGCAGTTCTCTTTATACATATTTTAATACAAAATATTAAAAAATTAATGGGTTACTAAAAAAGTTATCGATGTCGATGACTTCATAAAATCTAATCATAAGTCTAACGACCCAATGCCTTCTTTTTTCACGCAGAATTTCTTCATAGCAAGCTAATAAATTTTTTATCCTTGGTTTGTATCTATAACGCGTTCTTCGTTGGAGTCCGTTTTCTAAATTTTTTCAGCCACTTTGAATTAAAGCAGACGGTCTTCAACAGCCGTCCCATTGGTTTTGAGTGTAGGTGATTTTTAACTGTTTCCCTGAAAAATCTGTCGACACAAATGGATCTGGGATTCAAATCTCAAAAATAAAAAAGAGTATATTGGGGTTTTTTTGTAAAATAAATGCGTTAATTGTAAATTACGCTGTTTCGTTGTTTAAACAGGCCCATTAATTACAATATGCAATTGTCAATCATTCGGCAGTTTCAGCAGGCATGACGGATGCATCGAGTCCCACGAGAAGCGATTGTATACAACTCCCGTATCTGGGAACGGGAGTTTGGGAAGCTTTTAATTACTTTGTATCGTGTTTATCCTGAGCTATGGAAAGTTAAGTGAATATTTAAACAAAAACAAAAGAAGTATTGCTTTGTAAAAAATGGTTAACGTGTTGAAACAATAAAAATCAGATTGTACTGAGGAAAAATTAAAACAAAAAATTAATATCATGCGTACAATTCAGTATCTTCTCAGTTTACACCACTCTTTGGACCAGCGTCTTTTTCTCTTTTCTTTCTTCCTATTGCAGACAACCAAAATCAAGGCGAGAAAGCCCAAAGCTGAATTTAAAACCATTTTCAACTTAAAAATGAAACGCGTCACGCTTCTTCGAAAAACATTTGACAGAATGAGATTGACGGATTGATTGAAACTATATTGAAACACTTATCAATCGAAACCATCAATCACATTAACAATAATATTTATCGTCTAGGGACCGCTTTATACTACAAAACGAAGTGTCTGTGTGTTTGCATGTGTGTACAGTCCTGACGAGTGTATGGTACTTATAGTAAAGTGATTCGGCACACTGATAATCCGAATTTTTTACAATTTTTTGAGAAACCCGATTTTGAAAATTAAATTTAGAACATTTCAGAATTAATTTAATGACCTATTTAATTACTATTGTTTTCCTTAGAATGGCAACAGCATAAAAGATCACAGATTCTAGATTTATTGTGTCCATGTTTCCGTTTGAACGCTTTCAGCCGAAGAACAAAACAAACAAAAAGTTTTAACTGGAGTTATGTAGTTCGTTTTTCTATCTCCTAGATCGTTAAAGATATAGTAAAAATTTCAACAGATTTGAAATCTGCGGAAAATTTCACATTAGATCGATACCAAATAATATGATTTTCTTTAAATAAATAATTTTTAAACTGTAACTTTTATATTTTTTCCCATATGACCTTCGCGATCGAGAAAATCAGATTCCATTTCTTGCGCTCAAACGCTTCCAGCCAAGGAAAGCAAAACAAATAAAGAAAATTTTGACTGGCATTGTTTACTTCTTTTTGTAAAATTGGAATCGTTAAAGATAGATTGAAAATTTCAACGGATATGAAGTCTACTAAAAATTTGACACCAGATAAGATACCTTATACATTTGTAATTTTCTTTCAATAAATAATATTTCAATTAAATATTTATATTTTCGCAAGGGATTGTGACGTCGCGCGATTGGATCTCTTCGCAATTCGAATTTGGCCGCATTTGGCAACGCCGTGACGGCTGTTATCCAACAGGCTACGAATTCAGCAAACCAAAAGGGAATTCGAAGCAATCACCGGGGGTAGCGAGCAGCGGTCACACCTGACCCCACGAAAAGAACCGTCACGTGCAACGCCGTGCTGGCCACGCAGTGGCTAGTAGTAAGTAAGTGTTGATGATTTAAATTTTATTACGATATTTGGGACCGTTTGACAGTAATTGTTTAACTATTGAGAGCGAAATTTACGAGTAGTGTAATATTGCTTTTCCTAAAGTAATGACTAAATAACCAAATCTATTAGTTGAAAGAATCATAGGAAATATTTTATTGGTCAAGATCAAAACTTGTAACGTCATGCAGGTAAGGCTGCATGTTTCTGAACGGATATATACGTGTGAACCTCTCATAGGGTTTAAAGTATGCTGTGGTTTGACTTTTGCAATCAAAAACTAGTAACAATCTGAATGTTATTTCTTAGGGGAAATTTATATTCTTTATCACTCTCAGATAAATTAAGGAGCCGTCATGTGACAGTGGGTTTATCCACTACACTAGCAACCTGCGAATTGTAGGCAGTGCAATACAGATGGACATTAATTCTATTTTGTGTTCATAGACGTATACAAATACAATAAATCTAATATTTTTTCGAAATGCTTTACTGTAATTCTCTATATTAATACCCATGAACAGGATACGAACAAATTGTCAAAAGAACTTGTTTTTAATTTCTATGTTTCAATTTTTACTGGCACACAAACTTTGAGTTGGATGTAATAAAAATCATGGGAATAAATAAAATCTATGAATCCTTAAATTCTTACTCAAATTACAAACAAGCGGTTTATTCAATATAATACTTTTATTAAATAGAAACTTTTTGTTACGAGTTAGGTTTAATAACAAATGAAAAAATGAAAGAAAATGCTGTAAACACCAAATGAATAGTAAGAAATTGCATGTTTTATTCGATTTTCAAACCTGGAACAGAGAATACCAATTACTTGGAAACATTAAATAGAGTCTACCAGACTTTTATTATAAAACACATAATTCATTCATCAGCATGTAAAGACAAGTGAATTACTTTTCCATGCGTAATTAGTTTTACTCTAGAACAGTCATTATTAGAGAGAGATTTATTTTTTCTGCAACATAGAGTCAACAGAAAGATTATCAAAAAAATCTCTTTTTTTGTGTAATCTCAGGTATGTAAATACAATTTATTTTTCTGATTTCCTTTAAAAGAAATACGAGTTTTTGCAGAGAAGGTAATTAACATTTAAAAAAAGGTTTTATGTAACAGAACAGTTTAGAGAAAACAGTTCAAACGATAGTTTTAAAGATTTAAAATGTACGAATGTTTCGATCTAAAGAAATTTTATTTCCATTTTTTGTGTGTTGTCTTTTGAAAAATGAAACTATATATGAAAATGAATTTTTCTTTTCTTGTAGGATTGAATTAAGTCGTTAAAAGGTTCCGGGGTATACAAAATTTAACTCTCTTAGTTATTCGTTTTGAGAAAATTAAATATTTGACAATTTTCAGGGCCATTCTATAAAATTAAATTTTTATTGTAGTTTTATGTTTTGTATACAGAATACTTACAGGAAGTATATTATACCACAAAATCATTAGCGTCGTCAACATTATCATTTCTGGGAAAAATCTCTCTAAACATTACATATTTTTAATATAGGTAATACAGATATTTTAACTTTGTTTGATTATAACTAAGTGACAATCTATCACAGTTCATTAGAAACACACTGACATTTCTTTGCTTTAATGAATTTATGTAACCCATTTCTTTTATCTTGGGGTGAGAACCCTATTAAAAATATAATTATCTTCCTGAAAAACTCAGAAATAAGAAAGAAATCATTATGAGGTGTTGTCCTCGAATCTTTACTTCCGGTATTGATGACGAACCGTCGCCCGTTGTGTTGCTCCAGTGCAAAGTAAATCAGCTATTAACTACACAAAATTATCACAATTCCATCATCTATTGAAAGATTTTCTATGTGAAAACCAAGCAGAGAGAGGACATAAACTTTGTTTCCGCTACCCAAATGCTCTCGCATGATTCGAGGTTACCTTAAAATGTAGTTTATCGCCGATTTGGCAACGTTTGGCTTTTTTTTCCAATTGGTACTGACCAATTAACTATCAGATTAATTTGAAATTCATTCCTTGTACTTTTGCTGAGATCGTTTACTAAAAAACAAACCAAGTAACGTCACATCCGGAAACGTACAGGAAGTATGTTCCACCACAAAAACACTACTACCATTTATCTTGACAGAAAAAATCTCTCGTTGGCATTGATCAAAGAGAACTCTTAACCCTCCAAATGTTTAAGACGAGATATCTCGTCCATCGGGATCTGGACTGTTTTATTTATAACAAGATACCTAGTCAAAACAACCACCGAGAGGGTTAAAATACGCCATTCGTTCTGCAACTGGGAATATTTAAAACAGAGTGGTTGTCAATAAAATAGTTTATGATATACCTGGTAACTTTTCTATCAAATTAGTAGAATCAAAATAATATGACTAAAATTTTACTAAATTTAAAATGACTTTAAAAGGAATGAATAAATTATAACATCTCTAAAAGATGGTATTGCTAAATGTAGCTTTTTTTCAGAAATACAATACATGTTAACCTTTTTCAGATGACCTTTACGATATAGTCGAAGACATTTCGGTAGAAAAATGGTTTATGATTCTTGACTTGTTTATGAAAATTCTATACCATCAATTATGATAAGAGATTTCACATACGCATGAAGTTTCCTTCCCTGCAAATATCACGCCAGACAAACAAAAAACTATTTCGAAAGATCGAAGTAAAGGTCATAATATCCTCAAGCATAGGCAAAAGACATTAAAGACGGAGCTTCAAGATGCCCGCAAATGAAAAAATTTTTCTCGTGGGTTTACAGGAAAAGGATACGACTTACAATTCAGTTCTGGGGAAATTCGTTACTTGTGTCTTCGAACAAAAATTATCATTCAACGTTTTAAAGTTTAAGGGAAAGTGTAAACCGTGTCCAGTTTTATTTAGCTGTCATTTATCTGCTCGACTGCATTGTGCGTTTGGTTATAAAAATCGTCATCTTTATAACCACTTCTATCACTCTTTCTTCCACTTCTACCACTCACTTTGGACGCAAATCCTACACATGCATATCCATTCATGTAATAAAATTCACATACAACGCACCCTTGCTGTATGACAAAGCTACAAAATGACGAAGGGTGACATTAAGGTTACTACTACAAAATACGATTTTGAGGGAAATTTGGAATTATTTTTTAAAGTTCTTTTCATGTTCAACTTAATTAATAAAGACGACGCTTTACGGTGAGTGCTCTCGCATTCATAGTCAACAAAGCAATATTTTTTTAATTGTGGCACTCTTGCATCCGGCATACTAAATTGTGAAATTTCGAAATCTTCTGTCATTATGACAAAGAATTTTTTAATGTATGAAAAGTTCCAGTTCGAACTTTTTAAATAATATTATTATTTCAATAATGGCATAATTACACTTAAAATTTGCTTTATTCTGACTTACCTGCCACTTTAAGTCGAATACTTTGTGGTGGTGTTGCGTGTAATGAAAAAGAAAAAAAAAGAAAAACTATTTATGTAACTACACTTAAAATTTACTGAAAATTTATACTGACTTACCTAACATTTTTAAGTCTAATACTTTGTGGTGCTGTTTTTTGCTTGTGATGAGAAGGAAAACACATTTATTAAAATAATAAATATTTAAAACAGGAAACAGCGAAGTAAAACAAAATAAAAGATGTCGCAAAAAATTGTTCTAAAGATATTAATTTGTGATTCAATTTTATCTCTTGAACAGTTGCCACAATTTACAACTAAAAGTGTACAAAACTTAGAAATGTGAAATTAATTCAGAGCGAAAGAACCAGAAAAAATATCACTGCTCGCGCGATCTTGTTCATTCTCGTTTCATTGAAAAATATCGTCTGTCCCAAATATTCGGAAATCGTTTTCATTGCGAAAAGAATAAAAATAAGACTCGAAATAAATGAAGTATCAGAGATGAAATTCCATTAAAAAAAAAAAATTTGAAGAATAATTACTTTTTTAGCAGTACTGGTAAAGCAATCGAAGTAATCGTAATATTCAATAGGCATTCCAATTTTTCCAAAACTACCAAATTATGGTTGATTTAAGTATACTTACTCAGGTGTTTTAGCATGAAACTCAACTAAATATAACAATAAAGAAATTTTTAATATTGCATTCACTAAACTGATAGATAATGTATAAAATAAAATACAATGCAATCAAATACCTGGAATACAATTCATGTGATGTCTACACAAACACACAAACACAAAATCGAGCATAGAACAGAAAGACGGACAGACAGACTTTCGCAACCAATGCCACTCACTAAATGAAGATAAGTACTCACTGTATGCAAATTTTCATGAAAATATCTTAAACCGCGTGGACGTGTATATGGCACAACATACAGACAGACAGACAGACACCAAACGAGAAAAAGGCGGATTCGGCATCAGAAGGGTCCAAAACGGATAGAAAACTTGAAATGGGATGAAAATATTGAATGTACAAACAAACACTCCATTCTTATTTATATAGATAAATCTAAAGACAAAAAGTGGCACAATATTCAAAACAGCTGGAAAATCATTAACGAAAGACCATGTAAAGAAGCAGTTTCCAATTTTAGATTGAAAACAGGTCCTTACTGTCTTTCGGAACACTTAAATAGAACAGGTGTTCTCAAAACGAACATCTGCCCAATATGTAATGTTGGCAAAATGAACTCAGAACACCTTCTATGTTGTTCAGGGCTGAACTGAGTTGGGATGCAAGAACTATGATGGACTGATAGATGTCTGCCCCCTCTTCACCTCCTGATCCCTTGGACTTTTTAGACATTTTCTCTGTGTTCTTTTGTTTGTTGTGAATTTTTTATGCCTTATTTGCCTTTGTCAGTGATGAGATTTCTGTATTTTCATGGATTATGCCATATGTTTCATGGATTATACCATAAATAAAGCCATATGTTACAACAACAAACGAACACTCCATTCTTATTTATATTGATTAGATTTTTGAAGATTATCAAGATTTCTTTTTTGAGCGAAAGAATCATTGAAAGATATTGCTGAATGTTCGTATCTCTTTTTACAATTTAGGAAATTCCAACGTATTGGTTTTAGCCAATTACAGACTAAGGTCTTATTCTTGAAACTTAAAAAAGTTTGCTTGTGGCCAGTAAAAACAAAACTATTGCCATAGTTATACTTTAACGTAATTTATTGCAAGAAAATTTCAGTTTGAAAAACAAACAAGCTTTTGAAAATTCAAATCTGAAACTTCTCAGCACAAATGAGAAGTTAACGTATTTATAACATAAGCAGTGACTCTTAAAATTGAGGTGTGTGAGTTGTTAATTAACGTCACACAGGAGTAACAAAACGGGTTGCTGACGAATTATTCTGTCATAAAATTGATAAATACATAGACTATAGAAACACAACAAAAACATTAAAAAAGGTTTTTTTATTGTGTGTTGTAAAAAGGTTTTTTTTTGTTTTTATTTATGTTTTTCTTTTATTATATTTTTTTTGTTTTCATTGTGTTGCATATATTTTTACATTTGAAACAGAATCCAGGCCGAGGGGCAGGTCATAACGCAAATAATAGTCATTTTTGTTTGGCATGCAAATAAGCTTGAGATTTTAACACTTGAGTATAAGGAAAGTTGTAAGATTCCAAGCTATCATTAACGAATTCAAGCAACAATCTAGATTGAGCAATTTTATCTTTAATATTATTAAATGTATTTGAGTGATAAAGCATGAATTTGTATTGTTTTTATGAACAGTTTTGCCCATTTCTTTTATCTTCATTTTTATGTTATATCCTCTGCATATTGTGATGTTTAATCAATTTCCTAAGACACATTTTCTATGAGATGGTGAGATTAATAGTTGCTATTTAAGGTGGTACACAGAAACCTAATTTAACAATTCATGCGTTGCACTTCTTCTCTCTGTGTGGGGACGATATCTATAGACACAAATAGTCTCTTCTCTACTATTATAAAAGGAAGTGTTTGTTTGTTTGTTTTTCTCACGCTAAGTCCTGACGAATCTATGGCACTTACAGTAATGGAATTTGGCACACAAGTAGTCCAAATTTTGTGCAATTTTAGGGTCGCGGCAAATTTTAAAATTCAATCTAGAACATTTTTAAATAGATTTCATGAAATTTAATTTTGTTTTTTTCGAATGGCAACAGCATAAAGAGATGGCAGATTCTTAATTTATATTTTCCGTATATCCGTTTGAACTCTTTCAACAGAAGAACAAAACCAATAAAAAGTTTTAACTGGAGTTATGTGGTTCTTTTTTTCTATCTCCTAGATCGTTAAAGATAGATTAAAAATACCAACGGATTTAAAATCTACGTATAATTTCACATCAAAGCGAAACGTCATGTATCTTCGAAAATGTTCGCCAATCCATATCGCGTAGGTGTCGTGCGTGCATCTATGCCAAAGGGCGCAATTTAGAACACCTCCTGTGATGCTTGTAAGTCATACATTGTGTTCTTTTGTTGTGTAATAAAGCGTTTTGCGCTACATTTTGTGTTGTGGCCTTATTGTGCCTTTGTGTCTCTTTATCACGTGAGGGTGACGTTTCCTCTTATGCTTTCCTATGAAATTATAGTTCCTAACGATGTTCTCTACCTCTCTCCAAGTTTGTACATGAAGTTCCGGGACACCCTGTATGTTACAAACATTAAAGCATTTATTCAATCAAATTTGGGAAGCATTGGAAAATATTGTTATCCTTTAAAAGGTCTAGCTATTTATACTGTCCATGACCAGTGTCATAGCAGTCTTCTAAATGTCAAGACAGTCAAAGAAAATCCCCACTAGTAGACCTGAAGTATTTGTTACCCCTTTAATTGACTATGGCCAATGGCTTAGCTATAGTGATTTTTCTCATCTACTTCTTTTAATTGAGACATAAATACAAAATAACACAGTTAATGTGAATAATAATTTATTATTAAATAAAAAATACAACTGAGCTTTCTATTTAAATAGATGAAAGTTTAAACACTGAAAACATCTTTCATTTTGCAAAATGCACCCTGAAACAACCACCTGTCACTTTAAGACTAGTGGCCCTAAACAAATATTTATCTAATCAGACTAATTTAGGTCTGCCACTTACACTTATTGATAAATTTGTTAACATGATAATGTAATTTACTTAAGAAAAACTATGTTGGATATCAACTTGTGTTTTAAAAGTTAAACAAATGTTTTATCTCTTGCTTATATTTTGAAAATTCGTTTTTTAAATGTATTATCATGTAACAAACTATGAATTTTAGTAAAATAAGTATTGATTTACCATGTCACAAATTCTGATTGTTTACTTAAAATAAATATTGATTTACATGTCACGTCAAAAACTAAATTATTTATTTAACAAATTTATATATAATTACCATCAAAACAGCGTAGGGCCTACAGAAATTTAAATTTAAAAATCCGATTTAAATATATAAAAAAAAACAGATCAAATAAAAAAAATCAGAATACTTAATTTATAAAGAAAATCATGATTTTTTTACACCTTGGTTAGAACTAATACATTACACTTCATTTAACTGCTTAAATTTCATTAATTTCCCATAATGTTTTATAATTAATAAATTAATTAAATTTAAAAAGCTGTTTTACCAATTATGGAACTGCAATTTTAGTTATGGTCAACCTAGGTGAATATTAAATTTTCATAAAATATACCAAAGTATTCAATAATATTTATCTTTAATGTTTCTTTTTACACAAGGCTCTTAGTTTATTAATAATAAATATAATTAATAAACATCTGTCGTTACAAAAAATATTTTCAATGTTGTCATCATCTGTTTCTGCTTATTGATGAAAACATGAGGCACACGCAAATATATCTCTTTCATCATCACGTTCATCCTCTTTCATCATCACGTAAATTCTCGTCAAATTCCTTAGACAGACATCAGTGATGATAAATTTTGTTGCGTAAGTTGTATGCAATGTTAAAGTAGCATGTAAAAACAAAATATTTACACCATTCTAAAATCAAGCAGTACTAGAAATTGACTAAACATTAATAATGGTCGCTTGTGTTCAATATAAAAATATTTATTTTTCGTTGACTAGTTATGGGCCCTATGGCTTGAAATAAATAAAAAAAACAATCTATCTGATAGAAAAAAATGAGCCTGTATGATAGAAAAAAGGGTAACGAATTAGTACCAATAAATATGAGTTCTGATGTTCAGCGATGTCAACACCGTTGTCATTTCCTTAAGAAAGAAGCATTTCAAAAATTCACATACAAAGAACAATACCTATTTAAGACACGTGCCCAGTGAAATCATTAATCAAAGGAAACAAAAAACGATGTTTGGAAAAGGTAGATATTTGTGTGTTCCTAGAAGGATATTGAAAGAATCCTTTATTAGAAGTCACTAATTAGGTTCTTAGAATGTTTGACTGACCATTACTAGTACAGAGGCTGTTCACACATTTTTTAGACAATGTATATTGTATTCACAAAACTAAATTACATAAAATTCTTGTGTTTTAAATGTTCTATTTGATAGCCCTTATTCTGAACTATCTTTCGACACCGTAATTTCCAGGATAATAATGCCTTTTGAAGTGTCAGAAGAGGTATTCTATCCCATTCCTCCTGAACAGCTTTCCAGAGTCCTGTAAGGGTTGTGGGACGACGTTTGGATAATGCAGATTTAAATGTCCGAAAGCACAAAAATCCATAGGTGATACACCGGGAGATTTAGTAGGGATATCAGTGAAGGGTATGGCCTTGATACCGGATTTTTGTTCCATTTCTTTTAGGAAATTTACATTGGATTTTGATGTGTGACTGCTAGCTTTGTCTTGATGGAGTTCCACAGATTGATGGCACTGTGGGTAAAGCGATGGTATTTTATTCAGAAATATTGGCGATAAAATATGTTCCTGATAGTATTTGGAGTTAATCTTGAAATTTTTTCCACTCTCTTTATTTTTAATTTGCCATTACATGAAAAACCAGCAACAATCATGAATCCCTTAGAAAAACTTTCTTTCGATTCGGTGAACCATGTACTTAAATTTTGTTCTCCCCTTTTATGATAATAAATGGCTCTTTTTTTGCTGCAATCATTTAAATACAACCATGATTCATCTATTGTGACAATTTTTTTCCATTTTTCTTTGGACAAGTGTTTTTCATATAGAATTCGGCAGCGTGTCCTGCGTTCAGCGATATGCTTTGGAGAAAGACGATGCACATTGCGTTTTTTCACTTTCTTAAGATTGAAATCAAAGTTTATCATTTTGTTTACAGTGGACACCGAGCATTTTAATGATTTTGCAACTGTCCTTTGACTAGGGGGATTTTCTTTTAACATTAAACAACGTACCTTTGCAATAGTCGAAGATGTCCGTTTCTTCTTTGGATACGTGTTTGGAATTTTTATCCCACTTGAGGCTCCAATTTGACGTTTTTTTCCTTTCTTGTTGACGATATTACCTATCGACGCTTTAGATATCACAAAACCATGACTCTCACATCGTTTTTGGATAACGGAATATGAATATTTCTCTTCGGAAAGAGCATAAATATATCCTTCGAACCACTGCTTCGTTAAAAACGCCATTTTGAATAAAAACAAACCTCTCAAGCCGCAGACGATAATTGTGACTTTTAAAAACATAGTACAACTGCAATCGTTTCTTTTGAAGCAAACGATTTTTTATTACCGCTAACCAAAATCGTCTAAAAAAATGTGTGAACAGCCTCTGTAGTTTACCCTACTACAGGACGTAATTTTTTTCTCCTTTTAGAGAAAATGTTGCAAGTTTTGGCATCAAGCCGCTGCTATCATGAATGAAAGACCGTCGGAATCTGTGACTGCTAGATGGCATGATAACCTTATTCAGAAATTATCCAATAGTATAAACTTTAAATTTAAAGTTCTTTGAGAGATATTCAAAGTCTGTTTTATACTTAATTAGCACATTTTCTGCTTTAGCCATCATAGTTTAAAAGTAGGCTTTTGAACCATCTGTGGTAATATTTCAGAAGTGCTTTGGCTGCAGCATCACTGAACAAAAGTTTTCATTTCCCAAATCAAAATATTTTTCTACCCAAAAAGTGCGATAATTAAGTGAAATACCCTAGTTAGTGGTTATTAATGCCATGCAGATTATAAACATCACAAGAAAAGAATATCAATAAGAAGAGAATCAATAAGTGATTTCTAGGGCCCGCCTTTCTCGCCTCAAAAGGCTACTAGTACACACATATTTGTACAAGCGTAGTTTTAACTCCTCTCAAATGCAATTATCGTTATTTATATCAAATTCAGATATCTAATGTTGTCCCGCGTATATTGCGTTGCTTGATAATTAAAATACCCGACGTGCCATACATTTGTACTAAATGATTACATTACACGGCTTCCGTGACACTCCATTCACCGACATAGCAGGAAATTAAACCTAACCAACAACCAGTTAATCAAATGCGCGAACTTTCGTCGGCGATGACAAAAAAAATTAAATTTTTATTCCTCTAAAATTCCAAACGGGCGAAAGGCCATCCATTAGAGAGGCCGGGTGTTTGATTTATAACTTCAATTTTTATCGTTATAAATTGGCAGCGGGGTATTAAGAGGTTCGGGCGTTCAAAGCGTTTCCATTCGGAATCTAAATGGATTGTGCGCCTTTCATTTGCGCACTGGAGCCCCGCGCAAAGGTCAGGCACCTCCGAAATGAAAAGGAGGACGAGTGGGCGGATTTCTAAGGGAATGCAAATATCCCCCATTGCCGGACAGATGCTCTGACGCAACAGGAATAATGGTTTTCCGGGGAATTTCCTGGATTTCTGCCGGAATAAAATGGACGCCGGAATACCGCTCGCCGCCGCCGCGTACAGGGGAGAATCGAATTCACTTTGAAATGTTCGTGTTCCTTTCCGAAATGGGAATCGGTGCTCGCTTGTTCGGATTTGATGAACCGGTTCGGGTGGGGGTGGGGACTGGAAATTCCGATTATCCGCGATGTTAGGCGTGTTTGTATTTGTTTTGGAACGGTGAGAATAAAATAAATACGAAGCTTTTTATTTTTGTAGACTGTATTGCCGTTTCGACAACGTTTAGCGTTTAATCTCATTAGTGTTGACCAACCCACTATCGCATAGCAATTCAAAATTTATTTGTAATTTTTATTGGAAAAGTTCTGAAATCTTATGTTAGAAAAATGTGACACCTGACTTTGTGTTGAAGTTACATACAGGAAACATGTATCACTATAATTAACACTACCACCAACTATATTTGGCTTGACAGGTTAGATAATTTTAATTAACGTCGTATTATAGCAACACAGCGGGCTATTGACGACAGTTCGTGATTTAACCCCTAAGGGAAATATCCGAGGACCAGCACCATGTAATTTTGAACCACGGTCAGATTAGGAGGCAACACCCCCCTGAGCTGGAACCGCACTCTTCAAACTTCCACACCAACCCAACGTGAGGACTTTCGGCCGCGACAATTTTAAGGTTTCACTTGCCGCCTTTACACTATAAGCTTACAAACATCCATTCACTGACCCGGATTCGAACCAGGATAATCTTCCGACATTCAGCTTGACATAAAATACCTCTCATAACTTATTAAAGCATGTATGTTGGATTCCTAATCATTTCATCCTCTTATGCCCTTCGATGAGTGCTTTTTTAATACACTAAGGCAGGCCTCGAAATAGATTTTTTAATACAGGTGCACCTTGTGCACCTAAGTTTTTAAATTAGGTGCACAGGTTATATGTTAGGTGTATATTTAAAAAAAACGTAATATAAGAGTATTCATGTATTGTAAACTACTGTATTAGTTGGGTATGTTTATATAGGTTCGTAGTAGATAGTAAATAAAAAATATTTTAGCATATCGAAATTCTACGGCGCACGGCTGTCGGGACAGTCGCTTTAACAGAGCCATCTGAAAAATATTTAGATCATCGGAAAGTTCTGGTGGCAGTGACACAAGTAAACCTTCCTCCTGTATAAACCCTTTTTTCAAGAGCTAGGTGCACTGTGTGCATCTATCGGAAAAATTAGGTGCACAATTTTATTTTCATGTGCACATTGCACCTGTGCACCCGGGTATTTCGAGCCCTGCACTAAGGTAAATGGAGAACAAGCTATACAGATTAAAAAGTATTTTATATTGTAATCGTAACAAGAGTCTACAAAGACCGAAGAATAAAATTAATAACATTGGAAATTTATTGTTGGATATTTCTATTTAAAGGTGATTGGAGAGTGGGGTGCTAGCTCACGTATGACATCATCATCTGAGACATCGTAACCACATCGAATGGCTGAAAGAATTTTAGAAAAGATTCTATTGGTCAAGAAAGTCAAAACTGATTGAAGAACGTATATATGCGCGTGAAAAATCCTTCGAGGGAAAGATAAAATTTCATATTATACCAGATTTCCATCCCGAAATGCGGATGAATTTTTCTGATATCATTTAACTGCAGGACGTAAAGTAAGTTCATGATGAATTACATCAACTTTGATCCTGTATACGCGTCAAGTTTGTAGACCTATAAGTATTACCAAATATAAGTAGGACTAGTCACTGCGTGGCCCGTGCCCGCAAACCAACACCACGGGCAACGCTGTGATGTAAGGAATTAATCTGGAGTATAAAATTTTCCGCAGATTTCAAATCCGTTGAAATTTTTAATCTATCTTTAGCAATTCCGATTTTACGAAAAAAAAAATATCAATCCCTGTCAATATGTTTTTTATTTCTTGCTCTCATTCGCCGAAAAGAGGGACAGGAAATGTAATCTGTTTCTTTTTTTTAACGCGAAAGGCAGAATTTGCAATCTGGTTTTTTTTTTTTTTTTTTTTTTTTTTTTTTTTTGAAAGAGAAAGTTCAGGTGACGTCACAATCTCTTGCGAAAATATAAAAAAAAGGTCACGTGGGGGAGAAAAAGCTCATTTTAGGGGTTTCTTTTTTTGTCCGGACGAAACGCGTTGGAAGAAGCAGGTAGAGAATAAAACTATTAAATTAATTTTAAAATCTTCTAGATTGAATTTTAAAATTCGCCGCGACCCAAAAATTGCGAAACTTTCGGACTACCTGTGTGCCAAATCTCAATGCTGTAAGTACCATAGAATCGTCAGGATTTTGCGGCCACGAACAAAACAAACAAACACTTCCTTTTATAATAGTAGAGATGACACATGAGTCAACAGCGCTGCCCCTGTGAACCTCAATAAAAATTTGATATGCATTCCTGGCCATCCCAATAGGTCCAAATAGAAACCAGCACCATGACATGTACTGACATAGGATTTCAAAAATGTCAATCTATCATGTGAATTATTCATAGTATAGATACGGAGGTATACCCTGTACAAATCTCAATGTTCTACAGACGGCCAAGTTCTATTTTTGCTAAGATAGTTCAATAACCTCCGTGTCAAGCTGCTTAAGAGCGATGACAAATGTGAAACCGTAAGTCACTCCAACATCGTTCCAGGATGAGCAGGCATGCGCATGCAACAATTAGACAGTAGTGATATCATATAGATTGAGAAAGACGATTCTTAGCTTGATCTTACGTTTAGAAAAACAAAAAGAGCATGCCACAAGCAGTCGCCTCGAAAATAAGTACGTTTTCTCAATTCGAGTAAAATAATTCAGAAAAATAAGAAGCATAATTCAGAAGAAACGCTCCATGTTCTTGAAAAAGTTTCTTGTTTTTCGCTGACGTTTTCCCTGTTTCAACAGCATACGCTTGCGCATGTTTGTGTGTCACATGGCCAAAGTAGGGCCGATATGTGACTTTTCCATGCGCTGAAGTGGTGATCATCTGTCTCAAGATTGAAGCAGGATTTTTCACGAAGCATAATACACACCCATTCCATGCCTGTTCACGACTCTCGGGCACGGCACCACTCCAGACACAGTCGACGATGTTTGGTAGCCAATCTTAATTTACTGTCGATCTATACACAGCTGCAACCCCTAATGTACTGCAATGGATTACCGTAACATACGACAGTCTGTACCCGCTAGGGGGTACGAGAACATTAGACAGCACAACGATACGTATAGCAGATCCAGCAACCTATTGTTGTACCTGTCATAACACGTCCAAGAGATTATTTACCAGCCCGATAAAGCAAAGTCACTCACGCCTCGCCTGTCCCGGGAATGCCTCCGTGGTACTAAAACCCTTTCTTGGCCCGATAGATTCCCCTCTGTCTCCCTTTTATTATGACTGGTATATGCTAAGCCGTCAATTCTCCAACGTCAGATTACAAGGGATGGAACCAGAGCAGCAGCTGCAGAATACTTGTATAATTTGTCACAGGATAACTTAAAGGCTTTATTTGAGTCCATGCCACAAGGTTTGTGGGCATGTATCATTGCCAGAGGGCTTAACAACTTTATAATAATTTATTTTCCTGATGTAATTATATACACTCTAAGACGAAATAAAAATTCACATGGAATCTGTAGACTGATATAAATGAAATTTGGCTTGTACAATATGCTTTGGAGACGCAAATGATCAAATTTTCATAATCGTTTGAGCAAGCTCTCAAACAAGCTGCATACCGCGGCATAAGAGGACAACCAGTAGTGCAACAAACTCATGTCGACTCAAGCTGTTGTGTTGGTTACATCGTTTCTTATTGAGTTACGCCTCGGAAAAAAATTCGCAAGGAATTTATGCAACTGAGAGAGTTTGACAGAGGCCAAGTAATTGAAGATGGATGGAAGAGAAGGTGGATGGTCTAATCGACGGATTGCACAATATATTGGTTTTAATGATGTTACTGTTCCACGCTGTCGGCAGCGGTGAATACAACAAGACGCATGCCAGCGTCAACCAGGCTCAGGAAGGCCTGGAGAAACCGAACCGAGAGAGGATCGACATGTTGTAAGACATGCGCGTACTGATCCAACAGCCTCTATTGCAGATATCCAACGGGCAGCGGGAACCTCTCTAGATCATCCGATAAGGAATCGCACCATTTGTCGACGGCTTCACGACGTGGGACTAATCTCACGTAGACCGTTACGACCTCTGCCTTTAACACCATTGCATCGCCGTCGAAGACTGCAATGGTGTAGTGCCAGACGGACATGGGGCGTCGAATGGTCATTGCTGACGAATCCCGCTTCTGTCTTGGTGGAGACGACAATCGAATCCACGAGTAGAGGCAACGTAGTCAGCGCCAAGATTCACGGTTTGTTGTGCAGCGTCACACGTCCGAAAGACCAAGTGTCATGGTGTGAGTGCAATTGCGTACGATATCACCTTGGGTCTCTTTGACAGGCCAACGTTACGTACAAAAAATGCTACAGCCAATTACGTTCCCATTCCTGAACTCCCAGGTTCATCCGCTTTTTCAACAAGCCAATGCTTGACCCCATATTGCTGCCGTATCTAGAACTTGTCTACGACACAACGATATCTTACCATGGTCGGCATATTCTCTGGACCTGTCCCCGATCGAGAATGTATGCGATGTCATTGGACGAGATGTCATCACTCCACCTGTACCGCGTAATCTGCTGAAACTACGAGACAGAGTTCAAGCAGCACAGGATGGACTGACGCAGGACTTCATAAGAGCCTGTATGACTCTCTACCAAGGCGCTTGGCATGCTGCATTAGGATTAATGGCGGTCATACGGCATACTGAATGGTACCACTTTTTTTAATTTTTCTCAATAAAGTTTTCATATTTCAGTCTCGAATTTTAATCATTTACTCATTTATAAGCACTTTACTAACCTTGTAGATTTCATTGCATTCTGACAATTCCTTCTAGGTGCAACCTTTTTTTTTTTTTATTGTCTTAGAGTGTACTAAAGATTTATATAGATTTAATGTTGGTGATCATATTCATTCTCATGTACCATGCATGCTTCTTTCCGATCGTCGAACACTGACTTCGGGATGCTTCGATTCTCCTGAATCAAAGTGTGACATCGATGCCCAGAGACAAGTTACTAGAACAATACAATCTTGAGCAGAAGAGCGTAAAGAAATTTATGACGTTGGAGTGAATCAAAGCGCAGAAAAAGCCCGCTATACTGTATAAAATATCCTATTAAAGCTTACACATACTTATTAATGAAAAATAATGCGTAAAATTTACACTTTTAAATTTCTCTAATTTTTTCCCTTATTATATCGCGCATTTGGCCATAAGAGGTGTTATCTTGCATGCTAAGTATAGGAGGCAGTAGTGCTCCTGAGATCATAAGAGTTTCGTGTACCTATTCTGAGCATGACGTCACTTGACTTATTTTCCATTTACGATTTTTCAGCAATTCGCCAGTAAAAATTTGCAGAGAATTCATTCCGAACTGTTGTACAATAGTTTATTGGTCAACACACATTCAATTCAGTTCTAAATGTTACCAAAATGGCGATAAGCTAGATTTTAGGGTAACCCCCATCTGTATCACGGAGAGGGTTAGGACAGCTAGAGTGCCTATATAATAAGAGTGGCGACATACGGGAAACACTTTCTGATTGGCTTAGAGACCTTTTCTACCGCCCGAGGCGGTCTTTTCCTAGCTCCCGTAGACTTAACATGGGAACTTTTTGTGTGTTCGAGAAAAACGTGTGCACATTAAATAAAAAAGAAAATATAGCTTATTCATGTTCCATTTCGTGTTCCAGAATGTTTATTTATTATTATTTTACTGTTTTGTCAGTATAAATTTAAAGAATTTTGAAGTAAATAGCTTTTTTTTAACAACGTGATGTTACCCGCAATCTAAGTTAGCGCGTTGCCATATCCATATTATGTATCCATATTATATGATTCATTCCATATTATATGATTCATTCCATTTTTGATTAGTATCCATATTATATGATCAGTGTTTATATGATTCATTTATACCGAATGTATCCATATTATAACAATCATATGCTTTTTGTTCTCCTTAAAATGATATATTAATTCGCACAGCAATCTTCTTTGAGACGATTCTGGTAGAAAAATGGCTGCCGCGCATGCGCATTGGGCCAAATTTGGTCCCTTGTCGCCACTCTTATTGTATAGGCACTCTAAGGACAGCAGAAGTAAAATGTTTGTAAACCTTCTGGGTTTGTTTGTTCACAATGAAAATACTTCTTATATCATTCTTTTTCCCTTATCCACGATAAATTTTTCTTTCACAAATAGCAAACGTTGGTGTATTTTTACGGTACAAAGGCCACATCTGACCTGACTGCTCTTGACAATGTTTTAACGTTAATTTATTGAACATGCACACACAAGATAAGTTTTTACTGATTTAGAAGATATAAATACAGCCAGGGTGGTTACAGGAATCGAAACCTGGCGCTGACTTAGAACTCATAAGGGCTAACAGTAATGAAAATCTCAGCCGATTTCCTTAAAATCAAGACAGCTCAGGTGTTGCTTCGTCATCTGACTGTGGTTCAAAATTACGAGGTGTTGTCCTCGGATCTTTCCCTTATGGGATTGATGAAGGACCGTCGTCAATAGCCCGTTGTGTTGCTCTAGTACGACGTTAACTAAAATTACCATTACCATCCTTAAAGTCAAGAATTCAAAAGTTATTTGTTTCGAACAGTCGTCTGAACTGAATTGTCATAAAATATTTAGGTGTCACGATAGCGTAAACGCTTTTTCTTTACGGAATTTTATTTTCAAAAATATTCTACCGTATTTAATTTCGTATTAAAAGGTTCCAGTATGGATTTTGTGCTTAGCTTATGGATTTTCCATACTTTTAATTGAAAACGTATAGTTGAATGTATAACTTTTTTCATCATACATATTTTAACACGTTTTCTAGATCCTTGGTATATAGTCCACATAGATTTAGTCGATTTTTGAATAAGTGGGTAAAAGGTAGTTAGGAGGGGGATACCTTATGTAAAAGCATAATGGCGATCGTCGTGAATGATTCCATCCCCTAGCTAACTCATTACCACTGCTATCCCTTACTACATCGAACTATAAACTTAGAATCAGAATCCGTGCTAAATACGTCAAGTGTGGAAGCGTTTTGTTTGCTTTTAACCATCTTTAAAAAATAGACGTCTAAAATCACAAGTAATTCAACTATCTTCTTGCGGAATTCGGATTATATGTCGTGGATTTTTTTTCTTGTTCCCTAAAAGCGTGATTTAGTGATTAGTTACTGCACTTTCTTAAATTCATCTGAAATTCATCGCGTATGTAATGAAGATTTCCAGTATGAATTTCAGTGCAAGAAGTTCCTTTGCTCATAGAAAATTAGCTTTACACAAGCTATAAGAAAACAATACAGCAATAATTTAAAAAATCTTACTACTATTAACAAAAAAGGTTTCTTTTACTACCAAATAAAAAAGACGGACGGGGCTATGTTGGGATAGGGCCGCTAGGTTTAAGGCGTAGAATACGTCAGTGAGACGATATAATGAATGAGAGTGGATTAAATCAGTACTACACTGTTTTAATTTTTCACACATCAAATGTTCATCGCTCCGCCCATATATCACAATTGGTGCACTCGCTGTTGAAGGTTGTGGCTCATTACCAACCTCTATGGGTTGAACTCCATCGTTCGATTATAAAAGGTTTATGTCATCGTATATGCTATTTGCGTCGAACTAAGCGGTGGAGGTACTTTGAACACTAGTATCAGGCATTTGTTCACCTTGATTGCGACGCCTATACATTCAAGAACTTCCTCCGAGCCCATTGACATTCAGCATCGGATATCCGGATCTTCATGGATTCCCCATCTCTTAATCTTCCTTTCTGTTGACATTTTTCCAATTTTTATTCTGTTAATTATACATATATTTGGAATTTTTGCGAAATTTGAACACTTTGAAGTCCGACACATAAACAAGTATTAAAATATAGGTTTTATTTCTACTATTTAAAAAGCGCAATTATCAATTACTTCTATTCCTTATAATGAGCAAATATACGAAATAAATGACACCTCAAAAGTTAGCTCACATAAATGAGGCCGGAGTTAGACTAAATTAATGTGAGAGCAGAATTCATTTTCATGACTCAACTTTGCTATCAATCGATGACGTCAGCTCGAGATCAATGCGCATTCATAAAATTTTTGTTTAATGATATATTGAACGCGATATACACAGTCCAGTCACATTAATGTGACCACCACCTACTTTCGATGTCAACGTGAAATAACCAATCACAAAAGGCAGGTGGCAGCACATTGCAGTGGAGTGTATATAAAGGATGTCCTAGGGCATCGGAAAGCATTTCAATCGTTGACGTAATGCAGAAACGTAGCTATTTATCCGACGTCCAAAAGGGCATGATTATTGGCTTTCGGGCCAAGGGTGGAAGCATTTCGGAAACGGCTAATTTTGTGAACTGTTCGCGTGCCGCCGTGGTAAAAGTATACCGTGCATGGCAAAATGGCACTATCCAAAATCAGCGGCACATGTGGTGCACCACGGGCTATAGATGACAGAGGCGAACGAAGGCTACGGAGATGCATTCGGGCGAATAGACGTGCAACTGTTGAGCAACTGACCGTCCAGATGAACCAAGGGGCTACCAAGAGTGTATCCTCAACAACGGTTCAGCGAACGTTGCCGCGCATGGGACTCCGCAGCAGACGCCTGGTTAATGCACCTATGCTGACTGCTGTTCATCGGCGACGAAGGCAGGAATTTGCACGCCAGTACCGCAACTGGACGTCCACACTGGCGACAGGTGGCTTTTTCCGATGAATCACGTTTTATGCTCCATCGGACAGATGGACGTTGGCTTATACGGCGTGAAACGTCTGAAAGCAAACACCCTGCAACAATTTCCAAAAGGATCCAGGCTGGAGGAGGGAGCATTACGGTTTGGGGAATGTTTTCCTGGCATTCACTGGGTGCACTCATCATTGTGGAAGGCACGATGGATCAGCACAAGTACGCATCTGTCCTTGCGGACCATGTCCACCCCTACATGCGAATTATTTTTCCTCAGAACGATGGCATCTACCAGCAGGACAATGCGAGGTGTCATACAGCTCGCAGTGTATGTGCGTGGTTCGAAGAGCACCCAGATGAGTTTACCGTACTCCCCTGGCCAGCAAACTCACCGGATTTAAACCCAATCGAGAATCTGTGGGACCACCTCGATCGGGTTGTTCGCGCCATGGATCCTCAACCGCGTAATCTAGCGCAGCTGGCCACGGCACTGGAGTCGGCATGGCTCAACATTCCAGTGAACACCTTCAGAAACCCAATTGACTATTTTCCTGCACGTCTTGCAGCGGTCCGCTCTGCCAAAGGTGGTTATTCTGGCTTTTGACAGGTGGTCACATTAATGTGACTGGACTGTGTAGTTCAATTATGTATCATTTATATTTTTCAAGTTAATTAATTTTCCGTGATTATTTCTTTTAGTATCACTCGAAAATTAAGCGTGGTAACCCAATTTCGAAATGCAAAACGTATTCCACGTCAAAAAAAATATTTCCCTATAGCAATAAATTGAAAACACAGTTAAAGATGGTAACAAGACAAAAGAAACAGGCAGGTTGACAAATAAATAAATTGAATTTCAATGACATATTTGTACCACTATATGAATAACTTCACAACAATAATTTGGTTCCATTCAAAACGAATACGCGACTTTTCTCTCTCTTTTACTGTCTAAATAAATGCAATAAAAGTATTCCTAAGGGAAGAATACAAACAAATTTCATCATGTCATACCTCCTCTACCACAAAATTCCTACTCATTCAATTAACTTCGTTTGTTCCTCGGAATTCGAACTGGAACACGATGGCTATGTAGAAGAGATGACAAAAAAGTAAAATTCCCCTCCAGCACAATCGGATTATTGAAATATCTGAAATGAAATTAAGCCGAAGGAAAAGTACTAAATGAGTTTATGTCGGTATAAATCTAAAGGGCGAAGAAGATTAACTTGAATCGAGTTTGAAGAAGGAAGAACGCTTAAGTGTTGGGAAAACAACTGCAGGAGATTACAAAACGGATTAGAACAGGGGTACAGAGGATTATAAAGTTCTTAATGAATTTCAAAGTGAAAGAAGTATAAGGAAATCTAAGATCAGCGCTTTTTGCTGCGAGATTTCTTGGAGCGAGAATCATTAAAGTGGAAAGGGTAAAAAAGAATGGCTCTTAAGCCTTGCGCCGACTGGAAGGAAGAAGATTAGAACATTCTATTTTTTAATTAGAACAACTTTTCGCGTTTTTTTTTTTTTATAGCCCGGTTGGATAAAAATTTTGAAAAATACTGAGATGTACATTGTTAGGTGAGACACCATCTGAAACAATAAGGCCCCGTGCACACATCTGGTTTTTCTACGTGCGCCGCTGCCGCAAGTGCGGTCTGAGATACATTAGATCCAATGGAGCAGTGCACACATGCCTCCAGCGCCGCTGGGGCGACGCAAGTTCAACTTGCGTGCAATTTGTACCGCAGTTCCCCACGGCGCCGCACATGAGTCTCCGTTCTGAAGTACCCTGTTTTCATAAACAAATGGAATATAAATAATAATAAATGGTTGTATCCAGTAACGTCTATTTTGTTACAAAATATTCTTTTTTTACACCAAGTAATCGTAATAAACACGTTTTCTTCGATAGAATATTTGTCGCAAATGGCGCGAAATGAGCATTCGCGTCATTTCACGGTTATGTGTGCATATTTGGGCTTCGGTGCCGCAGTGGAGCTGCACGTTGAAAAACCGGATGTGTGCACCGGACCTAAGAGAATCAGAGAAGAGACTAAGATCAAGAAAATTTTTCTTAATGCTGTAAAGATTTAGTATTAATAGTAAAATATCATGTATACTTTTTACCAAACGCGATATTTATTCAAAAGTAAAAATTCCAACACAAACAATCAAAAACGGAAAGACAAACACATCAACGCTGTGAAATTAAGGACTTAAGTTATAGTGGATAATCGAAGTGTACAAAATTCATGAAAATATATCCAGTCATTTGGACTTAATCTGGAAAAACACGTACTCACAGACACGAAACACAAAAATCACTGATTTTTCGTTAACATGGCTCAAAATTAATAAATTTAAAATGGGGCAAAAAATATTCAAACAAACTCCATTTTTATTTATGAAATATCTATCAAATTCTTATTTAAAGAATAGTTTTAATTAATTAGATTTTGGAGAGGAAAATATATATAAATTTACTTGTACAATAGTTTTCGGAATATTTATATTGGACGGAATTCCTTCGAACACATTTAAGTGAAACAGACTTACAACCTAAAGGTTGCAAGTTCGAAACTCAATGCAAACATAGACCGGGACGTGAACGTGGGGGTTGTTAGAGTGAAATCTGTTTCGTCCTCAAATTTTCTCATGTTTGCGTGTTGAAGAAGTTTGGAGAGTGGGATGCCAAATCAAGTATTGACCCCGTCATATAACCGTGGTTCAAAATTTCGAGGTGTTTTCCCCGGTAGGTAGGAAGAGGGAAAACGTCGCACTGGAGCAACATAACGGGCTATTGGTGACGGTCAAAGATCAATCAATGGAAATATTTTAGGACAACTCGTAATTTTGAACCATTATCAGACGACGAAGTTACACCCCATTCTCCAAACCTCCACACCACATCAACGTGAGGACATTTGAGGCCACGACAGATTTAGCATTCACCAGTTCACATGTATACGACGGTCATTGGTTGGATCAAGTTTCTAACTCGCAATCATCCGGTTGCCAATCCGCAACTCTTCCAACAGGGCTACAGCGGCCATTGTTCTCGGAACTTTACCTTCGAGATTGATCCTGGACGGTAACCAATAGCCCCCCCCCCCCTCTTTACCCCCTTGATAAAGTTCCAAGTAAACTCAAAAACCTACTGAACAGATTTAACTAAGCAGTATGAAGAAATAAAAAGATATTTTAAACATTTTATTATTGTTATTACAAATTGTTTCGTGTTCGTGATGGCATTATTTTGAAACATTTTTGCTACCGATTAATGCTTTAGGTAAACCTTTAATTAAAAACATCTATTAACTAACAAAATGTAGTTTAATTCACAATAGTTAATTTTAAATTTTAATTATTCCATTACGACGAAATTTCATTACCTACCGAACATATGTATGAAGAAATAAAATGTTATTCTAAATATTCGATTACTAACAAATTGTTTTGTAATCATGTGTGATTTAAATGCTAAATTTTCTATCTATTATAATGCTTATAAACTTTCATAAAACATTTTAACTAATAAAAGACGAACCAATAAAGTACAATACAAAATAGTATTTTCTAAGAGCTAGCTGAAAAATTTAGTTAATAAAAGCAAAGTGCTCTGGAATTCGGAAGAAGTTATGAAATGGCAACTGCATCCTCTGTTTAGCTAATATTTTAAAGTACACGAGGAACTTTCTTACTTTCAAATACGCTTCACAGCAGTCGAAACTAGAGAAGTTGACGTGCAAAAGATTATTTTCTGCTAAATGAAGAAATTTTTTACTCTATTTCTAAGCAATAACGCTGGAGAAATGGAACGTTCCCTTGAATTCTACTCGTGTTGTGGCAAATATATTCTGAAGTTCAAAGTAAAATGTAAAATCCGAAACAAAATCGACGACAAAATACGCCGGGATATAAATCAAATTTTGGGGGCTATCTCAAAAATAGGAGCGAAATATCTTACAGATATGTACTCTCGACATCCGTTCGCTTTGAATTGTCACTTGAAGTGTGTTTTCTTTCCAAAAAAAAAAGTGTTCATATGCGGTGTACAAAAATCTTATAGGATTCGAAATTTATTTTTTATAAAAAAAATGAGCTAAATAAAAAGAACTAAATAAACGAACACAGTAACCGACGAAAGGGATTTTCTGTGTGAACAAACAAACCTACAGCAAAAAAGAGATTTCTTAATACAAATATTCGCGCGTGATATGTATAGGGGTTACCTAAAAACGTTGTCTATTTCAGTTTTGGCGACGTTTGACGTTTAATTTAATAGACGTAGTCCCAATCAGTTATCAGAAATCAGTCCGAAATTCATTCCATGGAATTTTTATTATATACACTAAGGGACTCCGCCCCCTACACGCTATCGCTCGTCAACCTCCGATGATTGCTACGCAATCATATTTAGTTCGCTTCGCGAACTATACCTTTCAATAATGAGGGGGAAGGGGTTGCTTCACAATCCATCCCTATTTGGATCTCTGCTGGATTGATCCCGGACCTTTAGTACGCCGTTAATTGAAGGTTCCCTTCCCATTGCGATATTTATCGCATGTGCCCGAGTAGCGGAAAATTGCCTATTTTTTTTGCGAGATTATCGGAT
The DNA here is from genome assembly GCA_947359465.1 of Metellina segmentata. Taxonomy (NCBI): domain Eukaryota; kingdom Metazoa; phylum Arthropoda; class Arachnida; order Araneae; family Tetragnathidae; genus Metellina; species Metellina segmentata. The sequence continues at coordinate 71,502,447 of OX375877.1, read as the reverse complement.
CCTTTTATAAGCTGAAAAAAAGGACACTAAAATCTAAGGATTAAATATTAAATATACAGCATTAAGGAGAAAAAAAGGACACTAAAATCTAAGGATTAAATATTAAATATACAGCATTAAGGAGAAAAAAGGGACACTAAAATCTATCCTATGGACAAAAAAAGAAACCGTTTTCTCCGCTACCGCATAGAAATACCGAATCATCTATATGTTTTAGCTGATCCGTGTTGTTTGTAGTACTTTTTAAGATTTTCATATTCGACTGTTGCTATGGAAACGGCGACCCAATTTGTCGGTTTTTCTGAAAACATTGCAAACCTTCTAGCCAGTGCTCTCAAATTGTAATGTGAATTCATTAACAAATATAACTGTGTTTATCGCCTGCGCGTGCTCCAAATTCCTTATCCCGTTGAACCACAAGACTCGCTATCTACCAATCACAAAGCGAATAAACCTGAAAAAGATAGAAAAATTTTCTTTTATAATAGAAAGATAAAATACATACGCAATAAAAAATTGTGTGTGTCGAAAAAAAATCGAATCCCCTCTTAAGTTCGAAATTAATTTGCGCTTTAGTGCTTTAATTGCATGCTAAGTGATTCACAAATCCACTCTTATTACACCACAATGGTTCAGTTCAATTCGAGTAGAAATAAATTCTTAACTTTAAGTCTTGTCTTCTTCTTTACTTTACTTTTGTTTGCATTAAAAATCGCTCAAATATTATATACTTTTTCTGACAAGCTAAATGTAGGTGGCAGTAGTGCTTTTGCAGTGGAAAATGTTTCTTGCAATTATTTCGGAAGTGACGTTTTTCGAATAAGATTTATAATGAATATTTATGAATATTTGAATATTATAAATTAATATTTTTGTAACTCTACTAAAATAAAGTCCAAATAATGAATTCCGAATTAATACATAATAGTAAAGTGGTCAATAGCAATTCGATAATATGCCAAACGTTGCAAATCAGTGATAAACTTCATATTGAGTAAACCCTCACATCATGCGAGAACATTTGGGTAGTAGATTCGGCTATGAGAGGTGTTTTCCTTTAAGCTAAATACAGGTGGCGGTAGTGTTTTTGCAACGATATGTGTTTCCTGTACGTATTTTGAACGTGATGTCACTACTTGCTTTCGAATGCGATATCAGCATATCCTCAAAAAAAATACCGAAGAATGAATTCTATATTTATGTACACTGCTTGACAATTGCTAAGGAACAACCAATATATGCAAAACTGCGATTCGGAAAGCCGCTCAATCGTTGAAAATGTAAGTGCAGAGGGTGCTGTAGAGCAAGGTCTCTTATCTGTAGAAAAGACAGCGCATACGAGCTGTTTATGAATTGAAATTTCAAACAGTAAAGTATCTACAGAAAATCCCGATTTAAGGTTTCGAAAGCCGTTTAGATAAATTCCGTCTTGTGATGCAAGTATCAAGTGGAGAATGTCCGTAAGCATCATTTAAGTGAAATTGACCGTGGGCGAGCAGTTGGGGAGGCTCGAAGCTGGGAAAGTGTCACCCATGTTGCCGCAGCAATGCGTGTCACAAAGCGTCATTTTGCAGTAATAAAGCTCCGCGGATGGTGGAAATGCTTTGAGAAAGCATGTTGGTGGTCGTGATAGGAGCACCACATTTTGAGATGATGCACATATATCCCTAACAGCAATAAGAAACAAACATCTCACTTCGGTACAGATTGGTTCAGAGCTTGCAACCGCTACCGCAATCAAGCTCGCTTGTATGCACGGAAGCCTGTTAAGTGCGTTCCGTTACAACCATGCCAACGTTGGGAAAAGTTACGCTGGTGTAAAGAACACATTTGTTGGAATCGTCAACAGTGGTCCAGAGTCATCTTCTCCGACGAATCCCGATTCAGATCGAAGAGGGATTCTGGACACCAACTACTGTGGAGAGAGAGGGGAACCCGTAACACACCACAGAATGCTCGTGAGGTTGATCGTTATGGCTGAGGGGTCATGGTGTGGGCAGGCATTATGCATAATGGCAGAACACAGCTACACATCTTTTACTCAGGTGCCTTAACATCACAGCGGTATTGCACGGATATTCTCCTGGGTCATGTTCGTTTATTTCGGGGTGCAGTGGGTCCAGACGTTCTGTTCATGGATGACAATGCATGCCCACACATAACAGTTGATGTCTCTGAGACACTATAGAGCGAAGATATTGAGTGAATGGAATGGCTTGCGTATTCACCGGACTTAAATCCTATTGAACATGCTTGGGATGATCTTTGTAGACGTGTTTCTCAAAGAAATCACCCACCCCAAACTGTGCAGGCGCTCAAAATTGCTTTGAGAGAGGAATGAGACAATATCCCCCAAGCACTCATCGACTGTTTAGTGGAGAGCATGCATAGCAGATGCTAAATGTGCATTAATGTGCAAAGAGGCTTCACTTCTTACTGAGTGACTATATCTGTGATGATTCCGGATAGAAAGAACATTTTTCGAAACTTTTAAAAATTACTCTCCAAGAGCAGATTTTTTTTCTTTTTATTATCTTGCTTTTCCAAGTGCCAAAATCTGTAACATTGGGCATTATACTTAATGCACAGTGCCTTAATTAATTATGTACTAAGTTTTGTTTCTTTAATCAATGAATGTTATTAATTATTTTAAAAATTGTGTTTGTTCATTAGCAATTGTCAAGCAGTGTATGACAGTTGACTGATCAACAACAATGAGGTTAAACCTCATTCGACGAAAAGGCTACTTTTAGGCTAGGCTACCACTTGCGATTTTCAAGTCGCGGCGACCAAAACATCGCTGCTGCAGAAAATGTACTACGTGCACAAACTGCGATAGATACTAAATCGTTGTATTAGAACAGTTTTCCAACTAATGTCATTGAAATTATAATACTTGTGCGATCGTTCTTTTGCTTCTGGTGAGAAGTAAACGGAGGAAGCATCGTTATTCGGTACATCCAAATTGAAGATCCATTATTGAAAGGGCAGTTTTACAAGTTATTTGAAGATTTATGTGAGCACCCTGCAAAGTTTTTCCAGTATCACCGAATGACAAAAAGTAGTTTTGACGAATTGTTGGGTAAAAGGTAATTTTAACTAACACAACGGGCTATTGACGTCGGGATCAATCCCCTAAGGGAAAGATCCGAGGACGACACAATGTAATTTTGGACCACGACGAATTGTTGGGAATAATTGGTCCTTCAACAACGATCTTCAATTTTTTAAATTCTTCTTTTCAGTTTCTTTAGTGAGTAATTGAGAATCAATTACTGTTAATATTCGTCCATCATCACCTCCGGTTGATTCGTTTACATACATTTTAAACAAGTATTTGCAGTGTTTTAAACAGAGACTTGAACAAGACTGCTTCAGAACTATGACTAGACTATCGCAAGTGTGTACATGTCCATGCCTGTCTGTGTGATTCATTGGGTAGAGCGACAGTCGCGTCGCAGCTAAAATAGGACCGGTTCCAACTTTTTAATCGCTGCGATTGTTTAGTCTCAAGACCTAGCTTAAAGGTAACCTCATTATGCATCAATCTAAAGTCCTTGGGTAATAGGAAGTAAAATATCTGTGAGGTTATTTCGTGAAGTTACTTTGCACTGGAAATCTCTCTAATAGAAGATGTTGAGACCCTATTTGTACCTTTTAAGGGAAAGCCTTTTTATTATATCATCAATAAATATTTACTATAGTCTCTTACCCAGGTGCAGAATTATATTCAGTGCTCTGCAACACAACTCCAAGCAATGCCAATTGTTCTGTAAGCATTTTGTCCGAATTTTGAAAACTGCACTAAAGTAAAAAAGACGTATGTAAAAATCAACTATCGGCTAAATATGTATTACATATCTATATAAATAAGAATGGAGTGTTTGTTTGTACATTCAATATTTTCGACGCATTTCAAGTTTTCTATCCGTTTTGGACCCTTCTGATGCCGAATCCGCCTTTTTCTCGTTTGGTGTCTGTCTGTCTGTCTGTCTGTCTGTCTGTCTGTCTGTATGTTGTGCCCTATACACGTCCACGCGGTTTAAGATATTTTCATGGAAATTTGCATACAGAGAGTACTTATCTTGATTTAGTGAGTGGAATTGGTTGCGAAAGTCTGTCTGTCCGTCTTTCTGTTCTATGCTCGATTTTGTGTTTGTGTGTTTGTGTAGGCATCACATGAATTGTATTCCAGATATTTTATTGCATTGTATTTTATTTTATACATTATCTAATAATTCAGTGAATGCAATATTAAACATTTCTTTATTGTTATATTTAGACGAGGTTCATGCTAAAACACCTGAGTAAGTATACTTAAATCAACCATAATTTGGTAGTTTTGGAAAAATTGGAATGTCTATTGAATATTACGATTAATTCGATTGCTTTACCAGTACTGCTGAAAAAGTAATTATTCTTCAAAAAAAATTTTTTTTTTATGGAATTTCATTTCTGATACGTCATTTATTTCGAGTCTTATTTTTATTCTTTGCGCAATGAAAACGATTTCCGAAAATTTGGGACAGACGATATTTTTCAATGAAACGAGAATGAACACGATCGCGCGAGCAGTGATATTTTTCTGGTTCTTTCGCTCTGAATTAATTTCACATTTCTAAATTTTGTACACTTTTAGTTGTAAGTTGTGGCAACTGTGCGAGATCAAGAGATAAAATTGAATCACAAATTAATATCTTTGGAACAATTTTTTACGACATCTTTTATTTTGTTTTACTTTGCTGTTTCCTGTTTTAAATATTTATTATTTTAATAAATGTGTTTTCCTTCTCATCACACCCAACAGCACCACAAGTATTAGACTTGAAAATGTTAGTTAAGTCAGTATAAATTTTCAGTAAATTTTAAGTGTAGTTATGCCGTTATTTAAAGAATAATGCCGTTATTTAAAGAATAATGCCGTTATTTAAAGAATAATGCCGTTATTTAAAGAATAATGCCGTTATTTAAAGAATAATGTCGTTATTGAAATAATAATAATGTTTAAAAATCCAAACTAGAACTTTTTCCAACATTAAAAAATTCGTTGTAGTAATGACAGGAGAAGATTGCAAAATTTCACAATGTCGCATACCGGAGGCAAGAGTGCCACAGGTAAAAAAATATTGTTTTGTTGACTATGAGTGCGAGAGCACTCGCCGTAAATCGTAATTTTAATTAATTGAGTTGCACATGAAAACAACTTAAGAAAGGGAATTCCAAATCTTCCAATAAATCGTCTTTTATAGTAGTAACCTTAGTATCACCTTTCGTCTTTTTGAGCTTTGTCATACAGCAATTGTGCGATGTATGTTAAATGTATTACATGAATGGATATGCATGTGTAGGATTTGTGTCCAAAGTAAGTTGTAGAAAATATAAAGATGGCGAAAGGTGTTAAAATAAATTTTTACTCTACAAAAAACGTAAGTCATTATATATTATGATTATCTCTTCAATCTAGAGTAAACGAATTCAAACCGAGTAAGGTCGGGTATTTTGCTAGTTTATAATAAAACACACATCAAAATTAATTAACCTACTTTATTTAAAACCAAGGCTTACTTTCAGAATTTGCAATTCTGTTGATAACTTTTGACGTTATATATTTTGTCATTGGCATAGAAAATGTGTCTATAATTATAAAAAGAAGTGTTTGTATGTCTGTTTTTCTTCTATCCGTAACGTCCTGACGAATCTATGGTACTTACATTAATGGGATTTGGCACACAGGTAGTACGAATTTTTTGCAATTTTTGGGTAGCGGCGAATTTTAAAATTCAATCTAAAACATTTTAAAATCAATTTAATAAGTTTTTTTCATAGTTCGCTCCTTCTTCCGGAAATGAAAAACCACATGCATATTGACTTTTCTCTCTATGTGTCGTCACTATTGACGCCAGCCTTTGGAACCATGCAAGTTTTTTTTTACCTTTCATGTATTCGCAATGAATAGGAATGTTAGCAAACAGATTCAAACGACCTTCGTTTGATTCGAGATTCATTCATTTTGATTTCCTGATAAACGAATTCGAGTGAAGCAAAAGAGATTATTAAAGTTATCACTGGCGTTCTTCATTCCTTTTTTCTATCTCAGCGATCGTTTAAGATCGTATAAAAATTTTCACGGATTTGACATGTGTTGGAAATTTTGCACCAGATTACCTTATACGTTTGATTTTTTTTTAATAAATGATTTTTCAATTAAATATTTATAATTTTTTGTTTGCGAGGCAAACCAACACCACGAACAATGTGGGCTCCACGAAAAGAACTGTCACGGGCAACTCCATGGCTGTTATCCAATGGGCTGAAATTCCCCTTTGGTTTGCGAAGCAAACCAAATAGGAATCCATGATGTCTGTTATCCAATAGGCTCCTAATTCCCATTTGGTTTGCGAAGCAAACCAACAACCTTACAAAAGCAACTGGCACGGGCAACGCCGGGCTAGCCACGCAGTGACTAGTTATTTATAAAGTGTTTGTGGTTATTTGGGCGGTGTAGGAAGGTTGTTCCGTAGATAGAAAAGAAAAAAAATGTGGCAAGGAGAGCGCTTTGCACTGCAGAACATCGTAACTTATAATTAAAAAAAAAAATCGGCCAAAATTTTGATAAAAATAAGTAAAAACTGTTCTGCAAAGACTTTGTTTGTTCTGCGACATACGTCGCAGTTTTAATCACTTTCTGCTCCCGGGGTCTCTGAATAAGAAGAAAATGCGGAAAACGAGAAAATAGCTTTCAATCTATAAAATGCATAGCCCTGTTTTACATAGAGATAACATATATAAGAAAACTTTTTCAAGTAGTATTATATTTTAGTCAACACAAACTATCATTTTTTGTTTATGTAAACAAATTGCACAACGAACATTGTTGTGGTGAAAACGTAATGAGAGGGATTTTCTGTGTAAACAAACCAGACGGTCTGTGAATATTTTATTTCTACTGTCGCATGATACATATCGGGGTTAACTTATCATGTAGTCTATCGGCGTTTTGGCATTAAATCAAATTGATGCAGATCAATCAATATATATTATGTAGGGATTCAGAATTTGTTGGGGTTTTTATCGACAAAGTATGAAATGATATTCGAAAAACAAGTGACGTCTGGCTCAGAATACTTGCAGAATACACGTATCACCCCAAATACACTATCACCACCTATATTTAACCTGACATAGAACACCCGTCTAAGTATAATTTAACCCTCCAAGTATTTCGACCAGATCATCATCGACCGAACTAGCTAAGATCTGGTCAATTTTGCTAAGGACGAGGTATTTCGTCGTGACAAAACTCCTCGAGATTACTTTAACCCTTTAGCTGCCGATCTCGCGCTAGCGCGTGGTGCAGAGTTATGTCTCAGTAGCCAGTCACTCGTTCGAGCGAGAAGAGCTGCGTCTCAACATTTATTCTCCGCTTGAATTGGCATTATATGTTAGGTGTTGGCGTGGAGTAAAGGTTAGAAGCTTGTAGTAAAGGCATGTATGGTTTCGAATTTATAGCTTTATTAGTAATTAAAAAAAATATTCTAATATGAGTAATGGAGATAATAGATCTGCAAGGTCTTCATGCCCCCAAAAAACAAAAATTCAATCCAATAAGCCTCTAACTGATGATGAAATTGCAAATTCGTTGGCTGAGCTTTCGTCAATCTATTCTGGTATTGGCTTCTGGAAAAAACCCATTTCTACTGCGGGGCATAACTATCAACGCTCCTCATCAGCTTTGGCAGTTAACGTGTTTAGTGGAAATTAGAATCCAAGAGGAAAAGCAACTGTTCCCTTGCTATTGGCTGGTTGCAGTTTGGAACCGATTTTTGCGCCAGAGGTTGGTCACTACAGGACAGTTTTCGGCATGAAGATAAACAACCAAGAGGTTTAAATACAAAATCCATCGAAATTTCAGTTTTCAAGAATACTTATGTTAAGAATGGCGAATAAATATTTTTTATTAATTCATTTAACTCTCCAATAATGCATATTTTCACCAAAATACAGAATCGAAAAAAGTATGGCGGAAGAATTATTTAATTTCGCTCCTTATTAAAATCTGACATCAGTATAACATTCATACTTTATATTTTGCAAGGTGATTCAAGATTTAGGGAAGTTCTAAGGAAACTTAACATTGGTTAAAAAATACATTTGGAAAATATTTATTTTTCTAATCTTTGTGCATCGAAGCGACAGGATAACTGGTGAAGGCGAGCCTATACCACTCACGTCATTTGTTGCGTCTGTCAGTGCGTATATGTATAAAGCGAGAGCTATGGAAGCATGAAGAGCTTTCACCATGCAAATGACAAGTTATCACTAGGGCAACTTTTTTGTTGCAGTAAAATGGGAAAAGTCGCATTTATTTTTGATTCACTAAATTCTAAAATAAATTATTCGTAAAAAATGAAAAAATTCAAAATATGTTGACAATTTTAGTCGTGTATAATACATTCTTAAATACAGAAGAACGTTTAATGGTCGATCCTTGACCAGTAATTTCTTAAACATTAAAAAACTGCGCCAGCCGCATTCATATAATGTGCTGTATTGGATAGCAGAAGCGCCAAATCCTTTAGCTCAACATTCAGAGATTTTAAAACGTCATATCTACAAGGCGAACAACAACATATTTATGATCGACTCTCACCTCGCAAACTCTGCAGTCGTTTACGCAAGTTTCCTCTGCATTATCTAGAGTGCCACCCAATGTGTTAAAAATACTTCTTGCCATTTCACTTTCGTCTGTTAGGACGAACAGCTTCTTTCCATTAACTTCTTGTTCGATCCGCAATACTTCGGCGTTCGCAAGATCAGACACACGTGATCGAAGAGTTGGTTCAGAGGGCAAGAAATAAAATAGTAATTTCAGATTAATTAATTTTAAACTACATTTTAAAAAGTTGCAGGTGGTTGCATTTATGCAGAAAGTTGCATTTATGTTGCGGTTATAACTCACTTACAATACACCCCATGTAGGAGGAATTTTGGTTTTAGTACTTTAAATGCAGCGTAGAACGCGTGAAAAAAAGTTGCATTTGATGCAAAAAGTTGCCCTAGTTATCACTATTTGAGCAATTTTCAGCGTGGTTTAATAGTTGGAGCTTGTGATATGTCATAGAGTTTCGGAGATAGAGAAGTTAGACTTTTCACGCACTACCATTTCAATGGTTTTTGTTCTGTTGGAATTCAATGGGATTCCAGGCACGTCCATAACATATCTGACAGTTGAACTATATCCTTTTCTCATGTGTGCATCCTTTCTGAACGATTTCCAGTTCCTATCCTGATTCAGCCTCTTTCAACAGGACAATGGGTGCCACCCTATAAGGCTAGATAAGCCATATTATGATTAGAATAACACTCATCATCTCAGTTTGGAGTCTTGCCATTTCCTACTAAATCACCAGATCACAACCTTACGTAACACAACTGGGATACCATGCAACGTGCTGTGGAAAACAAATCTGTCACATCGGAAAAAAATAGATAGGCTCTAGTTCGTACAGTAAAGTCTCAATTCAGGTAGCAGACTGAAATGAAAAAGCTATACTCAAGTTTCAATGATACGTCTGTTCAAAAAAATTTTTGTTGAATAAAGAATAAAGTGGAAATTCATTGATGTGTTATGAACCTTAATTTGTAGTGCAATATTATACATAGCTTTGTAACCCAACCTTTCCATGTCGGTTTTTATGATAGACAAAATTGCATTGTCTTGCTAAATAGATGATTGGTTGACGTGATATGAACGCTCGATAGGATCTAATGTATCTCAGACCGCACTTGCGTTGCGGCAGCGGCGCCGCACGTTGAAAAACCGGATGTGTGCACCGATCCTTAATGGTGGCATTTATCGAATTCAGTCACTTTAAATTCTGCAGAGGAGTATCGTAATCAACTACTACTACAAAAATTATCTCACAATAAATACAATCGAGATTTTAGCAGTGTACAACCTAACTTCAAAGTGAAATACTTTTAGATTAACAAAAAGTTGCACTGTTTTATGCGCGTCTTTCTAAAGTTGTAAGAATGGCTAGGTGGGATGAAGATAGAGGGATAGAATGGTAAAAATGATTGAACTGTTTGGAGAAAAGTGCTAGTAAGTGCCTTTGGTTTCATTTGAAGAAATTCGTGCAGAAACAGAATCGATTTTAAATTCCTATGCTTTTTACATATATTTATAATGAACCATCAGAACCATTCCCTTTCACCCCAACTCATTTCTTGACATGAATAGGACTGACGTCCTTATCTCAATGAGCTGATCGTGGATAAGGGAGTCATGCCAAGTAAAAAAAAGAATTTTAATTGAAAGTATACATGTAACATGAAAAACTGTTAAATAATTTTTGGAAAAGAAAGTACCTTCTCCAGACCATCACTTCAAGTGTAAATTGCGTGCAAACACATTAATGTTTTTCTTTTTTGTGAATTTAATGTGAATGGTGTACTTTTGAGAGGAAATGAGAAATTACTTCGACAGTTTGGGAAAATAGCTGGTGATGAAAATTCCCAAAGATCGTGATGACAAAGCAAGAAGTTTTCTTAAATATCTTCAGAAATAATTAAACGACCTGAAAAACTATTATACCATCTGAAACTTCCACGGATGGATGAAGTCTGTATTCAGAATTTGTATCCTTAATTTAAATTCATGATTGTATTGCAGTTTTATTCGTTTAGTTTCACAGCAACATGAATAGTTACATCATCTGCTGACGTCATTGCTTGTTTCTGCCAGTGCATAGATAAAGCGATAGACATCTGTGGAAGCAAAGAGAACTGTTTCCGCCGTGAGAATGGAAACTTATCAAGGACTCGTGGGATGGATTAGAGCATTTTCGAGGTGGAGGAAAGGTTTAGATTTTCATGTAGCACTCTTTCAAGAGTGCTCTGTGACTATAAGAATTCTTGCAAAACCTGTAACCTACAAGAGCAATGTGTTAGTAAAAAGACTAGGTGAAAGTTATCAGCGTTGACTAGCGATAATCGTTTCACGCGATAGTCGTGCGACACTATTTCAAATAACTTCGAAATTCAATGATGGGCCCTCAACAGACACAACATAAGAACTGTGGGCTGATAGAGCCAACGTCTAACTCAAGCATCCTTGATCGACACACAGCTATACACTTTGCCTGGGCTCGGGTACACCGACATTTGATGACTGAAAACGAGTAGCCTGGTCTACTAGTCGCTTTTCCTACTGTTTCTGTCAGATGGAAGGATCCTTGAGTGGATAAATCCCTATGAAACCCTGGATCCCGCTTGTCAACAGTTGATTGTACAGGTTGGTGGGGCTGCATTATGGTATGAGTCTTGCTTATCTGATTCTATGGGACCCCTTATATAGAAGGAATTAAAATTACTTTGAGCAATTTATTCACTATAAGTTATGTTTTAAATAGTTTTGCGTTACATGTTAAATTTCTAATTTTTATAAATAATTAAATGTTTTAATGGGGGGGGGATTAATCCAACTTGAAATGTAAATCCCAAAAATACAGAAAAGAGTTATGATTTTCCCTTTCCCGATGGAAAAACAGATTAAAATTGGATTTTGATACGAAAAGATAAGGCCCTTGTGTTGATGCTGCAATGATCTGCGTATTTGTATTGCACATGCTAAACCCTAGTAAACGAGTTATTTTGGACCCTATCCCCTGTGATTTTTTAAAACTTGTCTAATTTGTTACTCAGATAAATATTGTTTTCTGGTATACAAGTTTATTTGGAAAATTTTATTTTTTTACTTGTAATATATTTTTATTAGTTTTAAATTTGAAAGTGGGGTCAATATTTCGCAATTTTAGACTCATTAAATCGCTTGAATCAATTGATCTAATTGTTCAAGTAAAGTAAGTCGGCTTATTTTGTAGACGAATGTGCGACCATTCTAACGAATCTCTACTATTATAAAAGGAAGTGTTTGTTTGTTTGTTGGCACACAAGTTTGATTTGGCACACAGGTTATCCGAATTCTTTGCAATTTTTGGATCGTGGCGAATTTTTTAAATTTAATCTAGAACATTTTTAATTGAATTTAATAGTTTTTTTTACCGTTCTTTCTTCTTTCGGGAAATGAAGAAGCATCAAAAAAATTTTAGACTTTTCTCCCTCACGTCACTATTGACGTCAGCTTTTGGAAACATGCCACGTTTTTTCACTTTTCTTCTTGAATGGGAGCGAACAGATTCGAAAATGACCTTCATTTCATTCGATATTCATTCATTTTGATTTCCTGAGAGACGGATTCGAGTGCAACAAAAGAATTTATTAAAGTTATCACTGACGTTCTTCAGTGCTTTTTTTCTATCTCAGCGATCGTTAAAGAAAGAATAAAAATTTTGACGGATTTGAAATCTGCGGGAAATTTTACACCAGATAGATACTTTATACGTTTGATTTTCTTTTAGTAAATAATTTATCAATTAAATATTTATATATTTTGGTTTGCGATGCAAACCAATACCACGGGTAACTCAGTTATAGCTGTTATCCAATAGGGTACAATTTCCCAAACCAAATGGGAATCCGTGATGGCTGTTATCCAATATGCTAATAATTCCCATTTGGTTTGCGAAGCAAACCAACTTCACGGGCAACGCCGTTATGGCTGTTATACAATAGGCTACGAGTTCCCATTTGGTTTGCAAAGCAAACTAATACCCCCACAAAAGCAACTGACACAAGCAACGCCGGGCTAGCCACGCAGTGTGTTTTAATAACCTTTGTTTTGTTTCAGTCATTCAAATTTGACCTTCAATTACAAAAACACACAGTGTTTAAATCTCTCATATTTTTCTCTCAATATTGAAAAATGTTACTTTAAAAGATAATCTTTCTTTATTTTTTGAAAATTTCATGGTGGGACACGTATGAATAGTGACAAATATTTCTAACAAATGTAATAATATAATCAGTACCCATTAACACTTGTATCATTTGATCTATAGTTCGATCGGGCTCATGTAGGGCTTATTTTATGGATCAAATAGACGTTCTGATGATATATTACATGATACTGAAAAACAATTTTATTTTAAAGTCTCACAATTTGACCTTTGACCTTGAATAGATGGTATCTTTTAATTCGATCTTTTAATCAAAATAAAACATTACCTCTTTTGCAGATATATTCCTAACTTTTCTAATGATATATTGCATTATCATGTGAGGGTTCTTTTAAATTCAAAGTCATTCAGTTTTGCTTTTGACTCAGAATTACAAAATGCGTTTCTTTTATTTTTCTAAAATGTGTTTTTAATATTTAATGTTTTTCATGCAATATATCATTGAAAAGGTTATACGTTGTTACAAAGTTTGACCGTTAGGTAAAAAGATGCCGGGGTTCTTATGATTATTGTTTACATGACTCCAGATTTTTCTTGTTGTGGACTGTGCAGTTTGACATGGAATAATCCATATATGAGTAGTTTGTATGTTTAAAATAACATAACAAGGAAGTAATATTTTCGATGATTTTATTCCGCACAGTCACTGTCAATAGTACGCAGAATATCTCGTTCACTCATAATTAATTCAACTTAAACATCACTTAATTTTGAACCATGGTCATATGACGAGATCACACCCACTCTCCAAACTTCCACACCACACCAACGTGAGGATATTTGAGGCCACGAGAGATTTAAAGTGCACTCTCCCCCTTTTGTACACGATAGTCTGGTTGGATTCGAACTCCAACCCTCCGACCCATGGAGCAATTCTACACCAAGACATGAAGGGCTCGAAAAATTAATTTTATATTTATTGAAGTGAGGTTGAAGAAGATTTCATAGCTATTGACATTGATACAATGTAGGATGTGATGTGCAGAGGTTGGCTCATTTTTCCATTTGGTAGACTGTTGACGGCTTCATGGAATTGTGCACTAGATTCCAAGTCACCGGAAAGAACTGTTATGTTACTTAATGTTAACATGATTTCATAAGAATTAAGAAAGGCTTGCAATACATATATTTATAAAAATCTTCTTATTACCCATCAACTTCTGATTGTTTTGTATTATATTGATTTGTCACACCATAGGTCATGTTTTGGTAGAGAGTTAATTACACCGGGATCCATGACTCCGAATTCTAATCAGAACAAATTGATTGCGCAAATAAATTTATGTTTTATTTCATAGACAAATTTCAAAACTTTATTAAGAATTATAAAACTTTTCACTATCCACTTATGCGAAAAGTTCACCATCTTCTTTTTTCTCTACACGAGAGTCAACTCGTACGGAATCTTGGTGTCAGAAATCAACTCTGAGCACTTTTATATCTCGATTATTTTTATTCCTTTCACAAATAAATTTTAGATTTTTTTTTATTATTATTTTATTTGTATTGCTTGAATTTTACTCGAAACAAATTTATTTCATGTCATTTTCATTTGTTTCCTGAATAAATTTTTCAAATTTATTGAGATTTATAAAAATTTTCAAAGTCTATTGACTTTTGTTGGTAATGGATTGGACCATTTTCTCACTATCATTAGTTTTTGAAATACAAGGGCTGTTTTGACCTCAGTCTATAGTTTATTATGGTCTCATTTCTAATCAGGACACATTTATTTTATTTCATCTTAATTTTCTTCATAAATGGATTTTATAAAATTATTTAGATTTATAAAACTCTCCCAAACCACCATTTATTTATTATGGTAATTAATTTAACTGTTTCCCCACTCTGGTCAGTTTTGGAAATACGAGGGCTTTTCTTGAACGCAACCCTACAGCATGCAGTCTGATTTTTCACTCATTCTGAATTCAACTCGGAACAAAATTATTTCAGTTTCATAATTATTTATTTTATCGATTTCATAAATAACTAGCTGAATAACCCGGCATTACTCGGGTTTCAAATATGACCGTGACATTTCCCTGTGTTAACCCAAAGACAAAAACGTGTTTTCTAGCGCGACAGGTAAAATATGACCGCGACATTTCCTTGTGTTAACTCAAATTCAGTGTACTCAAATACAACTCTGTAGAACGTGTTTCCTTGTTCATGTCCATTTATTGCAGGAAAACAAACTTTAGATTTTAAAATTGGAGCTTCGAGAGGCACTTTTAGGACTACCTGTGTGACAATTTTCATGGCTACAGATTGATCTGAAGACAGGAAAGAAATAACCTGTATTCCACAGTGTTCAAAAGTACGTGTACCAAATTTGGTGCAGATTGGTCAAACGGTGTAGATTTGTGTGTGTATATATATATATATATATATATTTTTTAATTATTATTATTTTTTTATTATTATTATTTTTTCCAATGGCAAGGCTGGGTACAGATTGCACAGACGTATACAATACAGAAATACAATACAGCACAGAATTGACCGAAGTTATTGTAGCCTTATACAAGGCCAGAAGTGATGGTCACTTGTGAAAGGGCACCCAGTTCGTGGACCATCATTGTCCCTAACAAAGGACAGCACAATTTACATCCATGCCCTGACCCGGATTCGAACCAGTAACCTTCCGATCCAGAGGCCAACACCTTGACCACTATATATATATATATATATATATATATATATATATATATATATATATATATATATATATATATATATATATATATATATATATATATATATATATATATATATATATATATATATATACATATATATTATTCGGATTGTTGTCCGTCCTCTTTTAATTGAGTCACTATACGGTCATTTTTTGCTGCTCTGGAGCTGAACTGGATGTACGACCTCAATTCCTCAAATTTATTCGATTCCCAAAAATCAGTGAATCTTCAATTCCTTTGTAGATTTGCCGCAGCCCCCTCAGCTCGAACGCATTCCCCATTTCGGAAACACGCGAATGCTTCGCTTCTCTTTTTTTTTACAAAGAAGGAATCTAAATTTTATATTTACTGTCGTAAAAAGTCGAGGAAGCTTCATTAACTCTTCTCTTTTGAAGAAGGGAGAGCGTAGAGAAATAGAAGATGCCCTAAGTACTACACACAACTCGAATTCCTTTTTCCGAGCGGTCTCTGCTTCGGTTCTATTCCCAGATGGAAGGCCATTCTGAGCAGAAAATGGCCCTTTACCGCTTTATGTTTCTTATCTATTTTACACAAGCGCGCCATTTAATAGCCCCCCGACCGCATCGCTGCTCCTCCTGTTCCCTATTTTTTTTTCCTCTTTCTTCTCTACACCCCCGTCCTTCTTGGGAGAAAATGTATACAAAAGGGGAATATGGCTGGCAAACCTAATTTTCGCTCCCCATTGGGGAAACTCGTCTGCCGGAAGTGGCAGACGATTCCGTTCGGGGGCATCATCTCATGCCCGCTACCTTTACTACTCCCGGAATACGTAAGTGATATTGGGATCGATTACGCGCGGAGGGGGGTGGGGCTGGAGGTGCAGGGGGTATTTAAATGACAAGAATGTGGGGAGCCGTAAAGGTGCGCTCGGGAATGGAGAGAACCGAATGCCTTTTCTTTCCTTCTTTTTCCCGTTGCCCTGCCTCCGGCGCAAGAACGAGATAACCTGTGGAATAGGAAAAGAGGGGTTGCCATGGCGACCTGGCACCCTGCCAGGCGATGCGGAGGCGTGGGGGAGGGGTTCCCCGTTTTTGCGGACGGGCAGAGATCGATGCCCCTTTTCCAAGATGGCCGGCAGTCCTCCCTCCCCCCCCCCTCTCCACTCCTCTCTTCGGTCCGTCTGTCTCTGCGACTTCGCGTCTACCATCGACGCACAAGAGATCCCTCTCCGTCTTCCTCGCGACCGCATCCCGCTTCGCTTGCCTCCTTCCGAAATATGAACGATGGACGCCAGGTAGGTGATTTATCTGCTCGCCCCCCCCCCCCGGGTCCCCCACTCCTCATCTGCCTGTTGTTTCGGGGTTTGGGGACGCTATTTTTTTGTTATATCCCATCCTCTCTTTATTTTAACTCGAGGAACCATCAATGGTCGTTCGTACCCTCCCCGACGAACGGAGAATGCTTACAGTTTGAATGAGTGGCGAAACTGAATTAAAATTTCCCTCCTCGTCTTCCCTTCCACCTATTGTGTTTGATTCACGAAACTATTCAATTTCAATTTTTTTTCCACGGTGATTTTAGCTACTAAACGACAGAATGATGATTTATTTTTCTCTAAAATCGCTTTCCCTATGAGAGAGAAGTTCTTTCTTCTAAATTATTCGACGTTACTTTTAAGCTCTTTTATAAGTACAGTATGATTGTAATGTAAAGAATGCACAAAAATAAAACTGCTATTGTTTTGATATTTCGTTAGACAGAAAAAGATTAGAGAAACCCCCAAGGAAAAAGTACTTTCTTCATATAATATTAACGATTTTGTTTCTAATATCCAGCCAATTCAGAATGGCACTAAAGTGTAGATTGGCGTACCATTTTGAGTTACCCTGGTGAACTGCGGGGGTGGGTTCGAGTTACATATCACATACATACCACACGTTCTGGGTACAACTCACGTATAGAGGTCAACACACTAACCAGTAGACCAATTATTGGGGCTTATAGTGTATATATATAACACATGCATGCTTGCACCAAATTGAAGTGTTAGAATTTAATCTGAAAAAGATGTTCATCTTTTGAGAAATTTTATGTGTTGTAAAAATGGCTAAGAATAGTACTAGTTACATTTTATTAATTATTTTATAAATTATAAATTATTATTTATTTTAACAATATGAAAGAAATCATGCGCATTCCTTTTTAAAATGTATACTATTCGTTGTTCTGCGGTTTTCTTTTTCGTATTTAAAAGTTCAGAGTACGTGTATAACGTATGCTAAACTAAAAGAAGCATTTAAAGTAAATCGTGCACTGAATAAAAGATACATCTGCATGTTCTCATCAACAAAGTTTTACAGTTATCTTATTTAAGTAGAGCACACGCAATATATCTGAGTAAATGGAACAGCTGGAATTAAGTACTATGACGTAATAAAAATCAGCTTTGGTTCTCTAATGCATGTGATTTGGCATAAAATTTTTAAAATTTTATTTTTTTCATATATGAAAAGGAGAAATTTTTCTTTCTTAATGCGTGTTTGATTTTTCTTAAATTTATTTTTCGTTCTCTTTAATTATCAATTAATTCTTCCAATAATGTTTCCAGATTCTTGTAATTCATTGCATGTTCTTATTATTAGTTCTAGAAATTGAAATTAAATGTTCATCTCATTCATTAGTCATGAAAATTATGCTTTATTTTCTGGCTTGTAGTTATTTTAAAATAGCCAAGTCCTGAAAAGCAACTCTTGTTCAATAAAATTCTGTGCTCTAATATATATATATATATATATATAAAGAACCTATTGATCAGCACATATGATAACAGTAATTTAAGTTTGTTTCCTATATTTAAATTTTCTGAGCTTGTAATTGATACTTCTTCGAAGTAACACGATGAAGTTCAGAAATACTTAAGATGATGGAATAATCCACATACTTATTTATAATATAGATAGACTGTATTTATCCCCTTTTTGCTTCTTTTAAACTTATTAAAATATATTTTATGTCAACATTTGTTTTGTAAGCAATCAAATGTGATATCATAGGAATAAGAAAAATGCTTTTAAAGAATTTTTATATTAGCATAATATAATTGAAATTTTGTATGTGTAAAATGTTTTTCCCGAAACTTCCATAATAATGTGCGCTGTTATTTTTTAAACTAAAATTACTTATTCCTAAACGATAAAGATTTAATTTTTTTCTTACCTTATTTTCAATCTCAAACCTAAATATTAATCTCGTTTTTTACTTAAGAATTACCGTATGTGAACATTTGAAATGAACGCATATACTAAGCCTTTTTCTTACAGAAGCGTTGGCACTTTGCCAAAGATTCATTCATTCAATATTTAAAGCTATAAGTGTGCAAATTAATGTTTTTGAACTCTTAGAACTAAATTTTATCCCATTATACGGTATATTCTTCCTAATAGTAGTATTAAAATTCCAAAAATAAAAATTATAATTTTTCTTTAAACTTTTTATTTTTATCTTATTATTTACTTATAATTAATTCCACACTACTTAAAACTAGTTCATAAGTTTATCTGAGACTCCGATCTTATTTCAAGTGATGTATTTCAGAAGTTTGAAATTAGTTCACACTTTTATTTATCTTATTATAGTTTAAGGAATATAAAATTTCCTCTGCGCACCTGTTGGAGTCACAGATTCAAAAAGGTCACCATGAGTTGAGTTTCGGGAATCTCATGTGATCTATATTTTATAATTTCCAAAACGAAACTACGGACAGCATCAAATTCAAATCCGAAATTTGAGAATATTTATACGCAATATCGTTGCTTATGTAACTCGAATATTAATTCAATTCGTAATTAAAACACTAGGTATACTACTTTGATTTATAAATATCACTGTAAACATTTGCCTGTATATAAAGGGTGTCGCAAAATAAATGTTGCCACCAAGGTGTTAAAAAATGTTAATGTTCATTGAGGGCGTGCACTAATGTCAATATGTAACTCTTTTCCAATCAAATCGCTTCAAAATCCGATGGACACTCCTTTGGAATTCTTACTTCACGGGCAGCCTGGAGGAGAGAGGTTCTTGGCTGCAGACGATTCGGAAGGCCTTTCTTTTGCATCGGCTGACGCAAAAGAAAGGTCTTACGAATGGTTGTCTCTGAACATTCTGAACAATTCCATCTGCTTCAAACGTATCTAATTCGTCTTACGGTAAGTCTACTAGGTGGATCAGTCTGAATATTCTTCCGAAATCGTCTTTCCACTTCCACCGTGTTTTCGCACTTACAGTAACACGTTAACACAAACTTTCTTTCTGCGAAATTTAATCTGGATTTGGCCCTTATTTCTTAACCGTTAAATCTGCAACAAAATTAAAATTCCGCGTTTTACCAGCTAATAAATCGTGTTTAACATTTTTATACGACACCCTGTATATTTGGAATTTAAACTATGACACAACCTTAACTGAAAGCGTGTTCATAAACGACCAAAAAGCATATGCATTGCAAAAAATATATATAACTTTAATATTTATATAACCATGTGACCAGAAAGATGTTTTATATGGCTTTAAATTAGGCCAATTTTTATCTTTGTAATATAAATGCCCTCAACACAATTCAGGCATACTTAATCGAACGTTTTGAAAATAGAAACCAACCTGAGAACTATTCACACTATGTCAACAAAACAAAAGTTTTATGCTAATAACTATATATATATATATATATATATATATATATATATATATATATATATATATATATATATATATATATATATATATATATATATATAACTCCACAATTCTCGCATAAAAACCTTGTGTGTGTGTGAATACAAACATGAAATTTTAGAAACTAATTTTAAAGTTCTAAAAGTTTTAAAGACGTAAAGAAGTTAATATAAGTTTTTGATAACATTGATATTGTTAGCTTTTATTTAAAAGTATTAATAACTTTTATTGATAAGTATTTTGTCAGCAAAATAGAGAATGCTGTCTTGAATTTAACCTCCATTTATCTTCACTTTTTTCACCTGTAGAGCTGAATGGGGTAATTAAAAGTGAAAGTGTTGAAAGACTTATAGTTGCAAAAGCGTACTTTTAAAATAAATTTGTATGTATGAAAATTAAATGGTTAAATGGGGGAGGAATGAAAATGTTGCATCAAATAAAAGTGTTGAGTCAAACTGTATTATACAAACTAGAGTTAAAATATAAAAGGCAATCGTGTATAATCAGATTGTTTATTGCAACATAAACGGAGGAAGTGGTTCTAAAGCTGATAATTTCTTTATCTTCTATTCTAAAATACTTATGAATTCTTTTCTAGCTTAATAAATTTTAGTCAACAGTTTATATTTAGAATTTCCAATCAAGGCAGTCTCCTATCTGAACTTTTCATATATTTTTCTATTACATCAGATTTTTGATGGATGGATCAAAAACAACAGTCGTATTCCAAACGAAAGAGATACAAATTATCCAGTCTTTTATTTTTATTTTGTTGATATTTCTTTTTCGTAAATTAATGAAATATGAAATCATTTGTTTCGAATTTAATTTACTTTTCAAACACAAATTAAAAACTATTTTTGTATTATAGGTATTATATATTTGTAACTAAAATAGAAAATGGTTCTAACTGTACATATTAAAGGGCAAATCATAAAGTCTCAAAGTATTACTTCCATAAAAACCACCTCCTCTACAAACGAATGATTTTTAAAACATTCCAAATCCCAAAAATAATATTCTTAATGGAATATTCTATATAAAAATTATATGTAAAAAAGATGAAGGTAATAACTTTCGGAAAAGTAATCCAAAAACAGCACTCGTATTCTTAATGGAAACTCTATATAAAAAGAGATGTAAATAGTAATGCTTGACTTCCGGAAAAGTAATCCAAACATCAGAACTCGTATTCTTAACGGAATACCCTATAAAAATCCTATGTAAAAAGTGAAAATAATAATGACTTTCCGAAAAGTAATCTAAAAACAAAACTATAGTATTCGCAATGGAATACTCTACACAAAAAAGATGAAAATAATAATGCTTGACTTGCAGAAAAGCACTTAAAAAATCATAACTCATTCTTTATGGAATACCAATCCCTAATACGCTACTACTTAATGTCTACTATCCGATGGTTAGTCAGTTATCTTTACTTAATTAGTCCTCATGAAGAAGAAAGAAGAAAAAAGATCATGGAGTGCCAAACTACTCAAATCCATGTTTCGAGTACACGCCAAATTAAATGCGGTACATCTGAGATAAAGTTTAAAGTCATGTAGGGTTTGCGAATTGTATGCGATTAGGAACTGCCAGACTGTAAGATATTTTAATGTGAGACTGCTTGTCTCCAATTACGCTACGAAATGCAGATTGGTACACTAATGTTTCACCGCCTCGCATACTTGGGGATGTTAAAGCCAAGGAGACGAAAGTAATGTTCAAAGTTGTGGTTAAGCGAGTGAATTGGGCGTTGGGGTGTTGACCTTTTACGAAACAGCGAAAGTTTGGGATCGCTTCGTAGCCCACATTTCTCATCTCCAGGGGCGGTGCCTGCCGAGGGCCCAACAGGTTGGATCGGGCGAGCGCATTCTCCGGGGTTGGATGCGAGGGAGGCAGGAGGCACAAGAGGACCGGGTCATCGATCGTCCCTTTCGAATGCTGCAGGGTGCCCGTGCGCATGCGTAGCCCAGGGATGCGGTAACCGCGATGCCGGACAATTCCCTCCCGCTCTTCTCGCTCCTCTTGGCCTGGGTTCCTTCTTCTCCCAACAAGGAAGGGTCCGCCTCGGCCGGGGGGCCCCTTCTTCTGGAAGGACCCATAAGGCTGAGAATCGGGGGCATTCGCGGGTGGTCGCCAGCCCCCTCTCTTCCCCTCCCCACCCCCAAAGAGTGTGCGAATCCGGCGTCCAAGATGGCGTCCGGGAGATCTCTTCCGGGATGGACTGCTCTTGTGGGGAAAAAGAGTTCGGGAAGTTCCGGTCGTAATTACGTCGAAGATTCCGATGGACGAGTAGAAGGCCGTGACGTAGAAGGCATGGGCGATCCTACAGGCGTCCCCTCTCCAATGGGCAGTGAGCTGGACACACCTGCAGAACCTTTCGGGAAATGATTCCAGGTAAGTGAGATCGAGCTCCGCTCTTCGGAAATGGAGATTGAATCGTAGTAATGGAGTTTTCCTTTGTTCTCTTATTACTCCTGAGCTGCTGCTGGGAAAGCAATTTCCAGATGGGTAAGAGTTTACTTCTGTGTTCGGTACTCCAGAAATCGTGTTCGAGGTATCTTACTTTCCGAATGAATTCGCGTTTATAACAGGATTTTGTGTACCAGGTGATTCTGTAGAATAACTTGAGCATGGAAGAATATGCACTCTAAAATAGCTTCCATTTACAATTTAAAAAACATCTTGCAATGTAAAATAAAAGACCAGTTTGAATCTATTTTGCCCAGACGAGGATGCTTTTATATAATCTATTATTATTCATGTTCGAAACTTTATTATACAAGACTTCAGTGAAGAATTCAAATCATCATTCTTTGTTTCTTAAATTTTGTCCGTTTTTAGAATAATCAAACTTAGAAGTTTCAGAAACTTAATGCATTTTATGAGAAAATACCTATTTTAATAATTTCCCTAAAATGTTTATTTCAGAAACCGCTATGAAAACTTTATGACCCTGAACAGATAAAATATTTTAAACCAGAAATATGCATAAAAATACCTAGAAATCTAAATAACATCAATGTAAAAGGGAGAAAAGCTAAGCCTAACCATTCAACTTTATAAATTTTTTCGTGCAGATTAGCTTAGGAAAGAACAATACAGTTATGACAGAAAGCCCTTTCATGCCCGTGAAAAATGGAATTCATCTTCCGTCTTATCCTCAAACAGTATCATTTCTTTGAATAATTTGATGCAGCGATTGTTCTAAAAATGGCGTCATGTCTTCTCTCTCCTTCGAAGAGTGCTTCGGAATCTCCGAGAGCAAGAATCGATATTTCTGCTTTCGGAACATCCCCTCGTTTTCGAACTCACCAGAGAAATGCCTCCACATCATCTTGCTACTCTGTAATCCCATTTTCTATCGGAATAGAAGACCAAAAGACTTGCTCTTTGGGGAAGGATTATTTACCAGATGCTTTTTTTACTCCATTGGAACTCTGGTCTGAAACGCATTTAAATATTTATGTATCATCAGATTTTCTGCTATATTCTTCATTTATTCTGTTTTTGTTCCATTTAGAGTTAGTTCTTTTTTAAATAATATATGCTCTTTTGACTTACTGTTCAGTTCTTGTTGGGATGCCTTCTGCGAAGATGCTTCACATTGCCTTCAGTATTTCTAAGAACATATTACACTTGCCTGTTTCGATTCATTCGTATAGATTGGATGTCTTCTAACACGTCTTGAAATGCTTATTAAAGATAAGTGATTTTTTTACCACTTTCTCACGTAAGTATTTATTTTTCCTCCTCGATTGCATGCCTTTTATAAGCCACTACCAAAGTTTGAAGAAATCATTAAAATTCCCTAGAATTCAACCAGAAACTCTTAACACAGTTAATTTCAACCTGACACCAATTCTGTTTATGGATATTTCTGGGATAGCACACCGATTCATTTAGAAATTTTAAATCTGTTACTGATGGTATCTGATGCTATAATTCAAAGAATATTATAAACACTTATCTTTATATGTGTATTTTTAAATTGTGCCTTCTAATTTCTAAATCGCCTTTTCTAATTTAAAATGCTTTTTCTATGCTGTTTTGCTACTCAGGTTTTTAGCAGATAAAGAGCATTATTTCTTATTGTCTTGAGTTATTTGCCTTCAGAGATTAAAAAAAATATTTTCCATTAACTGACTTGCACGATAAAACCTTTTTTCAGTAAGATGTTCATTTCTTTTTATCATCCCCACACAACCATTAGCATTTAATTTTAAAAGCAAATTGTCAACGTTTATGTTTGTATTTTTGTCAGTTTTAATATTGAATATAACAATTAGTCATGATATCTGTATCATCCAGTACATTTTTGTTTTAGTGGTAACTTTCGTGTTATTTTTCCATGCATGTCCCTTAAATAAATCAATACAAGCAATTAATTCATCAATACAAATTCAAAACTGTATCAGATGCAAGGTTTCGTGGATTTGCCAATAAGTAAATTAGAATGTTGAATGTATGTTTGATTTGTAAGAAATCCAAACTCTGGAATGACTGAAATCGGTATGTTTCTTTAATATTCACATCCGATATCATGTTTGATCCTTTTATGTAAATGGGACATGTCGTGTTTTTAGCCAGTCACAGAAAATTCATTTATTCAATTTGTGTGATCAGTGTACAAGTAAAGGTATATTTTCTTACACTCGATTGTGACCTTAGGAGGAGTAAATTTTCATTTCAAAATCAAATCAATCTAATAAAAAATAAAAGTATTTCAACCAATCCAAAATGATTAAATAAAAACTTCAAATATTAAATTGATGTATAATATTTTCTAAATCAATTTGAAGCAGCTCTACGCAGTAAAATGATTCACATTTCTTTCTAATATAATAGTTGCGCGTTCTAGGAGTGCTTCATAGTACCAAAAAAAGAATGTTTATATCGATGGTGTTTTTGGCAAAAGGTTGTAACCCCTATCTGTAAAATTTGAAAAGGAGTAGTAAAATAAAATTTAGTCTAGTTAAATTTGTTCGCTACAGCTACATTTAATTGCATAATTTTATTTTTTTTTCTGTATAATTAATGCTATTTATTGCTATCTCAATTTTCAAAACAAAAAAAAGATAAACATAATTTTGTGAAAACTCAAGATTACCCTCATTTCACGCTTACGATATTTAGCAAAATCCTATCGATATGTTTATTAATGCATGGGTTAATTTTTCCATCTTATATTGATCTCTGGCAAAGCTTCCTTTTATGCATCTATTTTGTTGTAAGATTCTTGGAAGAAGGCACGTCTATTGCGTACCTGTAATGGGCGTGTTCCAGTACTGCTACGTCTGAAAATAGAGGAGGCCCGTTCTGAAAGCGATACTTACAGACGCAAGAGTAATTTCGACTTGGATCAAGTTAGTCAATTTTTGTTACAAAAATTACTTTTAGTGTTGCATTTTCAATTTTTTAAAGAATAAGTTCACAGTATTTTGAACTCTATGCTTTAAAAAAAATCCTTCTTACATAGCACTATTGTTAAAAGTTAGTCTCGCAATTCGAAATTTCAAACATATACTGGAAATATAAGAACGAAACGTGAAGGTTTTTTTAATGAAATGCTTAGACTTAAGGCATAAAATATTTAACTTATACAATTATGAATTCATCAAATCTATGCTCAAAATCAAAAGAAAGCCCCCAGTTAAATGAAATGTCTGAAAATAGAGGAGGCCCGTAAATTTAAGTAGTTAGTTACTAATAATAATCACTGATAGAAAGATTTCCTCAGGAAAAGTATTCAAACACAAAACTCCTTGCGATTTGTATTTTTAAACACCCCAAATTAATTTTTCTAATGGACATGATATTCTGTAGATGCGTACCTAAAATTTATAGTCACACGCACACAATTAGGATTTGTATATTCGTCTAATGCAGGACTCGAAATACTCGGGTGCACAGGTGCACTGTGCACATGAAAATACAATTGTGCACCTAATTTTTTCCCGCTAGGCGCACCTGTGCACCTAATTTAAAAACTTAGGTGCACCTTGTGCACCTGTATTAAAAAATATATTTCGAGGCCTGGTCTAATGCTTTAATCTCGCATGTGTGTCTCTATTGACTCACAGGTACCAGCAACCCCAGGGACGGAGAAAAAACAGTTGGTCGCTGTTTTCAGAGCTGAAATTTCGAATGACTGAAAGTAGTGTCAAAACGTTCGACACGAATATCTCCGGAACACCATCTCCAATCGAAAACCGGACAGCACTTTTCGGGTTTTCTTTTGCATAAAAGAAATATAAAATTAGAGAGTGCAATGGTAAAATTTTTATGTGCCTAGGATCATGTGACCTTTAGACTACTTTCGTCTGCCAAGTGGAAACGAACATTCGCCATCTGATTGGCTGACGGGACAGGAGAAGACGCCCATTCATTAATACACCATCTCATTTGTCCGAGCGACTTAATATTAGACAGGCTATCTCATCACTTGTCACCACTGAATAGAGGTGTGCAATATAGAGGATAGTAATTGTATACATAACTATCATTATTTTATTTTAAGTGCAAAATCCCCAAAAACGATAGAAAAAAAATTTTAATTTTAGCGTTAAAAATTAATTGATACCAAATTCTGTGAGCATCGAAAGAACTTTTCATTATGATAGTTTTGAGTTTCATTCAATAACATAAAACATCTAGTAGAAAAATATAGTGATACTACTACAAAAATACGTTTAATCCGATTGAGATTTTTTGACAATCTGATTTCATAATTTGTTTCTTTTGTACCTAGTTTTAATTTATTTACTTGGGGAATTTGTTTCAGGAAAATTCTTGAAATCTGTTGTACTTATCAAATACAAATGAGAAATTCATCAAGCTCCATTCCAAATTTTGAAAATGTGGGTTAAAATGCTGTTCAACCTATGTTTTCTTTTTAAACATTTAATTGTTTAATATACATTTTTTTTTTGTTTTACAATTAAACGATATACTCTTACAAAATGGAATTAATTTTATTTATATGATACAAACTACTGTATTAAGTGAAATACAATTAGAAGAATACGTGAAAATTTAATGCACATGCGATCTGACAATGCTTGCTAATTTATCAAAATATTTGGATAGTAACTTAAACTTTTGTTTTGAAAGTCCACTGTCTCCTTAAACATTTTCATTCTATCCATTCTAGTTCTCTCAGATAGGGTATACCAACACTTCCTGTACAAATTTTAAGGAGGGGTAGAGAACGCAAAATTAAACCGAGTTCACGTAATGATGTAAGTTTGCAAGCAACCTGGATTTGCCAAAGATGTGCTGTTCGGCAGTTGGCCGTTTGATCTGCAATCCATGCATTGACGCAGTCAGGTGTGTATTACAATTTATGATCGCAACTTCGAGGATTTCCTGTAAAATTGTTCAACTGCCAAAACTGTTAAGTTTGGGACAAATAAAAATGTAGACATACTTGCTGTCTTCCATTTCTGTACTTTAATACGTATCCTCTGGGACAGCGATTTTCAACTTTTTCATCTCATGATACTCCAAACAAGTTACTGAAATAAATTCTACGGCATACCAAAAACAGAATAATATATTTTTGACTGATCTAACGAACAAATAGCTATAATTTTCTTTGATTTACAAAAACAAAATATTACCTCCTTTTTTGCAGGACCACGGTAGCCCAGTTGATAAAACCACGAATTAGCAACCGAAGGGTAGCAGGTTGGAAACTCAATGCAACCAAATACATTTGTATATGTGGGGCATGGTGCACATTAATTCTGTTGTGGCCGCGAATGTTTACACGTTGGCATTATACGGAAGTTTGGAGAGTGGGGTACAAGCTCGGGTGTTACTCTCGTCATATGATTGAAGTTGTCTTCGGTTCCTTTCCTTCGGAATTGATCCCGGACCGTCGTCAATAGCCTGTTGTGTTACTCAAACTTTCTATCTACCCTTTTACTCCAAAGTGGCTTTGATTAAAATCTTTTCGAAACAATTTATTTATGATACTTTGAGAAGTAAAATATTATAGTTCTCAAAATTGTTTATACCAGTATTACTCGAAATTATTTTTAACAGACTTGTCAAAAGTTTAAAACTAAACAGTTAAAACGAAATAATCTTACACAATTTGAACAGTTTAATCATCTATAGGCACATCAGTGTGGCACATCACACATCCGAGGACTTGGGTTACTTACATCTGAGTGAATATTGTTCAGTTCAGCATTTCCTTCCTCCCTTAACACTTGTACAAAAGTTTTAAAACAATCACTTTATCTTCGTGAGTTTAATGAGAAACTAATTTCATAGAATGGTAAAAGGATATATGTTGTAAGTAATGATAATGATTGGCCTCAAAATATATTAACTCGTAAACAGATAAATATTTACATAGACGTTGGTGGAATAGAATTAGATTCACTATGGAACGAAGCAATAGTTACCGATTTTGTGTTGTAGAAATCCTTATGGTATTGAAAGCCCACTGCAGAGTATGAATACGCTGCCTTTGAGCTATTACGCAACCAGCTTTTAGAATATACAAAATATTTTCTTAGAGTACTGCAAAAATAGAAAATCTAAATAAGGTAAAATAGTGATATATTTTTCCAGTTATTGTTTTAAGAAATTTTCTAGGTATAACTTAATAAAACTTTGTGTGAGTTTATTACATCACGGTTGGCATTATGAGAGAAAAGCAAAAGTGCATTGAACTAAATATTTAATGGAATCATCATTGAACAACACAGAATTGACGATTGTTTTATAATATCAGGGGAAGATTCTTTTAAATATGAAGTTAACTATTTCGGTTAAAAGTAATTTTTAAATCCCCTTTTCTTAATCTACACATTAAAATTACTTATCCTACAAAAAGAAGAAACATAATTCATCTGCCTTTTCAATAAGAGGTATTTTCAGTGAAAACCAGACGATCTCTGATTTTACTTCACCCATCCAAATGCTCCCGTATGACACATATCGAGATTATCTTATGTAGTTCATCGCCTTTAGAATTTGATCTAATTGGTGTGAGTCCAATCAACTATCGTAATTTATCAATTCAGAATTTTTATTGGCAAAAGGCAGAAATCGTATTCTAAAAACGTGACTAAACGAAAATGTTCAGAATACGTATAGAAACAAGTATCACCATAGCGCCACTAACGCCACCTATATTTAGCTTGACAGAAAATGTATTATTTCGAGATGTATTCTTAAGCTTGATTTTCTAATTCCATTCAAATGAATACATTGTTTAATATTTATTTAATTCTTTGCAAATTAGTTATTTTGGATCCTTCTTATCATTGCGCATTATGTACTTAAGCTCAAAAGCGTCAATCTATTTCTTTCGAATATATTCGAATCGAATGCATAATTTAATTTGTTTGTTTTCCTACTAGTCTTCAGTTGATTTCTGGAGATTCGCGTCTTCTTCCATAAAATCACTTCACTTCATCTCGCTTAGCTTCAGTTAACGATTTTAAATTCCGTTATTCAGTTACTCGCACGTTTGGAGCGTTCTCTCTTGACGCTCATAAAAACGTGACACTTCTGAGGTAAACCCAAAACTGTTCCCTCGATACTTATAAAGACCTTTAAATATTTAAGCGCACAGACTGGAGGGCTTTCTAGAAAAGCGATTTCTGAATAACTGAAGAGATTCGCGTGGGGAAATATCGACGAAGAATTATAAATTATTATACTGACATTGTGTAAATATGTTGGGGGCAATTGGATTTACTTTGAAATATGATGTTTACTATGAATTTGAAAATTATTTACGAAGTCTATATCACGCAATTCTCTACCTTTCTTAAATTTACCCCCATGAGGAAGCCTTTTCTTTCAAGATAAATGTAGGTAACGAGTGTTTCTGCGGCAATACGTGTTTCCTGTAGTTATTCTGAACTTGACGTCAATTGGTTTGTTTTTCTCGAATGCGATTTGTTTTTCACAAAAACTAATTCCAAATAAATTCTGAATTTATATATGATTGTTGATTAGTCAACAACATTTTGCCTCAATAGACAAACTTTGTCAGAATGGCGATAAAAATGCATTTTATGGTAGCCTCGATGTACATCATGCGATAGCATCTGGACAGCAGAAATAAAATATTTGCAGATGATCTAGTTTATATGTTTTTGCACTGAAAATCCCTCTAATTCGGAGTAATAAATCTTGAAGTTTTTGCGTTCGACTTCATGAGTGGATATTTTTCATTAAAATACTACAAATTCCACACCGAAGTAGGATTGTGTGTAGTATTCAATACTGAAATAATGTGTGTTATGTAATACTGAAATAAACATTTTAAATAGTATTTAAATCAAAACGAAAGCTTTGAAAAGCTTAATGTAGAGTGTTTTCTGTTAATTTAGGGGATTTTGAAAGGAAAACTATATTTTAGTCAGTTTACTTGCTAATAATGCTCATCGAAGTTGTTTGGATTCGATTCAATTGTTTTCTGCATTTGCATCGTTGCAATCACATCGAACATTGCCACGACTTATTGATTGAAAATAGCGTTGATGCTGAATGAGCATATCTTTTCTACAAAGTATTACAATAACATTAACACTAGATATTTAAAAATAAGAAAGAAAATAATATTGAACTCTTAAATTGTTAAGTAAAGATACAAAAGATAAATATTTCGGTTCTTACGTGCATATATTCTCTTCAGCAATAGAAAAACAGGTAAACAAGAAAAAGTTTATTTTGTTTCAACATTATTAATATCCCCATCAACAAATTCAAAAAATCTTTTCGTGCCAACATTTTTGTGGAACATCAATTGATTCATTGCTTTTATCTTCTTTTCGTTGCCACATAGCAAAAGAATATATCAATAAAGATGAATATATAAATTTAGTGAAACGACAAATGAAATTAAAACATTTATCAAAATTGTTTGCAGAAATATATCCAATTTGTCTTTTTAAATGAATAATTATCGTCTTAAAGAGAATAAACCATAATTTTTGTTATGATTACCAGAAATTTCGAATATCGTTTGGTAAAATACATCTGGTATTTTATTCAAAACATGTAACAACAGTACATCTATTGAGATTGCTTTACCTAGGTTTTCAGAAGTAATATTATTAAACATTTAGATAGAACAATAAGCAATCTTCATTTATTCGAATGATAAATTAAGAGAAGTAATTACATAAAGCATACTCAAATGCATACTGTAAATATGCCCTAGTAATTGCCATAGGACGATCCTTTGAATCGTTGAATTCAATGAAGGTCTGTGTTTTACTTTCTCATTGTATTTTTGCAGTAAGTGTGATATGTGTTCCAAAAAGTACTAAATAAACCTAATTTCATGAAATTATCATTTTTCAATTTTAATCAAATAAAAAAGTTAAAACTGAAGTCGTACTGACTGGAAGAAATTCTTAATGGAACAGGGGTTTTCACTGCAGACAAACCAGAGGTAAAGCGAATAGATTGTTTTAGTTACCACGATACTGTCGCATGCTGCATAGCGTGGTTACCTTAAAATATGGTTTCATCATTTTGGGAACGTTTGGTATCGAAACTAATTGACGTTTTGACCAACTATCATACATCAATTTGTAATTTCTATTGGGGTAGTGCTGCAACCGTATTTGAAAAAGTGACTTCACATCCGGAATACTTGCATGAAACACATTCCGCTACAGAAATACTGCAAACATTACGCCTTGCATTCTAATTAATAAATATTTCAGTCTTTGCAACATGTCCATAATACACACATAAAACACTCTTCAAAGCACGCAGCAAAATAAAAAAAAATTATTTTCTCTGGATTCTAGAATTTCAAAGTTTGCTTAGTTCTGGTTGTCATCGAATCAATTCCAAACGACCCCAACAAGTAAGAAACAAAATCGTTTCATTATTTCTCTTCTGACTCCCTGTTTCTTGCAGCTGACAGCAAATGGAAAAGGATCGCAATGGGAAGAATAGTGTCTCCTCGCTTCCTTATCATTCTTGTGTCCAGAGTCTCACTTTCTGGACGGAGAACTGATAAGGGCACGCGGCAGACGACAGCAACTCAGGCCTTCCTCTCCAACAACATGATCATCAAGAAGAGCGAGTGGTGGATGGCAACGCAGATGAAGGCGCATCGGAGGACAGACTGCAGATGGTCCTGCATCTCTTCCGTCATATCAGCCAAGCAGCCCTGAAGCACAAAGAATGAAAATTTCTTCACATTTTCGTTTATATATAAACTGACTTCTATTTTATATACTGTATTAATTCAGTGAAACTCGTTAAATAGAAACAATTTAGTATTTTATGAATTAAACTACTATTGGTATTTTTAATGCATTTAAATTAGAAATTACCTGAGGTGTTTGATTTTTCATATCAAATTTGTGAGCATGAGTTTTCAGTATGAGGATTTTCAGTGTAAACGAATCAAACGGTCTGTGAAAATACAATTTCTGTACAAATGCTCTCACGTGATACACCTGATACCTTAAAATGCAATTTTATAATGTTGTAGCTTGACAGAAAATAAGCATGAGTTTTCAGTGTAAGGATTTTCAGTGTACACAAATCAAACCTGTCTGCGAAGATATTACTTGATACCTTAAAATGCAATTTTGTAATATTGTAACTAATATTTAGCTTGACTGAAAATGTCTCATAAATTTACTGCCTATATAAACCTATCATTTAATTGCTTTCATTTAAGTCTAGCTTTTTATTACATATTATTTTATTTGGCCACTTTAAGTTTTTATTTCGTCCGATTCGGTTTATTTTTTTAAGTATTTTTTATAATATTCTATTATTTGAATGCGAAAACAAGCATTTTGTGCAAAAAAACGCTCTTCAGAAAAATTGTACTTAATGAGTTTCTACTCTAAGTCGATGATTTGTTTCAGACCTTAAATACTGAGTAAATAAATTGTACAAATTACAAAACTACAATTAGTACAAAAGTAAGTCATTTTATGTTATACAGTAATTAAATTTTAACATTAAATTGATAGTTGCTTTTCTGTGAAATTTTGATCCTGATTCTGTTTAGTTTTCAAGTCATATTTATTAAGAAATTCATATATATTTGTTTTATAATTTAACATTTTTTTTGTTTATAAGTGTATTTTAGGAAATGCATATTTGTCCTATTTTAACTCGACATGCGAACTGGTCTCATCGATATTTTCTATTCCCGTTGTAATTGTTCAGAATGATTTTCTCTATATATAATAAAATTCAATAAAAAAATAAATATGGAATACATTTTAAGAATATGGAACTGATTATGTTCATGAATTCATCGAATTAACTATTCATAGCGGACCTTGTTATAATGTAGTTTTCTACAGTAAAAATTATAGAATTAAAAATGTTTAAAATTTAGTTTAGTGACTTTTGTAAAATAACTTTTGCGTATTAGATTTAAATGTTCCAGTTAGCTGTACTAACAAAATAGTAGCTATTTTTAAATAACTTTAATTGATAAAATCTTTTCTGTAATAATTTTAGTAAATCAAATATTTTGGTTATTCTAATCAATGACATATTTCTGTGACTGTATTCATTTTAATATTTTATTTTGCTTGCTTTTAGTATTCCAAATAAATTTTTAAATGCATGTTTTGTTTGTTTTTATGTCTCATTCGAACTATAACTCATTCCAACAGAGTTGAAATATTTTTAGTATAACAGATATAATATAATTTCATTGATCAAATTATAAATTTGTATTTTGGGCATTGGAAAAACCTTTACTTATGTCAGTTTTTAGGTCATTGGATTTAGCTTATTATAAATTTAAAATATCCTTAAATAAAGCTAAACAATGAACCCCCACACGTAAACTGAATTAAATAAATTCACATTGCTTCTTCTCACACATACCTTGTTCATAAATCCTCCAGTAAAAAATGCCTACAGTCTTCAAATATACTTTTAATTAACCTTATGTATGTTTCTAATTATTATGTTTCATACGTTTAATTTAATGTTGTTCTATTGAGATTAAATATAAATGAATGATTTAATGTATTCATTTTCTGAACTTCAATTTGACCCTTGCAAATGAAGTTTCTAATATAACTTTTAAAGTTATTTAATATGTGTGATAGGGTATTTGAAAGTGCGATTTCAAATATTTTAAACTTTTATAAATATTCCCAGATTTTTAGCACATATTACCAAACATATCATTCATTATAAGTATGCTTTTTACTGCTAACACGTGTGAAAAAATGTGGTTTACTCTGAAAAACAACAAAACTATATCTGGATTTAAATTGCATATTTTCAGTTATGAATGAGAACGAGTTGATTTTCGATTAATATGGAGTATTAGGTCTTTCTTTTACATTGTTGTTAATTGGAACATAATTGTTAATTGGAAGGTGCTAGAGCACGATTTGCTAAAATGTAATTTCCACCCATTCAACAACTTGCAAAATAAACATTTAATTTCAGTATTCTACCTTGAAAGTTGAACTATTTATACTCTGCATAGTTTTATTTTCATCATGTGTGATACTTTAAAACATTACATGCTCATTTTCCATCCTACCTCAAGAGCTTTTAAACTCAATTCAGACAATTGCTCCTGTGATGAAATTGGCACACCGTTCCACTACTTAACATCTCCTTACAAGTTCATGACACATGAAGAAGTCTGCCCACCACCTTAAAATCGCGTGGATTAGAAATATCACTAACAAGGGCTCGAGGGAAAAATCATTGGCATTATGAAATTCACAGATTCATCAGGACTCGATGACCTCAAAAGATTGAATGTAATATAATACATAGACTTTAGACATAATTCTAATATGCGGTACAGCATAACATTCTGGATAGATATACCACCCGAGTGGCATACTCTATTCATTCCAATGACACTCATTTAAATCTGTACGGTATCTCACAACACTAGACATAAGAGTGTGTGATGGATGGTGTTACAGGATACACCAAAAAGTTGAAAGACTGTCTTAATCCGTTTTTTCGCTAATGAGTTCAGGACCAAGAGCACAATCTTTTTTTGTCTTGTCAACATACAAATTCACAATTCAAAATACAATAGGTTTCTTCACCTGTGATGCATAAATATATCACGATACTAGTCTAATTACTGTTGAGAAAGAGAGACTATTTAGTGGAAGAAGTTGCGGTCGAGGATATAACGTACCACAAAAACGGTTGGGACTGTAACAACTGAGTATGGGATTTTGAACATTGTCTATCTTCTTTTTGGCACGACACAAGTGTCCTTCGAGTGAATAGAAATGCTTTTCGAAGAGAAAATGCTGATTTAAAGGGCCCTTGTTAGAAAAATTTTCAAAATGAAAATTGTTTTTTTTTTTTTTTTTTTTTTTTTTCAGTTTGTTGATTGCTATTTTTGAGCCATCACTTTGCTTAAGTTGGTATTTTCCTGGGAAAAAGCCGTTTGAGGATGAATTTCCCTAAAAATCCAGTTTTAATCTGTCTGAGGAACAAAACATTTTGCTTTGCAAAGTTTCAGATTTCACAAAGTGATGTAGCCTATTTAAAATGTGCTTTTTTGGTTTCAGTAGAAATGAAAAGAAGCGTATTAATATTTAAAAGACCATTGAAAATCATTCTTTTTTTTTTAATCTGCAAAAGGTTTTTGACCCGCTCTAGACTAATAAAGTGCTAATTTAGCAAAAACTATAAATATTTAATTAGATATAATAATAATTTTAATGGAATTTAAAAAATACTTAACATTTTATGTTTCGCTCAATTCCTATTTGATAATTTCTTTGCAGTCGGTTCATTAGTGTATTTTAACTGAACGTTTTCTCTCAATTTTTAAGTCAATAAAATCCTACCCATCCGATAACGTTAAGAATCATTGATGTCTGCAACGAGAAGCGCTTCTTCCACTAAATCTGCGTCTGTCTTCTCCCATAGAAACGTACCAACACCCGGTTTCCATAAGGGATGCTTGAGGAAACGGATTCAAATATGTCGATTTGGAGCACTCAAAGCCAAATTGGGACTATGTTGATTTTTACTGGTTGTTGTAAATACCTGTACAAATTCGCCAAAAACAAAATTCAAGACATTGTGGTGAATTTAGCCCCCTCCACTACAGAAATTCGCTTAAGATATTCCAGTCGTAAGTTTTGCGTGACGTATTTTGTGGCAGACAAAGCTGCACTGTCTTGTCTAAATTTATGACCCCGGAGACATGATGTGAATACGCGCACTCTTTCAAAAAGAAGCCAAATGGCACTTCTGAAAAATTCCAGTTGGCGCTCGTCTCATTTGGCGCATACTTCGATGAGTAGTTAAATTGCCACTGCGCCGCTAATCACTTCCAACAACTGTGTGAAGTCCAGTGATAACAAATACTGCTAGTATTCCTATCACAATTTCACTCTTTGTTGCAGCCTTTAACCTCATACGGTGGGGCATACTCGGCTGCTAAAGGCAGACCAAGGCAATCAAAACGGTCGCCACCATCCATTACACGATCTTTCATACTAAAGTACATCCCTGATCTTAATACAAATCAGTCTCTCGGAATAGGTAATCACTAGTGGTAGCATTTATCCAATTTTCAGCCACTTCAAATTCTGTAGGGGAGTTTTGTGGGGAACTTTGCCATCTTTGAAAAATTCGCTTGCAATATAGTAGTGCATATCGCAATCATCTTGTGTATGACCATGTATATACGGAAATACACACGTGATCTTTATGCAGCACTCACGATCTCACGCAATCGGCAGTTAGTCAACTAGTGCTAACATCTATCAAATGCAGTTTCTGCAGTGCATTTAACACTGTAATCCAACTCCATTATGAAGTAACTTTTAGTTTTGTGTGGGCAGTTTCACGCGTCATTTAATTAAAAGTATATTATATATAATATCAGAGAGTCCAGCCAACTACAAAAGTGTGACCCGGACGTGATTTGAACACGCAACCTTCTGATCTGATATTAGTGTTGGGATGTCATATTCAGATATTTTCTGACTCTCATATTAATTATTTTATATTTTTCCCTTTTTTAATATCGACGATTTTCATGTTCTTGATCGTTTTCACTTTTATTAGTTTTCTGTAAATGGCAACATAAAAATATTAATTTAATTAAAAAATTCTTTTGTAAATACTAATATGAAAAAATAAATGTTTGTTCTAAGAAGCGGATTTATTATATTAATTATTTTATATTTTTCCCTTTTTTAATATCGACGATTTTTATGTTCTTGATCGTTTTCACATTTGTTAGTTTTCTATAAATGGCAGCATAAAAATATTAATTTAATTAAAAAAGTTCTTTTGTAAATACGAATATGAAAAAATGTTTGTTCTAAGAAGCGGATTTCAAGTTGTTGATGTATTATGATAATTACACTTACCAGGAATTACATCAGATAATTATATTATAAGTAATATCAGAGAGATCCGGCCAACTACACTCAACATCTACCAAAATAACCCTCCTCCCAACTAAAAAAAACATGCCCTTCTCTTATGGCGATCGTTCTCATCCAGACACTGTGTCGGGTGCAATTCTAGTGGTAAATAGGACATTACCTCTGTCCTAATATCTGGTTTTGATATTTCGCAACTTCCCTCTTCGGCTACGCAACAAGAAGCGGGGACTTGCACCAAGTCCTCCGGTAGCACGGCATTCGTCCACAGAACGCCCTTCCAGTCTTGGGGTCCAGTCACTCCGCAGCAGTTGAATTTGCTCTGGATATCGTCCACGGCCCAGGCAATTCTGTGATGCTGGCCGTACTGCAGTATCTGGGACTGCAGGGACCGCTGGAGGGTTCCGGTGGAGATAACCGTGAAGAGAGCGTACGATGTCGCCCCAGCGATGGATTCCATTACGAGGACGAAGTACAGGCCTTGAATCAGCTGGAAATAAAATGTCATTCGATAAAAAGTCACCTTTGTAAAAAAAATATTTATGCGCACGCATTGCTAAAACAAAATTACAGAAGCTGCTTCACTTCTTCTAATTAGTTTTAATGTCATTAAAATCTGATATTTTGTAGGTGACAGAAGGGACGACCTGGTGGGTAAATACATTTCTATTTGCTCCCGTCACAATGGGTCGCGCTGATCACCAAATCGTACGCGACTGTCCACGATCTGCGACTCAGCCGCGACTTAAAGGTCGCGCAAGTATTGTATCGAAGTGCTAACATCTTGCTACCAACACGACTTGCTAACATATGACTACTCTCGCAAGTGGCTAGTATAGTGGTTCTCAAGCTTTTTAAAATCGTAGCACACTTGAAGTACTAAAAAAATCATAGGCGCACCAAACACAAAAATGCAAAGAAATAAGATGCAAAAAGCAAAGAAACTTATAGAAATAACCGGAAAGCGATTTTGAGCAGCTGCTTTTGAGCAACAGCTAAAGCCGTTTGAACAAATATATAACCTTCTTGAGGGGGTGGATGATACTGTTCTTTGCTGCACTGCATATTTTCCTTGGTCTTCTTAACAGAATAATGATCTACCCAAAAAAAAAAAAACATTTTAATGCTGAAATGAAGATATAATGTATTATATTTAACTCCATGACTATAAAAATTCATTTTTATATCCCACAGATATCCATCTGGGATTTTTGCCATAGGGCTTACCCAGGCATGTCACCGGCCACACTGGCGTGCCGGGGCATACCCTTTGAGAAGCACTGGGCTACTATCTGGATGTTGTTAAAACCTAAATACGCTCGCCGCTGCTACCAACTACCCTCTCTCGACTTTATAATACGAGAGCTGTTCAATAAAGAATGATCATTAGAAAGAATTGTGAAGAATGAACACAAGAAAAACTATAGAAACGTCAACAGGAAAAAAGATCGAGAGATGGGAGATCCAAGAAGATCGGGATTTCGATGCTGAGTGTCAACGGGCTGGAAGGAAGTTCTTGAAAGTATATGCTTCGCACCTTCAAGGTGATCAATCCTGATACAACTGCGCCTAGTACCCCACCACTCAGTTCAACGCAAATAACATATCTGAGGATATAAACGTTTTATAATCGAATGATGGAATTCAACCCATAGAGGTTGGTAATGAGCCACAACCTTCAACATCAACAGCGAGGGCACCAATTGTGATATATGTGTGGAGCGATGAACATTTGATGAGTGAAATTAACAGTGTAGTACTGATTTATTTCACTCTCATTCACCATATGGCATTACTAACGTATTCTACGCCTTAAACTTTACGGCCGCGTCCCGCCACATTCCCGTCCGTTTTTTTCCCCTCCTAGTCGGACAGTGTGATCGACTGAACCCGCTCGGATCGCAAGCCAAATCACATGAAAAAGAAGTAGCAGTAGCTGGCCACGCTTCAAAGGTCACCCCGTCTATCCTTAATCCCTCTGAGTACAATTTGCCACCAACCCTTCAGAACTGAGATTTCCGAGTAGTGTGATATTGCTTTTACCTTACAACATACACGTCACATCAATTAGTTGAGATAAAGAATTCTATAAAAATATTTTGTTGATCAAGAAGGTCAAAATTGGTTAGGTGTCATGCAGGGAAGACTGCAAGTTACCGATATATGCGTGTAAACTCTCTCGGAGGTTTAAATCTTAATCAGAGTCGTAGCTAGAAGGGAAAGGGACGGAATCAAAGTGCTGAGTTTATTTATGGGGGTCACTCAACATTAATTCAGTACAACTCGCTTATAACGAGCCCTGATTTAAATTGAACCCGGATTCAACGAGGAAATCGGAAATACTTGGTTGGTACAATGTTAATTCTATGGGAGCATAACTCGCTTTTAACGAGCAAACCCCGGTTATAGTAAGCAATATTTTTGTGATTCATAAAATTTCTACTGACTTCCACCTCTCCAGCTCAGCTAATCTTTTATTTTTAAGAATGTAAAATTCCTTTAACATACCGAAGTCAACTGAAAGTTAACATACCGAAGTCAACTGATAAGTCATAAATCCTGGCAAAAAACTCACAAACATCAGGATTGAATTTTGGCCATCGAATTCTATAAGTGTTATCCAAGGGGTCATCTGCTCTGCCAAAGGTGGTTATTCTGGCTTTTGACAGGTGGTCACATTAATGTGACTGGACTGTGTATATGCTGTTTGTAAAAAATGCAACACTATGATGAAGAAGTCATCAGGATTAAATGAAATTTAATACACAAACGGCTTGTATTAGTACAAATAAATGAATACATTTTCAAAGCAAAAATACAATATTAAGTGTCCGAAATCAGTATTTGGTATAGCCACCATGCGCTGCAATAAGTGTTGCTATACGACGTGGCATGGAGTGAAACAGATGTTGAATATCTGCTTGTGGAAGAGAATTCCATATTGTTTGTATGCGCACACAAAGTTCGTCTTTTGAAGCTGTAGGACGCGGATCACGTGCGAGACGCCGACCAACCAAATCCCACATGCTCAATAGGCGACACATCCGGCGAATAAGCAGGCCATGGAAGAAGTTGCATGTGTTGGGCTGAAAAGAAGTCTCGAACATTCCTTGCAACATGTGGGCGTGCATTATCCTGTTGAAAGATAGCTCCAGGGATGAATTGAAGGAAGGGAACGACTTCGGGATCTAGCACTTCACGGACGTACCTGTTGCTATTCAGATTACCTTCAATTCGTAGCAGCTGAGATCGTCCATGATACGAAATCGCACCCCAGACCTCAACTCCAGGTGTTCGGCCACTTTGACGTTCGATGCTCTGGAAGACAGCGTTCACCGGCATAGCATCTAACACAAATGCGGCCATCATGGTTCCACAAATTAAAGCGGGATTCGTCAGAAAAGACAACTTGTTGCCAATCAGCCCGCCAGGCTCTGTGCTCATTGCAGACGCAGCCGTCGATGGTTTGGCGTGAGGGGGATCATGTATAAAGGAATCCTTGCACACAGTCCATGGTGTAGCAGACGTCGGCGAATTGACGAAGCCGACATTAGTACACCTGTAGCAGTAGACCAAAGTGCTGCCAACTGCCTGGAGGAAGCTGTACGGTCATTCACCACCATGTGGACCAGGTGTCTATCATCGTGCGCTAACGTCACCTTCCGTCGTCCACTTCCATTTTTCGAGTTGTCCGGTGCTTGTCGGTCCACTGTTTCCAAACTCGCATCACTGTGGAACTGTTCCGCTGCAAACGACCTGCTATTGCACAGTAGAAAAATCCTCCTTCACGAAGGAAGATGATTCTCCTCCGTTCAAACTCCGTAAGTTGTTGATATGCCACCCTATTTCGTCGTGGAGGCATACTTAGGTCTCACTAAACGTTCGCCACTAAAAAATAACCATGCACTATTTTCAACGTCCCGCTACAGCCCTCTATTTATACGCTTTTAGCATCAGTTCAGAGGGCGCTGCTCACACCACGCATGCTTGGTGGCTCTGAAACTTTACTACTTTGCATAACATCCTATAATTGA
This sequence comes from Metellina segmentata, assembly GCA_947359465.1. Lineage (NCBI taxonomy): Eukaryota > Metazoa > Arthropoda > Arachnida > Araneae > Tetragnathidae > Metellina > Metellina segmentata. Next base: position 71,460,793 of record OX375877.1, on the reverse strand, counting down.
CATTTGCTGCAAATTTCATTTCATTCGGATGATTCCTTCATGGTGTTGCATTTTTTACAAACAGCAGTGTGTGTTACAACATATATATGTATATATATATGTGTGTGTGTGTGTGGATCGGTGTCTAGGGAGTATGAATTTACTGCTTAAAATGACAACAAACTTCTTAAAAAACAACAAAACATTTATTCACAATTATATAGTTTAGGGGGGGGGGGAAATTACTACAACAGATATTTTTCATAAAGCGTTATCATCTTACATTCGTTTCTCTCTCTCTCTCTCCTTTTGGCGCCCTTTCACAACAAGCGACGCAGTCAAACAAAGCGTCTTGCTAACACGAACGTTAATGGCGATCTCCCCAGCGCGCCAAAAGAGAAGTGTTAATACAGGACTAGTAGCGCCATCTATCGCTAGATATTGCAACTGGTTAACTAAATCCTATATATATATATATATATATATATATATATATATATATATATATATATATATATATATATATATATATATATATATATATATATATATATATATATATATATATATATATATATATATATATATATATATCGATGCAACACGACTAGTAATCGGTCATTGGCGATTGTTGTGGTTGGTTATTAATAGCACGAAATTAAAAATTTAAGCTACGAAATTTTAGTACTGTATTTGTTAAATACTGACAGGTTGGGTGGTCCGTAAATATATTCGTTGAGGGCCACGAGTTTTACGTTCTTGGTCTATGAGATCTAAAAAGTTGAATGCGACGTGATTATCTTGTTCATATTTCGTTTCCCTTAACACATGCTCACCTGAGGATATGCTGTGATTTATTCACTGTGCTCTGCTTAATCCAACCAAAGACCGTTGTGAACATAGGGGCTGGTACACGTTACGTCTGGCGTCAAATGTCTCCACATTGGAAATTTGGAGTGTGGGTTTTCAGCTCAGGTGTTTACCTCGTATTCTTATCGTGCTTCAAAATTGGTGTCATGGGATTGTTCCCTTTAGACTGATTCGAGACCGTCGCCATATAACCAGTCTTTCTCCAGAACGATGGAAATTCAACTACCTACCTAATGTTCATACGTCTTGATTTTTCGTTTGTTATTATCATCATTGTGATCCAGAGAATCACCTCCACTCGAAAGAACTCTATAAATTAACTTCAAATTTCTGTAAATCAATACCTTCAAAATATCAACCCAACTCAAATAAATAGTATCGTTAAAAATGAAGCACCTCTTTGAAACCTCAAAGCAAAACGCAATGCAGGTGAAATTTGACCTGATCTTCGAATGGCTCAAGTTCCGGAATTAATGTAACGAGTGCAAATCCGGCTACTTAAAGCAGTTTTATGTTTATCTTTATTTGTTTGATGCTCTTTATTTTTTACAAAAATGTGTTCTCGTTTGGAAACAACGCCACACTCTATTCGCAGAAAGGAAAAACCGAAAATAAACAACACATCCCGGTTCCGTCTAGTATTTTTTTAAAATTAGCGTCGCACTGGAACAACACAACGGGCTATTGGCGACGGTCCGGGATTAACCCCATAAAGAAAAGTCAACGTCATTTTGAATCTCGGTTAGATGACGGGGTCCATCTAGACACCGAACTATCTTGCAACGGATAGTCTTACGTTTATCAAAACCAGTCTGAGCATCGTTCCTGCAGCGCAAATAGCCACGATTCCCAAAGCGAAGAGCAAGGATCCATTGAAGAACAGCAATCTCCCTGGCAAGGTGTATACTCTGACCTCTCCTCTCATTTCAAAGGGCACACCCACTTGAAAACAACACCATCCGCCGGTCACCTGCAATTGAGATGAAGAACTCTCTAAGCACAAGGTTCTGACTCTCAACACGTACATGCATGTACAGTAGCGAGAAGAATTACTGAGCCACCTATTTCATTTCGAGAACTATTCATACTACAGCAAATTCAAAGGTATCATTTAATAAAGAAATAACGTCCTCTACAAATTCAAATCCAAAAATTCTTCACATCAAATTTTGAGCAAACAACAAACTTCTAACGAAAACACCGTATTTTGATACCATAATCAGATTCTGCATAGTTAAATTTGTGTAAATATAAATTTTCATGGATTTACTATCGAAATATCCCGAGATATTCAATGTTAGAGTAAGGGCGCCTTCACACGAAGGAGATCGATCGTTCACACCGGTCGCATGTGATAGTGGTATAGATTCATTTCATTTTTAATCTGCCTTGTTAAGTTTTTTTTTGTAAAATCGGCATCGTTAAAGATAGATTTAAAATTTCAGCCATTTTGAAATCTGCGGAAAATTTTAAGCGAGATAGATACCTTACATTTGATTTTCTTTAAATAAATAATTTTTCAACTGTTGAATTTTTAGCAATACAAATATAGGCGCGCAATAGACAATGACGTCACGTCTTTTACGTCCTTTAGAATCCTGCCTGCTTTCAGAATGGATAAGCTGGAAATGCTTGCATTATGGTATTTTAATCATACGTAAAATGTCAAAAGGAAGTATTGGGTACACCCTATCAATAAATTTCGTGTGCAGAAAGGTTTATATCATGTTCTGAATCGCGAACTGGAAGACGACTCGACTAAATTTTTCAATTAGTTCCTGGTGTCAGTAGCTTCTTTTAGAGAACACTTCAGCAGGATACATTAAAGCCACGTTCACATGAGGCGTTTCAACGCGCGTATGGGGAAGCTAGCAAGGTCCCGCCATTAAGTTATGTTTATTTATTCCTCTAATTCAAGTATCTATCTTTGCAACCTTGAAGAGCGGGACCCTGATAGCCTCACCAAAAGCGCATTTTACGCGCCTCATGTGAACGGAGCCTAAGAAGCAGAACACAAATATGAGAGACATCATACCACCACGAGAAAGGCTGTCGTTAACATTGAGGTCACTATGGTGGAAAAAATTTACCACTGAATAAAAGAGTATTTAATTACCGCCTTTCTAGAGACCACCAGTTCATTGAATGCTCTTTTGGTATTTTAACTAACAAATGGAGGATTTTCTTTAGACCATTGAGCGTTAATATTGATTTGCAATTGACATAATAAAAGCATTCGTAATTCTGCATATTTTCATACGAATGAGGGATGGGTATTCGCACGAAGACACCTTAACGCACACCAGTTTATTGGAAAACGATGATAATAATGTTTTTAATAGTTACACTTGACCTGAGCCAACGGTTTCCGTCTGTATTTTGTAAGTGAAGGCGATTTGGCCATGGCAGTGTATGAAAATATTATAAAATAATGCAACAGCTTATTTAAAATATTATTAAGTCACCGTTTTTTGTCGCTTACTTTTGACTTCTTCGTATTCTTACTATTAGTTTATTAACATAAATTGATGTTAAATTACTATAAGAAATTAATGTAACTTATTTAAAATATTATCAAGCTATCGTTTTGTCATTTACTTTTTTATACCTCGTATTCTTACTATAGTTTGTCAACATAAATTAATGCTAAACTATTGTAAGAAAAAAATAAATAACTTATTAAGCATATTTTTCTTTAGTTTGTCACATTTTTGCATTTCTTCGCCATAAATAAACACCATCACCGTTCTCCATGCGATTTCTTATTTTTTTTATTTTGTTCGCATAATCTTCATGAGTTTTCTCCCACAATGCAGGCTGCATTTGCAAAGCAGTAATTAACTTATCACCATCTTAACTTTCCAAAACAAGAAAAATATAAGACTAAGAAACAAGGAAAATAAATTCAGAACATCAGCTGATATGGCTAGGAATCAAAAATGGACAGAAGATGGTCTCTCTCTCGTGTGAATGACGCAACACCTCGCAATGTAACATCAGACTCCTTCAAACAAAAAAAGTCGTTGACGACTGAACTTCCTTGGCGACTATTTTTTGGTCTCTCATACCGGACTCCTGCCAGTCTTCCCGTGTGAAATGCTCCTAAGGTTTCTATGTAAGTTAAGTCGCCTTCAGAATAGTCTGAGCGATCGATCTCCTTCGTGCGAAGGATCTCTAATAATCGCGAAAATTTCATGCAGCTCAAAAACTAATTATCAGAAAGAGAAAACATTTTGCATGGCCATACTATAAGACCTTCTGAATCGATTCCGAAGTCTCTTAAAGAAAAGGCCATAAACCTCCAAAGATGCATGAGTAGAATTGCGGGTCCAAACTCCTGAATAGGCACAGATCATAGGAAAACCCTTTACAAAGCCGTTACAGAGAAAACAATCATGTACGCGGCCTCCATCTGGGGCTCCAACCTCACCCATAGAAACATCGAATCACTAGCATCAATTCAGCGGTACTTTCTGCTTAATATTTCTGGGGCTTATTCTACAACCCTCACGTCAACGCTTTGTGATGCAACGGTCATCCCGCCACTTCATCTCACAAGTTGAAGCAGAAGCAGTCGTCTAAAATTCTTAGATTTGAGAAAAACATTCTTCTTGGTGGTCAAGTCCTCTATTTTGAGCAATACGAACACAAAATCATGACGTGGACCTCCCATCCAGCTCTCCAAAGCTACCCCACTAAAATGTCATGGACTGAGGAACTCCCACAAGAACTAGGACAAGTCCAGGCCTACACTGACGGCTCCAGAACGGCACCAGGAGTAAGAGCAGCATTTGTCACCACCCCTACGACATTAGTGACAAGAAATGGAGCTTTCGACCGGATGAATGTAGTGTTTTTTAGGCCGAAGGATGTGGCAACTTAGCCACAGATCTTGTGATAATCCCTATGAAAGGGAATTTGAAACGAGCATCTTCCCTACCCGATGGGGAATTCGCCAGATTGATTTGGAACGTGGTCGAAGGAAGACAACGTTGGAATGGACCTATCCATTCTCTTTGTTTCATTGTCATTGTGTTGGTGTCCTGTCTTTTTTAACAAATAGATGTTAAAATAGAACTGGAATTGCACTTAAATTTCATTTGAACATGCAACCTTAAGATGTGCGAACTTTGGACTCGATGTAATAGTTATTACATCAAAAAGCCTTTGTCAATCACAGAAGCCCTTAAATCACTACAAGATTTCAGTTCAGCTGCACTTTACACTGGTAGTCAAGCCTTCATTAAAGCAATAGCTACAAGCTTTCTATTTTTCTTTTTTTTTTTCTCTTTTTTTTTTATGTGGATTTAAATCTAATTGAAATATTTTATCCCTTTAGATTTTTTAAAATTTACTTGGTTATTTCCTGGTCAAGTGGTGCCGTCCCCACTTTGCTCTGTGCCTGGGGGCCTGGTGGTTTCATGATCTTCTCGTGTTCCGTCTACCTTGGTTTTATTGAAGGGGCCTAAGACTATGTTCTGACCCATTTTAACTTTTTAGAACTTTTTGACCTTTTTTAGAACTTTTTTTAAACCATCGTTTTATTTATTGGAATTGTCATAAGTTGATGTCGTCAATTAATGTCATAATATTATTAATTATAATCAATGTCAATTAATAATCAATGTCATCAATTTGTGTCTTTGTTTATGTTCAGTATTTGTTTGTTTTCCTTTTGCACTTTCAAACAATGTCATACTTCGGTTATTGCTCTGTAATAACAGTTTGTGGTCCAGTACCGACGATATACCGATGTTCTTGTTTATTTTTAATATTCTGGCCTGTTGCCACTTGTATTTTAAGAATATTTTTGAGTTTTAATAAATACGGCGTGCGGTTGTGGGGGTCCTCCACCTCCCTTCCGAGTCATAAGACGCTCTAAGTATCCGGCGAGCGAACTCGGGGTGGGTCTGAAAAGAAAAAGCAATAGCTAACAAGATCCACGAAAAACCTATCGTACGTGAAATCCAGGACATCCTCTCCAACTGTCCTTCCATTTCTACTTTTTCGATTAAAGCCGATACCGGACAGGAGGGAAACGAGGAAGCAGACTCCCTAGCTAAAGCCGCAGCAAATGACCCCTTTGTTTCCATTCCATTCCACATCTCAAAACCAACCAGCCACCTTAAAGCACTTTTGAGGGAACGCATATATACGAGATGGAGAGATGTATGGGAACAATAGGATACTGGGCAACCCCTTTCCGAGGTCCTTTATCCTGCCACACTGTGATTCGAGACAGGAAACTTATGTTCTTTACATGGCCCCTTTCCGACTGTACCTTTTCCGTTTCGGACAAAGCGAAACAGATCTATGTGCTTGTGAGTCGGTAGGATCCTTTCTCCACTATGCTACCCGATGTCCCCTTAGGACTCAATTTCACGCGCGCTGCCACGAAAACGGCAAAAATTGCATTTAGCCACAGAGAGGCGATTAGGTGGATTTTTGGGCTGGTGCATTTCCTGCTGAAGTATGGACATGATATGGCAGCAGTAACTTAGTCTTTAAATTAGTACATCTTTTTTTTTCTTTCATTTGGTTTTATTTTTGGTAATATTATTTTTGGTTAACTTGTTCCAGTGGGCAAGTTCCAGTAACAAGTTCCAGTGGGCGATATTTTTCCTTCCAAAATCCCCACTCTCTAATTTGTTCACTTTTTTTTTCCTTTTACAAAGTACCCAGGAGTGCCCATCAAACTGATCAAAAACTTTTCTGAAAGTTTTGTTAAAAAATGACTTTTTTTGACATGTTCGGATACTTTAAGCGGTCCCTAGACTATCAATGTTACTGTCCATGTAATATTGACGGTTTCGATTGATAGATGTTTCAATATAGCTTCAATCAACTCGTCAATCTCACTCGGTCGATGTTTTTCGAAGGAGCATGCTTCATTTTTGAGTTTCAAAATCATTGGCCGGCGTACTTGCCCGACCTTAATCCCATTTAAAATCTTTATGATGCCTTCGATCGTGCTGTATCTGCACGTTTAACACACTCCAGCTACTCTCACACAGTTGAAAACTGCTCTACAGGAGCAGTGGCAATTACTTGACTCTGGGGTGGTTGATCACCTCATGGAAAGCATGGTCACACGCTGTAAACTTTGTATGAGGATGAGGGGTGGTCACATACCCTATTAATGTCAATTTTGTTTATTTGTTTTGGATTTAAACATCATTTTGTTAATGACCCCAATATGATTTCATCTTATAATTTCTAAAAATTCGATATTGTTAAAATCTTTGTATTTAATTCTTTGTTTTGTTTCATGCATAAACCTATTTGCTACTTTCCCGCCACATTTCGTGTCAATCAAAGCTGTACCGGGTTTTTTTTTTTTCTCATTTTCTCTTTCGTGCTGAACTTTACACCCACCACCAGAAGATTTTTTGGTGATATACCATGGTATAATCAAATAAAATTATGAGTATTACATTATACGATATGATGTAATCGTTATATTAAAATTTCTTTGTTTTCATCTCAAATTATAAAAGATAAGATGGGTCAAAACTACATACAAACTGTGGGTAACATTGGCCCTTTACTATAAAGCATCTTTTAGATATTACAGCTATATTTGAAATATTTTATCGTTTTATTTTATCCTCCTAAAGAAAATAATCGGTATAGCTTAAATATTCCTTAAAGTTTGGTTTTTTATTAAGTATAAAAATAATAAAATGTTAATATCAGAAGCAAAAATTATACAGGACATTGGTCTCAGTAATTTGAACCAAAAAAGTCAACTCATTTTATTTGAAACTTTTATATTTTAAATATTGTGTAAAACAGGTATGGGCAACCTTTGGAAACTTGCGGGCTAAACTTTAAGATATTAATGAAGTCGCGGGCCGTATAGAATAGGTAGTTGTGAAAAAGTAATAATAATGACGTTTATTTTATTTTATTATTATTTTTTTATATCAGTTAATGTATTTCTGCTCTAAGCCGACGATATAATCAAGTTAAGTGTACTAGAGGTAAAAGTATTTAAACATTAGAATTTGTGCAACTTTGAAACGATCAAACTATATTTGAAAGAATGACACAAGAATCTGACGTATATTACTTACAATGCATACAATTCCAAAGAAAACTATCAGTCGGACAAGAACAGAAGATGTGCCACTCGGATCACCTGAAACAATGACAAAAATATTAAGCACATTACTTAAACTAACCGGAGAAATCAATCTAAAGGGAAACAATAAAATCTCTTGAATTTTTTTTAATATAAATAATGCGTTTCGAAGAGAGAGAGAGATTTACGGATGTGTCTTGTTTGCTACACCCTACCAAAAATTTTCACACTGCCAATTTTTTTTCTTTTATCTGAATAGTAATTATTTATAAATATTCACATTCAATTGTGCGAAAATAGTTCATTCTTTTGTACAGACACGGCTAATTGGGTAAGGGGGAAACTAGTAGAGATCATACAAAAAATGCAAATTCCTTGTTAAGGCGCGAGTTTCAATTTTCTGTCACTAATAGTGACTCCACACCAACGGCGACAGCAATATAGAAAGGCGACATTTTGTCGCCTTAAAAAAAAGCCTTCACACCGCTAGCGACAGCAATTTAATTTACGCATGCGCATAATCTTCTTTTTCGGAAGCAAAACATTCATTTCCGCTTCTGATTCTGCAAGATGGCTTACAGGTGGCGTCCGCGTTTAATAAAACGCATTTTACAACAAAAACGCACGTATCAAGAGTCACAATCTTTATTCTGATTGGATGTCGGCATGGTGACAGAGACAAAAGTTGTACTTCTTCTAAGTCTTGAAAGCGCAGCGACAGACAAACCGGGAGAAACAAAATTTGTTTGTAATACGCATGCGCAATAGCGAAGAGACCTGTTTTTTGTCTTTGTCGCCGTTGGTGTGATGCTACCAAAAGGGGCTGGCAGCTGACTCCACTTCATCACGGCCACCTAGAGAATTTTAAACGTGAAAAGGATTTTTTAAGGCCTTTTATTTCCTGTAGATGATTTCACACTTCAATGCGATCCGTCGATAACAATCCGTTGTGTTCATCCAGTGTGACGTTAATTAAATAACTACCTACCTTCTTGCGATCTCCTAAATTTTAAAAATTCAAATTGCAATAAATTTTGAGATCTCCAAAATTTTGAACTGCATCAAATTTACGAAGCCAGACATAAACAAATAACTGTTTAATCGAGGATTTTATTAAGCAGCTGTTTTGTATAAATATAGTGCTCAAAGTTGGTTCACGCAAAGTTGATTACAAATACTTTGTTGAGTATCTTATGTTAGTCTCCGTAGCGACGTTTTATTGGTGAGTGGTAGCTTTCGCTCGAAATATATATATATATATATATATATATATATATATATATATATATATATATATATATATATATATATATATAATTCGTTAGAAATGCTGTTAAGGCTGAATTAGTAATTGTGTAAACATTTGTAAGATATTTTGATTTTCAGTAATGTGTAGCGCTATTTCTATTAAATGTAGTAGGTAGAACAGAAGTCTCAAAATAAATTTAGGCAAATCGAAAGGTGGGTCGGTGTATAGGTCTCCAAGCGCCCGTCTTCGTAATTTCGACCCGTGCGGTATCGTTCATTGGCAAATCGAAATTCGGATAGTCACTACTATAAGTTTTTGTCCCAGTCCAGCCATAGTATAGGGGACTATGTTTTTAAAAAGTAGGAACGAGTACGGTACATAAGGTTGTAAATAGTAAATTCACCCGTTTGTAAATTCCTCATGCAGTTTCCCCATTGGTGTATACACTCTTTCTAACTATGCCTTTACAAACGGGTAAGATCAAGATATAGATCAAATTCTGAATTCAGTAGCACTGATACATTAGATATACTAGTCTTATACAGGTAACCCTCGTATAGTACGGATAATTGGTACCGTGCTATAGAGAATCCGTGTTATACTAAACTTACAAGTCCCACAAATTTTGATATTGCGTACTGTGCTATATGGGAATCATGTTATAGGATGCTCGTGCTATATAGAAACTGTGCTAACCAAAACTCAGAGGTCATATATATTTGATAATGCGTACCGTGTTGTATGGAAATCAAAGGACTGTTAATATGTGTTATATGGAAAGCACAATTTTCATGAAAATGTACCGTATGGACGTGTATAGGGCACACACATATAAACAGATAAATGGGTGGACATACAAACAGCCAGATGGACAGACAGATAGACAAATGGACGGACAGACAGACACCAAACGCGCAAGAGGCGGATTTAACAGCAGAAGAGTCCAAAACGGATAGAAAACATGAAATGAGTCTAAAACACACTCTATAACAAAAAAAATCGACGCACCAAGGAGTTGTCCGACGGAGACAAAAATTGGTGGATAGGAAAATTTCGTACTGAATAGAAAATGATTAAAATTTCAGAACAATTGAATGATTTATTTCAGAGTTTTATTACAGTAACGAACTCAATAAGGTGTTGACCCGCCTCTAGCCTGGATGCAAGCTGCCACACGGCGTGGCATAGACCGATAAAGCTCCCGGATGGTCTCCTGCGGTATTTCTTGCCAAATTTGCTCCAATTGTCGGACTATGTCATCAATATTCCCAACCGGAGCAGCCACCTTCCCATCATATCCCTGACATGCTCGATGGGAGAGAGATCTGGTGATCTGGCTAGCCAAGGAAGTGTTTGACAAGCTGGAAGACAGTTCATAGCAACACGTGCCGTATGTGGTCTGGCATTGTCTTGATGAAAAACTGGTAAAGGAACGGTACTGCGAAAGGAACGGTACTGCGAAAGGAACGGTAGCAAAACAGGTCTCAAAATGTCGTCAACGCACCGCTGTGCAGTAAGTGTACCTCTAATGACGGCCAAAGGGGTCCGGCTATCAAGGGAAACAGCACCCCAGACCATAACTCCTTGTTGAGGGCCCGTGTGGCGTGCAATAGTGAAAGCAGGATCGGCACGTTGCCCTGGGCGTCTCTAGACACGTCTTCGATGATCGTCAGGACACAGTTGGAAGCTGGATTCGTCGCTAAAGACTATACGTCCCCAGTCAATATCATCGAGCCAAGCACCACTGTAATCTGACTCGACAGTGTGCAGGCGTGAGTGGCAGGTGGCGTAACGGTCGGTACGAGCGTAGATTTCGCTCTCTCAGCCGTCTGTGAATGATCATGGTGGACACTCGTGTGTGGGTCGCACGACTGATGGTTGATAGCGATGAATCAGGCGCTGTGACAGCTGATCTGACAATCACTCTGTCTTCGCGATCTGTTGTGGCCCTACGTCGGCCGCTACCATCATGACGCTGAAATCTGCCATTGTCCACCCACTCTTGCCAGCATCTTCTTATCGCCGCATCGCTTCGACTCACATGACGAGCGATTCTCCGATTTGCCCAACCTGCCTCTTTCAATCCAATGATACGACCTCTTTCAAACTCTGAAAGTTGCTCGTAATGAGCTCGAATCCTGGAGCGAGGCATTTTTTCAGTCGTTGAAAGGTATCCTAAATCGCAATGCACCAGAAATTTTTAACAACAGTTCAAGAACAACTCCTTATATACATCTGCTGGATTCGCAGTACCGATGCGCTGGAGATCGCACTATTCATCCATTGGACACCAAATTTTAATCATTTGCGTATTTGGTCAAAACATTTTTACATGCGAAATTTCAAAGCAATCGGATGATTCCTTCTTGATGCGTCGATTTTTTTTGTTTTGAGTGTATTCAATGTACAAATAAACATTCCATTCTTATTTATATAATGATTGCTATTGTAAACCGTGTAATATGGAGAACCTAGGCGTATTATATGAGGGATGCCGCAATTTTGGTACCGTGTTGTAGAGAATCCGAATTATAGAAGTACCGTACTATACGAGGGTTACCTGTATTCCATCTACGCAATGGTGTAATGGTATAATAGAAGCAGTTTTGCGGAAGAAGTTGTGACTCGACATTACTCTGTTGAATGTAAAAATTTAAAATAGAATACTATTTCGTCTCTCTCATACGAAAAGATCAAAATCAAATCACCATTGGAGTGAAAATGACGCAGTAACGTCAGAGGTTTTCTTTGGAAACCTTAAAAGGGTTTTTTTAAGACAATAACTGCTTTACAATCACCTTGCGGGGAAATCAGAATCGAAACAGAATGAAAAACAGGTGACTGCTTCCATTCGTACGGACTTGATGGTAAATAGAAGTAGTGCTTAACAAAACGTTATTTACCTTCGCAGACAAGAATTACAAATTTTTGACCATGAGGGTATATAGTATAGAAATATTTTTGATGTATTAACCATAATTTAAAGTGTACAAGAAAAAGGCTTAATATTACTGCGAAGTTCAAAACGTCTTCCATTCGCCTGATTCTAAGGTACTTTCACAGATAGGTAAACATATTATAGAACAAGAAACGAAGTGGTCCTCTCTCATTACAATATGTAGCTATCCTTCTGAGAGATTGACGAAAATAGAAATTTTGCAACAAATTTCAAATTGCTTGGTATCTCTCTAAATGAAAGAATAACATAAAAAGTTATTCGTAATGAAGAACTTTTTAAAGCAAATAGCGTGGCTAATTTGATTAATATTGAATTTTTATTCCTTAGTAAAAAATACATTTAAAAAGTAAAATTAAGTAAGAAATATGAGTTTAAATTTTTTGAAATGCATATTTAAAAGTGAGGAAAAATTCCAAAAACATCAAAACTTCCAAACAGTATAAAAACAAGATTACGTTTCCTGAATTTTTATTCACGTGTTTTACTTATTTCTGACCGAGAAACATTTTTAACTAGATGGAAATGTGACTTACTTTAGTTAAGTTTAAGATTGCTTGATGTTAAAAATGCTCTATAAGAATGAAATCATTATTATTATGGTATAGACGTACAGAATTTCAGTTGAAATTGCTATGGCGAACCCCGTTTTTTCTTTTTTAATCCAAAATGTGTTCCAACAGTGAAATTGTCATTTAGTCGATGGAAATTTAATTTTGTTATTGAAAGTTTTTATTATATTCTCATCAAATGTAAATATTAAATACATGTTTTGTAAGTATTAAGTATTATTAAACATGAAATACAATATCTAGCTAAGAGAGTAAAACAACTTTAAATTCTGGATCTTTCAAACTGTGAAATGGAAGAAAATTTTCAGAATTTTTTTTTCCCCCTTTTTTCTTTTACCACAAGATCTATTATGTTAAAACTACTTCTTTGTAAGATATTTCTGGTCAAATAGGTCGGTTTGGGTATGAGAGGGTTGTCAGTTTTGGTTGAGATTAGCGTAAGATGGTTTATAAAATGTCTTCACTTATGAAATGGAAACATCCGAGGAGTTGGAAAGTTAGGCCACATTTTAACTTCAGAAAATGCTGCAAACTTGAACAAGAGACTTTTTTCAGATTAAAAGGAATTTGAAAAGATAATCAACTAAAACTTCTTGCAGCGTCCATAATGCATAAGTTAAAACGTTTCCGCTTTTTAAATAATTATTTGATTCTCTGCATTTCTGAATCCTAGGCGCTGCATGTCAGTTTCTGGATCTAGTTCCATAAATCCCCAATCGAATTCAAGAATCTCAACAGCTAGCAATAATAACTATCGTAGCAGTGACGACAATTTTTAAATATGGCAGTCCATCTTAGGCCAATATGAATTAAGGCTAGTAAAGGAGAACAGTTGGTTAGTTTGGTGATTGGCAGACACAGAGTTCTTGTGTTTACCGATTTTGTTACTGCTGCTTTAAGACTTAAAGGTAATTCTGAATTTTTTTTTACGATAATAAACATGTTAAACTATATTCTTCTGAAATATTTTTTTCGTCAGAGCTATTCTTCATTTGATTTTGTATGCCTATTTAGAGTAGAAAATCGTGACTTTGTAATTTTATTTTCCTATTTGAAAAGTGAAAGCCCGACTTCCAAATTTCAGCAGTAATTTTTTCAAAACTAACACTGTAACTGGTATGAAATTCAGCAATCCCTGTAATAAACGTTTCTCTAGATCCTTTAATCTGACGTTTAATTAACTAGAGAAACGTTTAATTCTGTCAAAATTGATAACTTTTCATTTTTACAACTAATTTGTAGGCTAAATACGGTGTTTAAAATTTTTGTTTCTAAAAGATAAATATATATTTTCAGATTGCAAAAATATTTTATATATTTGTCTTCGTTAAGTGGTTTTTGAAAAACAGATTTTCAAAGATACAATATTAAGAGATTACACAATCGCGCGCGCGCCCTTCAAAGTGGCGTCTTTAAAATGGGTCTTGAACTTTCACAATATTAAAATTTTAACCAAAGCATTTGAATGTCGTTTTATATCATGCATAACTTAAACCCCTGAACCTAATTACGTTTTTTTTTTCATTTCACATAACCCTACTATGAAATGAACGATAATTTTCAAGTTGTCAATAAGAAAGCAATAATTCGTACACTGACTGTAAGCACAATTACAGACAAAACATTTTGTTACGGACAACTTTAACTGATAAACTTTTGTTTATGATTTAAAGGAACGTGATTGAACGCTTTTAATTACGTACATTTAAATAATTGGATAGGAATTTTTTTCGTATTGCAACAGCTCTTCAGAAAAGAAGCCTCTGACATTTATGATAAATGGCGTTTTATAGTACATTTTACGAGCAAAATATATGAATGGTGAATTTTCATTAAGCACATGCTAATTTAATTGCATCGTACAGTTGTTTGACATGATTATTGGAAATTTTTTTTAGTGTATTTTGTTCCATGAAATTTTTATACTCCCTCTCTCTTTAATCTTATTAAAATCAGAAACAGCTGCATAATTTCAAACACAAAAAATAGCTGATCAAAATTACTTTTTCTTCTTTGTCGCTGACTTTTTTTGTTAAGTTAAACGTAGATGGCGGTAATAGTTTTACGACGAAATGCGCTTTCATGAACGTATTCAGGACTTAACGTCGTTTCACTTGTTTTTCAAGTACTATTTCAGCATGTCACCGATAAAAATGCCAAAGAATGCATTACGAATCGACACATAATAATAGATTGGTCAATGCGAATTAGGTTAAACACTAAATGTCGCTAAAACGGTGGTAAATTGCATTTTCAGATAACCTTGAAAATGTATTATGCGAGAACATTTTGGTTGGAAGTAAAATCTTCGCTTTCCGTCTGGTTTGTTTGCACTAAAAATCACTCTCATGGAAAAGAAAAGAGGGTAGGGTCAGGGGGGGTGTAATTATAAACAAAATCCATATGTCCACTTTCCATCCCTATTTTCAAAATCTTGATGAAGTAATTAACCATCGCTCACCCTTCCAAACCAACTTGTCACTATCCTACTTTAATATTTCACTATTACGCAGATTCCAGAAAATTTCACACCGTACTCGCTGGTTTACAATAACCCCACGTGTTCAAAATTACCCCTGAAAGTAGGGGTAATTGTAAACAATTGATGATATTGAACAAGTAAGTGATAGTTAGAGCAGTAGTCATGGTAGTAGAAGGAACTCCAATGGTATTTTGATCCTTCTAATTCTATGTTTACAATTACCCCGATTTGATGTTAACATTTACCCCATATTCCCACTTCTTACCCCAGCAAAATATCGTGACACTTGAAAGTTGCATTGATCATGAGGTGAACTTCCAGGAATACATAAGAACAAATAATTCAATCATTTATTGGACAAAGAATGTATTTAGTGTAAAATGCAGAAAATTACAAATTTGAAAATTGAGAATTGAAAAATACAAATTTGAGTACAAAGCCAAACAAACATTACATTTCTTTCACGTTAACAGTGCCCTAAAATTAGAAAAAAATTTTGCGGCCTTATTTGCAACAGGTTGAAGAAGGTAAAATTGGTTTGACATGGTCTTTGGTAGCACAGAATATGACTCTTCCAACCAGAACGAATTTAATATTTGCATCATCAATGCTTTTGAGTCTGGTGACCTTAAACTCCTCTTGAAATGACATCCACCCTACACACATGAAAAATGGGTTTACTTGCTCTTCCTCCCTCAACATCTACAAGCAGAAACGTAGTCGTCTTGTCTTTCATGGATGACTCCAAATATGTAACTTCCCATAGAAACTCGTCTTCCATATTTTGCTTGAACGTTTGACGTTCTTCATCGTCAATGTCAGTCAATTCTTTCAATAGTTCTTCATCCTCGTGGTCCTCGAATTCTCCTGCTTTCCTTTCCTTTTGCTTCTTTCTTGGTGTCTTGCTTACTCCTGGCTCTTTCACTTTCTTCTCACTCGGCTTCCATTTGTTTTTTACCTCTTCTGCCTCTTTCAGGAGTGACAAAACTTGGTCAGCTGTAAGAACTTCGCCATATATGTGATGTTTTTTAAATCAGTCTTCCTGTTCCCCAAGAACAAAAAAATGCAATAAAATGCAATTCAAACGCACTAAACGTAAAAAATGACGCATAAAAACACTTTGCTTTTCCATCCAAATTGAACAAAACTATTGGCAAAGTTATATTTTTACAAATAGCCCGTCCCTTGGAAAATAGTAACTGTAAACATTCAACTATGGGTGCATTAAAGCTCCCAGAAGCAAAAGGCAATGATTTTCTGTTAGATAGAAACATAACTGACAGTAGTAAAGATTTGGAACAACATACCTTTCAATAGATTATGGAGGGTAGCAGATAATGCAGCACACAGCAACTTTAAAACCCAGACGTTTCAACCACAAATTTTTCAACTGAACAGATTATTATCAACTGTGGTTCAAAGAAATGCGGGATCGCCATATTGCATCCTCAGGGTTGCCAACTTTCAAATTTCACAACTTTTAAGTTTCTCGGAATGCTACGTGGGCGCTTGTATCGCTTGTTTACAATTATCCCGCCTGGCCCTAAATCTGTAGTTGAAAATGCAGTCCTTAAAGTTTTATTATTTTTTGTCCTTAAGGGCACTGTGTGAAGTGGTCACCAAGTCTTGGCGCTCGAGTAATCGCCACATGAATTAAAATTGCATCATCCTTAAATTCTCCAAATTAACGCCAAGCTCTAACAAGGCCTAACCGCCAACTAGGCTCCGTTGCCTGTGTAAACTGATAATAACGCGGGTCCGACATGCAGGCTGTCGATATTGGGTGAGTCGATATTGGGTGAGTCGATATTTGAATCGGCTTTTATGAGGTGCGACAAAATTCATTAGTATATTGTTAAGAGGGGTTGCCATCCCAAAAGCATAAATGGCGACCAGCGTAGTTGATCTTCCCCTACCAACTCGTTTGCATTGCTATCGCCTTCGCGCCCGGAAGACAAACTTAGAACCAGAATCCACGTTAAAGGCGCCAAATGGAGGAGCCACTTTGTCAACGTTCAACATACAATCTAATTTGAATTAGACTCGTTTAATACCGCATGAGTCGACTACCTTCTCGCAGTAGCCGGACAATACAGGGTCTCGGAATGCAGATGTCGTAGTAGGTTGTTAATTAACGTCGCACTGAAGCCACACAACAGGCTATTGGCCCGAGGTCAATCCCGAAGGCAAAGATCCAATTACAATACCTCGTAATTTTGAACCACGATCAGATGACAAGTCAACATCCGAGCTGGCACCCCACCTCACCAAACTTCCACACCACGCCAATGTGAAGACATTTGAGGAAGTGGCAGATTTAAAGTTCACCAGCCCCCGCGTACACGACGGTCTTTAGTTGTAACTGGTTTCGAACTCGCAACGCTCCCCGACCCCTCCCTAACTCTTGTAACTGGGCTACCTCAGCCCTTCAGATGTGGTGGACAGTATGATCCACACAAATAACCACACTGAAACGATCACACAAAACGCCTACCACACACATTTGTCGCAAATCGTCTCAATTTTATATTCAACAAATATAGGGCCCGATCACAAAGTTTCCGTTTGAGTGCGTGGCTGCAGCGTATATGTAAATTAGTCGCGGATGCGGATATATAAGCACCGATATCGAAGCATGGGATTATTGTGGCATTCGTTTATTTCCGAAGTGTGTGTGTGTGTGTGAAAAAAGCTGAAACGTTAACAATGGCGACGTTAATACCAAATGCGTCCAAACAAGACCAATGTACTGTTATTCGTTTTTTGGCTGCCGAAGGACAAAAACCGGTAGACATTCATCGGAGAATGAAGAATGTCTATGTAGAAACATGTCTGTCGAAAACCTCAATAGTTCCACTATGCTCAGCCCCAATAGTTCCAATGGTGCTCAGAGTTCAGAGCTGGTCGCTGTTCGACTCAAGAAGCAAGTCGATCTGGGAGGCCATCCACATCTAATACAGACAACAACAAGAGTGCAGTTGATGATGGATGGAGTTAAGCCACCGTAAGGTCTGCAGCCAGTGGATACCCCGGGCATAGAATTCCGAACAAAAATCAGATGGCTGTTTGCCTGAAGCGCCTGATGTGTTTCAATGTTGAAGGCAACACGTTCCTATGCGACGAAAGTTTGAGCCACCACTGGGAACCTAAGTCGAAAGCGTCGTCCATGCAGTGGTGTCATCCTTCGTTCCCTCGTCCCAAGAAGTTCAAGAGCCAGTCATCTGCTGGAAAAGTGATGCTTACCCTGTTCTTTGATTACCAGAGCCCATTGCTTTTTGCTTTCAAGGATTCATGTGTCTCCATCACTGGGGTACGGTAATGCGAAACGCTGGAGAGATTAAGACGTGCAGTTAAGGCGAAACTTCCGAGGAAACTTCTAAAAGGGGTGATTCTTCTTCATGAAAACGCACGTCCCCATACCGCAAAGGTCGTAAAGCAGAAGTTACACTTACTAAAGTGGGAGACACTCACAGCCCTGATCTCTCCCCATGCGATTTTCACGTCTTCAGTCCCTTCAAAAAGGTCCTTGAAAGATCGACGGTTTCCTGTCGGACGTAGAAGTGCAGCAGGCAGTTTCGGACTTCTTCAATCAGCAGAAACAGGAGTTTAACTAAAAGGGTATATCCAACCTGGTGAAGCAATGGGATGATTGCCTAAATGCTCAAAGCACTTTTGCATGACTGGCATACTAAATCTGGACTGTACAGCCTTCGAACGGAAACTTTTTGATCGCTCCTTGTACTACGAAATTATTAAATCGCAATACTTTAAATTATTATAGCTAAACTTTTATGCGCCGATATTTTTCTAAACAATATTTATTGAAAAATCTAAAGTTTTTTTAAAGTTCCGAACAGATGTCGCGTCATTAAAATATTGAATTACCGTTGAATCATAAATTCATGGAAAATTCCACCTCATTTAAAGACTACTACACAGCAAGAACCTAATTTCATATGAAGACACTTCGATTGAGTGAAGTACTTTTATCCAGACATAATATTTATGAATATTAAAAATAGTATTACCAAACCTTCCCAAAGGGTCTGGACATTATCCGGCGAGTGGAAGATCTTTCGTAGCTTGTTGCGGGCTTCAGATATAGACATTTGTTCAGCTGAAAAAGCATACTGAAAACATACAGTCAAGAAAAACGATGCAGAATGAATAAAGTACACAATCTCGCGCAAAACGAGCATGGAATTGATGAGTTGCCAAACGGCAAGCCACAATGGAGGAATTCATAGACTTTTAAGCTTGAAAATGCAAAGATAAATACATAATTTTTCTTACTAGTAAAGCTGTCTTTTATAGATTAGGCATGGTTTATAGCAACTAGTTTTAATCACATGATAGTGGGTACATAAAAGGGTTGCCATAGCGCCAATATACTTTTATATATCCGATGGTTGGAATGTGTTGGAAATTATAGCTAATGAAGTTCGTTGAATAAAGTCGGATAAATTATAAAGAGCAAACTTCTTAAAATACTTTTATTAACGAAAGATATATGCGTAAGACAATAGGTAAACTTCAAAGCGAAAAAGATTAAAAAACTAGTTTTGCTATTCTTTTATTTTGTTCTAAACTTTTTCTGATGCCACTCGAGCCAAGAGAAATCGTAACGCGAAGAGTTTGCTGGTTGTTGCCTCAGTGCGCCACATGATGTCACCACACACCCCCTTTCCAGTGATAGCGTTACACCTCATAGTCGTTCAGGTATGCAGAAAATCGCACTCTTCGACCAGTTCTTGTGGTTCTAGCAAATTCGATGGAAGAATCATTGTCACTGGGAAGTGGTTGTGAGGTTTTGGAGTTATCGGATTCACATGTCCGAAAGTTTGGTGTTACTTCATCTTTGAGTTTGAAACATGGTTTCAGTCGATCTATTGATATTCTCTTAATTTTACCCCAAACTACAACATCAAAGAATTTCTCAAAACGTTGTTTAACTAAATATGGTCCGAGATAGGTTGGTTGAAGAGAAGATGAGATTATGTTATTATAGATGAATACGTGTGAACAATTTGCTAAATCCTTGTGTACGAAAACTGGTTTTTTTCCATGGCTGGTTGTTGGAGTTGGTTTTTGGTTTTGGATGTGACTTTGCAATTTTTGTATAAAATCTGAATGCGTGGCAGCTGGGGAGTTACTGAAAAATTCTCCAGGCAAACAGACCGGTGTGCCGTACACAAGTTCAGTGGAAGAACAACCCAAATCCTCTTTTTAAATTTTTTTAAGGCGGATCGAATGCCAGGGAGAATTAAAGGTAGAATATCAGTCCCAGAATTAGATGTTTGTAGGTGGGATTTAAGGCTGTTTTTCAAAGTTCGGTGTTGGCGTTCGATTAGACCATTAGATTGTGGATGATAAGCTGTGGTGGTGTTAGCTTTAAAACCTAGGTATTTGCTCAATGATTGGAAGAGTTGACTCTCAAACTGGCGACCTTGGTCAGATGTTATTCTTTCAGGTATTCCAAATCTGGAAATCCAACTCGCGATAAGGGCATTTGCGACGGAATCTGCGGTTTGGTCTTCCAAAGGAACAGCTTCAATCCAACGGGTGAACCTATCGATGATAGTAAGCAGATACCTAAAACCTTTGCAAGATGGTAAAGGGCCAACAATATCAATGTTAAGGTGCTTGAATCGTTGATTCGGAACTTTGAATTTCGCAGCTGGAGAATGTGTATGTTTGTGAACTTTGGCTCGCTGATATGCCAAGCATGCTCTAGTCCACAGTTGGCAGTCTTTGTTTATGCCGGACCAAATGAATATTTTTGTCACCAGCTTCATTGTTGCACGAATTCCCGGATGGGATAAGTTATGTATAGCGAGAAATACTCTTTGGCGAAACTCTTTAGGAATGTATGGCCGGTTAAAATTAGTGGAGGTTTCACAGTAAATTTTCTTACTGCTATCCGGAATAGGAATTTGTACTATTTTGAAACTGGAATTTGATGTAAGAATCTTAAGGTCGTCATCCTCCTGGCAATCTGCAATAACTGTATAATCAATTGGAGCTGGAGTAGCGATGGATTCTATTCTCGACAGTGTGTCTGCTACGATGTTTTCTTCTCCGGAAATGTACAGTATGTCTGTAGTGAATTCAGCAATATAATTCAACTGTCGGGCTTGTCTTGGGGAGGCTTTATCTAAATTCTGCTGGAAGGCAAGTGATTGGTTTATGGTCTGTGAAGATAGTAAATAGCCGTCCTTCCAGAATGTGCTTAAAATGCTTTACCGCTAGGTAGATAGCAAGTAATTCTCGATCATAAGCACTGTAGTTTCTTTGCGTGGATGTTAGGGATCGAGAGAAAAAGTTTAGCGGTTGCTTTTCACGATTATATAGCTGATGAATTACGGCCCCCACGGCGGAATCCGATGCATCTGTTGTTAGGGTGATTTGCGCCGTCTGGTTAGGATGAACCAACATTGTTGAATTGCACAATGCGCTTTTGATATCAGCAAAAGTATTCCGCGCACCTTCTGTCCAAACTAAAGGTTTTTTACTGTTTTTCTTTACTCCTTTAAGCAAAACTGTCAACGGTTGTTGCAGTTTGGTATGAAACGGTGATAGAAGTTCACCATTCCCAAAAATCTGCGCAAGCTTGTGAAGGATTCTGGTTTAGGGTATTGTTTAATTGTATCAACTTTCGATGGAAGAGGTTTAATTCCTTCCGATGATATATCGTATCCTAAAAATTCAAATTTGCTCAGACCAAATTTACATTTTGCAAAGTTTATGCACAGTCCGTAGTTATCGAGCCTTTGGAATACTAATTCAAGATGTTTTCCGTGTGTTTCTGCGTCGGGAGAGGCAATGAGAATGTTATCAAGATAGCAGAACACAAAATCGAGACCGCTCAGCACAGTATTCATAAACCTTTGGAAGGTTTGCCCGGCGTTGCGTAGACCAAATGTCATATAAGGAAATTCAAAAAGTCCGAAAGGTGTTATGATGGCGGTCTTCGGAATATCAGCTTCGTGAAAAGTTTTCTTGAGAAAGTCTTCTGGCTTTAGAGAATGTGGGGTTTCCTTTAGTTTCAATGAAATGCTGCACATTATGTTCTTTAATTTTCTCATTTTTTATGTTGGGTTTAAGTAAGCTTGGGAATTTATTTAAAATGGCTGCGTATTGGTTTTGAAAAGTGGTAGCAATGAATTTAGGGGCGACGCTATTGTTACACAGAGTACCTTTAGTCGTCAATGAAGTTGTACCATCAATAAATTTTCTATTTTTACTGTCGACTAATAAGTTAAAATGTGAAAGAAAGTCTATTCCCACAATAGGTCTATTTACATCTGCAATTATAAATGGCCAGTTGAAAGATCTACGTAGCCCCAAATCCAGTTCCAACAATTTTTGCCCATACGTTTTGATTTTTGTATCGTTAGCTGCAAATAGCTCAAGCTTAGACACGGTTCTTTTTTCTGATAATGATGGTGGAATAACTGATATTTCTGCTCCGGTGTCAATTAAAAAATGGGTTGCTGATGCTTTGTCACGAATAAATAGACGACTCAGCTCGACCCCTTGACCTTCGGTCGTCATTAAAAGCCGGGGATTCAGTTTTCCTGTTTCGAAGCCTGATATTTGCATGGCGGTGTGCACTTGTAAGCTCTCTCGCCAAAGCATTGGTGGAAATAACAGTTGTTTGGGTCATTGTTATTTTTGGAACGGTTTCTTGAATTAGATCTGTATCTTCGTCTTTGTGGACTGGAATCCCTACGTCTATTCATCTCCGCTATTTGCAGTGCCAAGTTTGATATCTGTTTCTGCAGATCTAGGGCGATCTCGTTACCAGTTGGTGTAGATTCAATGCGAGCTACCTGAGGTGAATTGGGATTTAATTCCCATATTTTGTCAGCCATTGTTGATAGTTTGGACAAATCATCGCTGCTTACAGACAAAATGCTCCGCATATCAAGTGGTAGTCGTTGCATCCACAAGGTTTTCAAAAATTCGTCCGGCACCTGATCCGTCGCCAAATTGCGCATTTCACAGAGAAGTTGAGATGGTTTCTTATCACCCAATTCCAATTCGGTCAGAAGCTTCTGCGTTTTCTGTGTTTCAGAATCGGAAAAAATTTCAATCAGCCTCTTTTTAATGGCCGGATACTTCTCGTCGTCCGGTGGTTTGACAAGGATATCTGCAACTTGTGACAATGTCCCTGCTTCGATCGAACTGACTACATAATCATATTTTGTTTGATCAACTGTAATTCCATCGTTGAGGAATTGGGCTTCGATCTGCAGGAACCATATTTTGGGGTCGGGTTTCCAAAAAGGAGGAATTTTTAGGCTTACCCTGGCGATTTTCGGTTTCTCCGATGCTGTTCCGGCGTCATCATTTGTAATCATTTTATCGTAATCAATCACGTCCGGTGGTCTCCAATGAAGTTCGTTGAATAAAGTCGGATAAATTATAAAGAGCAAACTTCTTAAAATACTTTTATTAACGAAAGATATATGCGTAAGACAATAGGTAAACTTCAAAGCGAAAAAGATTAAAAAACTAGTTTTGCTATTCTTTTATTTTGTTCTAAACTTTTTCTGATGCCACTCGAGCCAAGAGAAATTGTAACGCGAAGAGTTTGCTGGTTGTTGCCTCAGTGCGCGCCACATGATGTCACCACAGCTAATATCAATAAACACATAATTTTTCTAACTTACTAGTAAAGCTGTCTTTTATAGATTAGGCATGGTTTATAACAACTAGTTTTAATCACATGATCATGGGTACATAAAAGGGTTGCCATAGCGCCAATATACTTTTATATCTCCGATGGTTGGAATGTGTTGGAAATGCTGCTCCGTAGACTTCTAATATAAGTAGACTGAGCATCGCTATTGAGAAGAGCTTCACAAAGCGTCCGCAACATGTTGTTAGTAGTCACGTGAATGCTCCACGAAAATTCAGCTTGGTTGCTTGATTTCGCCTTTTATTGTCTCTCTTGGCGACATTTTCTTATAAAAGTTATCGATTTGATGAGCATAATACTGAGTATTTCTGGAATTTGAGTTACATTTTAACATTTTTGGGCAATGCAAATGAATATTTACTTTTTCGCTTTTGAATATTTTTTGAATTTGTACCACTTTTAAATGTTTTTAGTTTCATTATATAATGAAGTTCTTATTGGGATTAAGGTTAACCAGTACACTTAAGATAAATAAATTGTAGTCAATAGATTAATTCCATATTTGATATGTATTTCTTCAACTGTATTAGGTGTGGATAAATTATCTGATTTAATTTCAGAAAATACTTCAAACTTTTGGAAAATTTTATTGAAGTTAGCATGAGTTGGAATTAATTGAAAAATGAATACCCATGTTTGGAAATAACTTCAATTAATGTGCATAGTATTGAATATGCATAATACTGAATGCTCCTTGAATTTGAGTTACATTTTACCATTGTTTGGCAATGCAAATGAATATTTACTATTACACTGCTGAATATTTTTTGAATTCATATTACTATTTAATGTTTTTAGTTATTTGAGTTTTTTTATAATTAACTGAAGTTATCATTGGGATTAAGGTTAACCAGCACATATACAAACAAAACAGTACGCTTGAGATAAATAATTTGTAGTCAATAGATTGCTCTCAGGTCAGGAGTTCAGATTAAAATTTGGAATAAGATAGTTGTTCTAAACCCGACATTCTTTAATTAATACAATATTTTATATATATTTCTTCAAAAACTGTATTAGGTGTGAAGAAATTATATTAAAGATTTCATTTCAGAAAATAATTTAAACTTCTTTTAATGCAATGAGGTTAGCATGAGTAGGAATAAATTGAAAAATAAATGCCCATGTTTGGAAATGACTGCATGAAAAAATATTTTACTGATGCATAAAATACTGAAAACAGATTAGAAGATTCCCTGTTCAAATGACGTTTGAGTTACCACTAAAGCTTTCATTGATATTATGGATTATTAATTGCTTACGTTTCCACAAACACAAATTTATTCAAAAATTTACGTATAAAAATATTAACAAGAAAAGTTATACATATAGTCTTTAAGATTGAAGAAAACTATTTTAAACCATACCTTTGATGTTACCTATTTTGCAATTTTAGATTTCTGGTTCAAAAACTAATTAAGTTGCAACTGTTTGTCCATATATGATTGTTGAATTCATCTAAGTGATGATGTAAATAACTCTTGACAATTTTTTTGCTTTTAAGCATGTACAAAAGTTTGGTAAAGATTTTTATATTGAATTTTTATTACTTATTATGTGTGAAATCAATATTTAATAAATACAAAAGATAAATAAGAAACAGTAAACGAATGAAATTTATTGTCACAGTTATCACATTTCAAATGAACTAAAAGACAGAAACAAAATTCTTCGATTAATTAATTAAAACGATTTTCTTCTTTCTACATCTTTGGAAAACTAATAAATGGAACAAAATAAAAATTTTAAATACATAAGAACTGAATAAATGAATTTTCAGCAGGTGCACATCTTTACAAGTTCTTATTACAAGTAAATATAAATTGTTTTACTTATAGTTCTAAAAAATCATAAATACAAATTCACAATTATATTACGGCTTAGAAAATGCGTTAATCCTATTTTTAACAAATTGATTTAATTTAATATATAATTAAAAGTTTCAAACGTTATCTTTTATTTTAAATATTATTCTTATGTAATTACAGTTTGCACAGATGGGTGGATACAAAACAATTTTTCTCAGCAAGAAAAATAATTTATGTGATGTACTTAAATTGATGCTACCAAATTCATAACATTTTTATCGTGAGACACGACAGAATATAGTACTCTTAGTTACCAAAACATAATCGCCAAGACAGAGAACAATTTCGCACAAGTTTTTACATTTCGGTTAACTATTTTTAATATTTTAAGAAAGTATAAATTTCAATTTACAATTCGAAACACACTCCACCCGTTATTTTGTTTCAAACATTATTTTAGATGCATACTGATTGCAAATGTATGAAATCTTTTCATATTACGGGAAATGTCCGCAGGTTGTATTTATTAATTCCAAAGTTAGAATATCCATTTTTATCATACTACAGGGTGTACTAAAAGTTCCTGTATTGACGATTCGTAAATTTATTATACAAAATCAACAAACTTTAAAACAATTTTTTTTATGCTAAGGGTGAAAAGCACTTTTAACATTACGTAGGGGGGGAAATATGAACTTACATTTGGTTATCGTTGACTGTACGGTCCCCCTTGGCGACTTTTCAAGCAAAATCGCCAAATTTAAGATGGCGTTGATGAATAAGCCTCAAACAGCGAAATTCTCTGGATGCGTGATAAATTCATTTTGCAATGAAGAACAAAATGGCGTGAAACTTTATCATCACACAACTTGAGTGCGAAGAAAATCAAACGATAAAAATTAAAGCGTCGATAAAAATATAAGCAGACGATAAAATTCAATAATAAAAAAAAAACACGTGCAATATTTTTTTTAAAAGTTGAAGTACGTGAAGTTATAGGACACCCTGTAGAAAGTATTGAAAAATATAAAT
Organism: Metellina segmentata; assembly: GCA_947359465.1. NCBI lineage: Eukaryota > Metazoa > Arthropoda > Arachnida > Araneae > Tetragnathidae > Metellina > Metellina segmentata. Next base: position 71,434,057 of record OX375877.1, on the reverse strand, counting down.
GTGAAATAAACGTTTTTCGCTCACCTGTGAAATGTAACGTTCCCACCTTTAATAAATTTGGAATTACATCCATATACGCAGCACTGTAGACCCATTTTAACATTCAATGCATTTGCTACTTGCTAGGGAAGAACGAATGAGCATAATATGCGCGAAGAGAGAAGGAATCACGTGACTACTGATTTTGGTCATATGATCATGCGGACATAAAAAGGTTGCCATAGCCGATTCTACTATTATATCACCTCTATGTGCTGCTCTATGTCCGAGCCACATAGATTGACTGATACTTGTATGTAAGTTTCTCTCTATATATGTTTCTCTCTATATATGTTTCTCTCTATATATGTTTCTCTATATATAGAGGCTCGATCCATCGAGCCAACCTCTTCTCATTGGTTAAAAAAAGTGACTCCCAATATCCTCTACTTTGGGTCCGAGAGTTTGAGTCTGAGAGTTTGAGTAAAAACTAAAAATATAAACAAATTTATTTACCTCTTTTTACGCTGCGTTTAACGGAACATCAACAGTTTCTAAAATGCATTCGCTTCCGAACACGCTTATTGAACAAAGTAACCATTTCACAAAATTAGATAGATATTTTTGTTCCAGCAAACCTGTTTATAAAGTATCCGATATTTTCATATTTATACAAATATTTCTATATTTGCCAACCTTGGTTTGGTAATATACTTTCATTTGAAAGGAATTTACTTGTGTGTGTTGTCAAAAATACCAGAAACTCATCTAATTAATTCATCGTTTGCATTAAAACTTCCAGAAAATTGGTTTTAAAATAAGTATCTGATTTTAAATAGAACTAGTAAACAATTTCATTCATGAAATTATTATCATAGTAGGCTATTGAAATAGTTTTAAATTGCAGCTTCAATTAAGTTAACAGAATTTTGCAGATACACTGATTTTTTTGTAAAAAAATGAGTTCTTTGGATAATATTTAGTTCCATTTTCAACTAGAATTTTTTCTTAAAAGGTATTTTATTTTATTCATGGTTTATAAAGCCTAATGTTTTATACTGATCAGTTTTTTTAAATATTTTGAATAAAAAGGATAATTTTTAGTTAACGTCGTACTAGAGCAACACAACGGGCTTACGGTCCGGGATCAGACCCTTAAAGGAAAGATCCAAGGACAACACTTCGTAATTTTGAACCACGGTCAGATGACGAAGAAACACCTCAGCTGGCACCCCACTCTCCAAACTTCCACACCAACCCCCAACATGAGGACTTTCGGCCACGACAGATTTAAGGTGCACTGCCGCGTTTCATACAGCACATGTATTTTCAAGATAGCATGTAAAAATTAGGAATGGGTAGCCCTTTTTTCTGGTCAGATACTTTGAAGAAAATAACAGCCATCTCAAGAATGAAATAATAACGTTATTTTACTTGAAGAAACAGAAAAACATTTTGAACACTAAAGTATCTTGATTTTTAAAAATAAAAATAAAAGGCAAACCCATGTCTTTTACAAAGAAATCTAATCTCGTAATCGAAGGAATTTTTCGACGCTTCATTCATCACGTGCATTTTTAAGATTTATAAAATTGGGGAAAACAAAATCGAGACAAGAAAAATAAAACTAACGAGAACCATGGATATCCATACATTTACAATATGACACTTCTGCTACTTAAGAATACGATGAATTCTCAGGTGTTCGAATACGCAGCAGCATACTTTTGGTATTCGAACACCCAGGATGAGCATTCTTGTATTCGAATACTTAGGATGAGTACTTTGGAAGAGTAACTTTGTATGAGTACGAGTACTACTACTTGAGTACTTCCGGTATTCAAATGAATACTCTTGTAACCGATACCTAGGATGAGTACAACAACAAGTACTTTGGTACTTCATGTATTCATGAGTGCTTCCTATATTCAAATGAATACTCTTGTAACCTAGGATGAGTACAACAACTACTTGAGTACTTCTGGTACTCACATAAAAGTATCAAGTACAGAGGTTACTTTTAAGTATCGAATACATGAGTACTTTTGTACTCGAATACTCCCATCACTAAGTAAAATGTATGTGAGCAGTAAGATGTACTGTTCTTATTATCTTACTTTCTCTTTATTAAATCCTGAATTTAACTATCTGTCACTTTATTTCGTTAATATTGCAACAGGTCATGTGTTTTAGCGACGTTTAACTGCGCAGATAAAGTAACGATGGCTCTGACGACGTATTTGAATCTCGGATTTTGAGTCACCATTTCTGCTGGACTTTGTGTCAGGGCTCCTAACATGTTTCAAGGTCTAAAAAGGTGACAAAAGTGACTAATTGAACCAAAAAGGTGACAAAAAGTGACTAATCAAGCAGAAAAAAGTGACCAAAGGTGACAAATAACAATAATGCTAAATATATTCGAGTATAAAGATCGAAAATAAAAAGATCCTCCCCAGCCACCCCTATCTTTTCTTTTTCTTTCTTTGGAAGGATATTTTTATTTTCTTCATTTAAAAAGTACATCATTTTAAAATATTAACAAACAAATAAAAAAATCGTAATTAGGATTTTTTAATTCGTTCATTTTTCACACAGCTTGAAGAATTTCTTCCATTTCTTTAAAAGATTATGTCTCATTTTTTTTGTTAAAAAAAAGTCTGAAATTAATTTTGTCTTTTTCTTCTCAATAGAAGAATGTGCATTCTATTAAGTCTGTCTTTGCTGACCAGCATTATGAGACATTTGCCGCTACTTCAAACATTGCCTTAGCAAGTGCTGCTTCCTTAAAATCTTTATTTTTTATTGCCTTCTTGAGCGTATCATTGGCTTCCTTTAATAGTTTTGAAGCACTGTCCAACGCCTCATCCTCTTCCTTACGCATAATTTTATGTTTTCATTCTTCTTCTTCTATCACCTTTCTTTTCCTTGCCAGCTGCTTTAATTTTTTTTTCTCTGCTTCCAGTCTATCTTTTTCTTTCCTGTCCTCTAATTTTTCTTGTGCCTTACGTTTTATATTTTCTAAATAGGCATTGTAGGCTTTATATGCAACCCTTCCCATATCCATTAGCTTTGATGCGATTGGCACCAAAGAAGATTGATTGTCAAAATTTGCCAAGCTACTTTTAACCGTCATCAATGCATTGAGTGGGAGTTCTGACATTGATGCTCTGTCTCCTGTCAAAGCTCTTCCTGAGGGTGAGGAGCCACGCTCAATGTCAGCACTACCATGAGAAAGTGACACAGCAGCCTTCATTAGTTTTGACACAACTGGGTACTTAGCATTCACACCACTAATATCTCGCAGTCTGAAAAACTGGTTCCAGTAAGCATCAATAGGCTTCATTCTAGATCTTTTTACCTAAAATTCTCTTTGGAGTAATTTCCACTCATCCAGTAGTATGTCTGTCGGGACATACCATAGCATTGCTCTTGCAACTTCTAATACTTGTCGAACACTCTCGCCACTGAGTCTCTCAAGAGGACCAAGACAGGATAAACTTTTAAGGAGATGAACTGAAGGAGGACTTCTTCAAAAGATATTTAACACTGGCAATGTAATGAATGCTTCTGAGCCCTTAGAAAAAAAAAGAAAATCCTTTCCTTCTCTCTCACATTCTGTAACGCTCTAGAAATTTGATCTCCAATCAAAATATCAGCCAGAGGCAACAGTTTGTGAGGACATATATCTTCCAATTTATCCATTTTCAAATCTCGAATAAATTCCTCTTTGTAGATCCTATCCAAAATTGTTCTTTGTCAACAATTCAAGTTGTGAATGAAGGTTATGTATTAGAGGTTCCTTTTTCTGAAGAAATTCGGTCTCATGATTAAATATACTTGCACTTGATACGACAAATATCTCCTCAGCCTTTATAGTTTCTCTTCTAAGTAAATGAACAATTTTTTTGTAACCTGGTCTTTGTATCATGTTTGGCTTCTTTATTGGAATGTAGTCAAGGAAATACTTTCGCACTGCAATCCACTGTTCAAGCAACCTTTCAGCAGTTGGCTCTAGGCTTAGCCACCTGCTTGAACAATGCTTGATGAAATGGTGAGTGGGAAGTTTCAAGTCTTCTTGAATTTGTTTGTATGTTGACCAACGCTTAGGCCACTGATTAAAAATCTGTGAATGGTAGAAACTAGTTCAGACTCATCTTCCCCTAACTTTTTTAGACCTGTAAGAAAAGCATTATGCATTGTGTGAATATTACATGTCCCAATGTTAATTAGTTCTTTTTTTCGGGTAGAAAGTAATGAGTCATTAATAGTTTCTGACTTTCACTAAAAAAACTCAAGAATTTGTAATAATCAACTTCCGATGATAACAGAGAATGATTTTCAATACGTTTGCAACGCTCTTTTAATATTTAACCCTCTGGATACAGAGACGGACAAAATATTTGCAATCTCTGGTTACAGAGGGGTTTGGAATCTTTCAGATCTCAAGCTTCTGAAGAAACAGCTGAAGTCCATGAAGATTTCCATGCCTCCTTTCTGTGCCACAAAGAGAGCAGCGCGTGAATAGCTTCCGTTCCGTAGACAGGAATGTGCGGGTTCTCGATGGGGAGCTTCGAGCGCTTAGAATGTGTGAGAGGTTGATGATCTATCCCCCCTTAAAAACTTAGACGAAGACAATTTCGAGTGTAAATTATCATACATATTGAAAATTCCACCGTCCTTTCAGAGTTTACCCGCGACGTATCAACACCTTCTAGACATAATCAGACCCACAATAGAAACTGCAACATGTGATGACAAAGGTACTAAACGCATTACCTCTCCTCATGGGTTAACGTTGAGTTAATAGCTTGATCCGTCTGGTCTCTTGACCTCTCCATTCTCGTCTTATTTCAGAATCCGAAAATAAAACGGGCCTGTTGAGACCGCCCTCAGATCTGAGTATGGAGGATGTTATCCCCCTTTTAAGTGACCACTGGCATCGATCACCATTTACGAGCTGTCAGCGTCTGACCTCCAAGAGGGTTCCTTCTTTTGTTCGACCCTATCGACCGGTGAAATCTCTCTCGCGCCAAATGATACGCCACGCAATACTATGATAGGAAAGCGTCAGTCGTAAGTGCCACACAAGGTTCTATCACTCAAGTTAGGTAAGGCGAGTCGGACATGCAGATGGCCGCTTCCATTAAACTTCGCCGCTTCTTTTTACTGATAGCCTTGAAAAAATTTCCAGACACCGCGGACAACGTGAAGTATTCTTTTACAATTGAAACGGTACGTTTTTGAATCCATTCTTGTGGTGGAACGTAACGCGCACTTCGAAATTGAATTCGTTCAAACCCAGTTTTTTAAGAGAAAATATGAATTTTTTTTAACTGCGCACCAAAAATGTTTCTTCTCCAAACAGAATTTAAGAACTTAAAACCCCTGAAAAGGTGACAAAATGTCAAAAAGGTGACAAAAGGTGATTTGTTAGGAGCCCTGCTGTGTGTAGGTAGATGACTGCGTACCAAAAGCTTTTATTTTTGTCGCACACTTTGGTAAATTCAGTAATATTTTTATTCATGCCCGGCCAAGAAGTGATATAATGGATCAGCAGGTTTGCTTTATTTGGCAATGGGGACTCGACCAGATATTACTTATGCAGTGAGTTTGGTGCTTCATAAGTTGGACAACCCCACAGAGACTGATTGGGAAATCGTGCAGACATTAAGATATCTTTGCAATACCATTCGATATGGGCATTGTGTACAATAATGAAGATGACATAAGCACGATGTTGTTTAGTGATGCAGATAACAGCTGTGCAGAAACACCCAGGTCTCGCAGAGGTGTAGTTTCTTTCTACGGTGGAAGTGCAATTACGTGTGAAGCAAGCTACAGGAGACCATATCCAATTCAACGACAGAGGCAGAGTTCATGGCATGCTGGCAGGTTTTGAAATGTAAACAGTTCTTGGAAAGCATGGATAAATTGATCTTGAACATGTGATGCAGCAGATATACAAAGAGCTCTTGAGATGCATGATGGAAGGAAAGCAAAGATAAACTGTTACCTCGAACATGTGATGCAGGCAGCTTTTGAAATGTAAACAGTTCTTGAGAAGCATGATGGAGGGAAGGCAGGGATAAACTGTGACCACGAACATATGAAGCAGGTAGGTTTTGAAATGTAAACAGTTCTTGAAAAGCATGGATAAACTGACTATGAACATGTGTCGCAGCAGTTATATAAACAACTCTTAAAAAGCATGATGGAAGGAAAGAAGGAATGAACTGTGACCACAAACATGTGATGCAGGCAGGTTTTGAAATTCAAACATTCCTTGAAAAGCATGGATAAACTGACCATGAACATACGATGCAGGTGGATTTTGAATTGTAAACAGTTCTTGAAAAGCATGATGGAGGGAAAGTAGGGATAAACTGTGATCACGAACGTGTGATGCAGGCTGGTTTTGATATGTAAACAGTTCTTGAGTAAACTTAGAGAGAATTTGTGGCTTGTTCCATTTCATTCTTTATAGCGGTTTTGCGTACGAGTTTTGCGTAGAAATTGGTATTGAGTTTAATTATAAACTCTTTGATCTCGTACATGTTTAGTTATTCCCTAATTTTTATATTGCGGTAGAATAATGGGCTGTCTGTAACTATTCGAAGGGTGATGTTTTGGAGTGATTCTGTTTTTTTCATGTGAGTTTCAGCGCAGGAAATCCCCAGACAGGACTAGCGTAAGTGACCATTGGTCGCAACATGGAACTGCGAAATCACGGTCACAAGGTAGAAACTAATGTCTCTGAGAAACTAATGCAAAGCACATGCTAACAGTAGAATGGATTTTTTTTGTGCCCCACAACCGTCTGAGAAAATGTGCAAGAGCTCGATCGATTCGATGATTGTTTTAAAAATAATTTGACGCAAGTTTAATTTGAAAAAAGTCAATGTCTCATCAACTATCGATACTTTCGTACAATAGGAATAACTTTTCAGTTTTGTTTCTCTCGCATTTATTATTTGGAGCTGTTTTAGTTAAGGGGTCGAGACATCTCAAATTAATGACGTTTTATAGTATTTTTTAAATAAACTAAACTTACCAGAAGTAAGATTTTAAACAAATGTACAGAATCTTTAAGCAATACTCAATGTGGAATAAAATCTCAAAACTAAATTTATAACTCAACGTCTGGGAAAAGTACACAATTCTTTGTGAGTTTGCGTAATTAAGAACTGGTCTAGTGTAGTCGAGTTCACGGGATGTCAAAACAAATTATTTGGCTTCTCATTGGAAATGTGTAACACGGCTAAACATGTGACTACGAGAAGGTTTTTAAAAGTATTAGAAACACAATTTCCTTATCATAGCCCGCCTTGTAGAGGCCGCGGTAACCTTGTTTGATAAGAGTCGCGGATTAGCAAACGGAGAGTTTAGAATTCCAACTAACTAAAAGACCGTCGTGCAGGTGGGGACTCGTTCACGTTAAATCTGTCGTGGCCTCAAATTTTCGAATTTCGGTGCGGTGTAAAACTTTTGGAGAGTGGGTACCAACTCAGGTGTTGACCTCGTTATCGGACCATGGCTCAAATTACCAAGTATTGCTCTCGAATCTTTCCATTTGCGATGGATCCCGGACCGTCGCCAATAACCCGTGTGTTTGTTGCTTCGAGTACGAGGTAAATTCAACAACTTACCCCACACTTTACAAAAAAAAAATTCACGTTTTTCAGAACCTTGATTGTTTTAATTTAATGACATAAAAATAACAAACTAATAGTCGAAGGAGACCCCCCGACTATACTATAATATGCCGCCTTTCTATATGATAAATTAAACCTTGGGTCAAAATTTAATAATTCCCCTCCCCTCACTCCCCTTTCCATAGAAATTTATGGATGGTTTAAACATGTCCATCCTAACCACAGGGTTAGATAGTAAAGTTTCCCCGCATTTAATTATTTGAAGCTGCTTTAGTTAACGGGTAGAAGTATCACAAACAACAATTAATGACGTTTTATAGTATTTTTTAAATAAACTCTAAACTTACCGGGGGTGTGAGATTTCAAACAAATGTACAGAATCTCTAAGCACTACTCAATGTGGAATAATATCTCAAAACTAAACTTATTACTCAACGTCTGGAAAAAATACACAATTCTTTGTGGGTGTGCGTAACCAAGAACTGATCGAGTGTCGTCGAGTAATGAAGGAGCGTAACTGTATCGGAAATTGGAATAATCCCTTATCCACGCACGTCTTCTTGGTCCTTGGTTCGAATCCCGGTCTGGGAAGAGATGTTCGTAATATTTCGGAAGAGCGTTGACACAGGAATTCTATTATTTCAAAAACAAAATGGAGCCAGCTTTCTTATAAATTCTTCGTTTGAAAAAATGATAGTCCCAATGCAATATTTCGTGTAGTGGTTTCACACTTTCTCACGTTCTTTTTCAAGAGAATGTACGATAACTATGACACACCTTACTTTTCTCTCATTTGAATGTCCCCAAACAGAAACAAACCAAAGGGAAAGAGAACCAATTAATCCTACAGACGGTGTTCAGATTCTGAGATTGAAAAGGTAAAATTTTCTTCACACCAAGATTGACTACGTTTTCATCAGCATCCCTTTTAGAAAATTAGAGTTTCACTGCATTAGTAACCCTTTGCAGCCATTCCCATGTGTTCTTTGTTAGAAATGCCTGTCACCCAATGTAAGTAAATTGTATCTGGCAACATTGTTTTTAATGCATGTTTTCCCCACGAATCTGGCAACAATCCTATGTTGTTATTATTGTTTGTAAACTCATGCTTGTTACACGCAAATTGTGATCGTCCCGTTACCTTAACTGAATCATCATCTTATGTCTAGATGGAATAAATATTTAACCTAGTTTACAAAGTTATGTTCATTCTTCATATCTAACACGTTATCAGCACGAAGCGCTCTGATTTAAAGGACGATTGAAGAAGATTGCGTTTTGAAGACGAAACAAGCAAAAAAGTCGAAGTGACCAGTATCCAGCCGTAGCTTCCAGGAGAAGATAAATATGACTGACGACTGCAGATTACCAAAACTCAATGGTGACAATTACCATGGGTGGTCCATACGAGCACGTGCCGCGCTGGTCCATAAGATGTGCTGGGAGGCAGTTGAACCCGGATACGGAACGCAGATGTCGGACAATGAGAGAAGGAAAAATGACGAAGCTATTACCCTTCTATTTCTCATTGTCGAAGACACCTTTTTAGACGACATCGGTGACTGTATTAGGGCCAGAGAAGCCTGGAATGCTCTAAAGGAAATGCACACGAAGTTTGGACTGTTGCATGTGCTTCAAATTATGAAGGACTTCTTCAACACAACAATGAAGTTAGGGGAACCTATGAAGTCTTATTTAGGAAAGCTCATGGATACTCATAGAAAGCTGTCGAATGCTGGCTACGCTTTCACCGACAGAGAGGTAGCCCTAATCATGTTGATAGGACTCCCCAAATCTTATGAGTCACTCATCATGAATTTGGAAAAAGATGAAGCAAACCTGTCTAATGCAATAGTCAAGTCCAAACTCCTGGTAGAAGAAAAAAGGATCTCAAGGAATGAAAGTGCTCACATCGAAACGCCTGACGTTCAAGCACTTCATATCAGAGACTTCAACAGTAGTCGGAAGAAGTACCCTTCAGCATCAAAGAAGTGGACAACAAAGAAGAGCGATGAAGAAGTCGACCAAAATCGAAAAAAAGTGAGGTGTTTTAGCTGTGGTGAATGAGGACATATCTCCCGAAATTGTGAAGAAGCTCGCCATCAAAACACCAGAAGTGCTAAAACTGCCATTGACATGCCAAATTGGGCACTATTTGCAGAAAACGAAGGAAGAAAAGTTTCAGAATTGTGGATCCTGGACAGTGGTGCCACCGAGCACATGACCTCTGATAAACAGAAGTTCAGCAATATCAGAAGCTACACATCCACAGTAGAAGTGGCAAACTCTGAAAGAATAGATGTCACTGGAATAGGTGACATTACACTCTCCCTGCACGAGGACAATGAAAGCCGAAAGAATATAACACTTGACAATGTGTTGTACATCCCAAGACTAGGGGGAAATTTGCTCTCTTTAGGAAGAATTGAAGAAAGAGGATTCAGAGTTGAATTTTCAGATGGAGAGGCAAAGGTCATAGAGAAAAATGGATAGACAGTTCTTACAGCCAAGATAAAAGGAAGGCTCTACATAATTGAAGAGAGTACACCCTCTGCATTCATCACAAGGACTGATAATGAAGAATTATGGCACCGTCGACTTGGTCACCCCCACTACAATGCAGTTAAGAAACTGGACTGCACTACTGTTACACCACCATGCACGACACTGAATGAACTATGTCCTACGTGTGTGCAAGGAAATATGAGGCGTCAGAGTTTACCCAAAGCTGCAAGTGCACGTGCCAAAGAGGTCCTTGAAATCATACATTCAGATGTTGTAGGCAAGATCACCCCAACATCACTAGGTGGATCCAGCTACTTTGTAGCCTTCACAGATGACTTTTCACGGTATACAGTGGTTTATACAATTAAAAACAAGTATGACGTCCTTAAAAAATTTGATGACTATAGACATATAGGACAGAAAACCTCCACAACCGAAAAATAAAAATCCTGAGAAGTGACAATGGGGGTGAATACAGAAGCAATGAATTTAATGATTATTTATCTAAACATGGCATTCAAAGACAACTAACAGTTCCAGAAGCACCACAGCAGAATGGAGTGTCTGAGAGGCTGAATCAGACTCTAATTAACTCAACAAGGTGCCTACTTATTGAGTCTGGACTTGGACCAAGTTTCTGGGCTGAAGCAGTCTCCACAGCAGCATTCCTCCGGAATAAATGTCCATCTGCTGCAATAAAAGGAAATATACCAGAAAGAATATGGTCAGGAAAAGAAGTGACCTTAAGCCACATCAGAGTTTTTGGATGTAGAACTTGGAGCCATGTTCGCTCCATGTCAAGAAAGAGCAAATTAGAGCCTAAGGCAAAAGAATGTGTCTTAGTGGGTTATCCTGAAGGCATTAAAGGTTACAAACTTTGGGACTTAAAGAGCAAAAATTTCTTCATCAGTCGAGACGTGATCTTTGAGGAGAACATCTTCCCTTCCAAAACAAAACAGTGCCTTCAGAACCCAACAGAAACAGAGAACACAGTGCTCCATATAGAAAATGAAGAAATAGAGCATGTGCTATCAGAAGAAGTAAACCGAGACAACATACCTACTACCGACTCTGAGGAAATCCAAAACAAAATTATATTAGCTGATGAATTGGAGATATCTCCAAATAAATGTGAGCAACCTTCAACTGATGACAGAGGAGATGCTATAGAAAATGAAGAAAATGCTTGTGTGGATTTTGGCACTGCTACAGACCTAAGGGACACTGCAATACTCCCACCAAGTAGAAGTAGGATTGTAAAAACCCCCAAATACCTGAATGACTTTATCCTGTAGAATGCTAAAGAAATAGGATATGGTTAAGAAGAAACATGTATTCCAAAAACTGTGAAAGAAGCCTTGACATCTTCAGAGTCTCAAATGTGGCAAAGAGCAATGGACGAGGAAGTACAAAACCTTCTAAGTGCTCAAACCTGGGAACTTGTCCCCAAGCCAACAGGCATCAAGACCATATCATCCATATGGTTATTTCACAAGAAAAAGGATGAAACGGGAAACCGTGTGAAATTCAAGGCTCGTCTAGTGGCAAAGGGATACCTTCAAGTCCAAGGTGTTGATTTTAATGAAACATTCTCGCCAGTAATCAAGCTTAAATCCATACGTATACTGCTTGCAATAGCTGTGGAAATGGATTTTGACATTCATCAAATGGATATCACAGCATCATATCTTAATGGAGTCCTAGAAGAGGACATATACATGGCCCAGCCCGAGGGCTGTATAGAAAAGGGAAGTGAACACCTGGTATGCCATCTGAAGAGAAGCCTCTATGGTCTCAAGCAATCGGGACGAGTATGGAACTCATGCCTAGATGAATTCCTCACTAAGTATGGCCTGAGAAGAACAAATGCAGACCCTTGTATATATTATCACAGTGAAAAGGGTTTGCTAATTGGGGTGTATGTTGACGATCTCCTCATTATTGGAAGAATTCCAGAGATAGAGCAATGTAAGAAGAAGATTAAGGGAAAATTCGCTGCCAAGGACCTCGGCCCAGCTAATCAGATCTTATCGTTGACAATAAGGAAACACAATGACGGATGCATTACCCTTGATCGGAACGTTTATGCTACCGAGATCCTGGAGACATTTAAAATGTCTGAGGCCAAGCCTGCAGCTACGCCATTGGACCCAAACATGCAGTATCCTAAAGTAGACGACAGGAGATGGGAAAGCATTAGGGAAGAAAACACCTTACAGGCAGGCCATTGGAAGCCTCCTGTACCTGGCTTGTGGAACTCGCCCTGACCTGGCATATGCGTCCACATATATGAGCCAATTCAATGAGAGACCAGATGAAGAGCATTGGAGGGGTGTGAAACACATGCTGAGGTATCTTAAAGGCACAATGGATAGAAAGCTTATGTTCCAGAAGACTGGAAATCCTCTGAGTCTATTCAGACGCTGATTGGGGCAGTGACAGATGTGATAGAAAGTCTTTCAGTGGGTACATGCTGCTCCTTGCGGGTGTACCAGTCTCGTGGTCAAGCAAGAAGCAAAGCACCACAGCTCTCTCATCCACAGAAGCAGAATACATCGCCATGTGCCACGTCGCCAAAGAGGTTCTGTGGGTCAGCAGCCTACTGAGGGAATTGTCCATGACATTTTCACCCGCCCCTCAAAAGGTACTGGTTGATAACCAGGGTGCTATGTTCATCGCCAGGAACCGAGTAACTTCGGAGAGAAGCAAGCACATCGACATAAAGTACTTCTTCCTACGTGACTTGGTGAGCGACGGGATCATAAAATGTGAACATGTACCATCCCAGGAGAACCTTGCGGATCCCCTGACAAAGCGGGTGTCCAAAAAGGTGCTAGGTGAATTGGGTTATTGCATGACACACCTGAAGAATTAGGATTGTACCGATGTCGGATATGTACTCGTGCAAAAAACCCTCTTAACTGTTTAGTAAATTCCTACAATTGTTTGTCATAGTGTGATAGGCAAGGGGGCGTGTTAGAAATGCCTGTCACCCAATGTAAGTAAATTGTATCTGGCAACATTGTTTTTAATGCATGTTTTCCCCACGAATCTGGCAACAATCCTATGTTGTTATTATTGTTTGTAAACTCATGCTTGTTACACGCAAATTGTGATCGTCCCGTTACCTTAACTGAATCATCATCTTATGTCTAGATGGAATAAATATTTAACCTAGTTTACAAAGTTATGTTCATTCTTCATATCTAACATTATTTTCAAACAATGTGAAAATGTCTCATTAAAACTATTCAGATGAGAGATTTTATATTTGTTCAATGAGTGTATCAGAATGTGTTCAAAGCGTTGATAGACAGGAATGGGAAAGATACCGGCCTCGAATTCGACCCACTAAATAATCCGATGAAAGGGTCTGGGATTGAAAATGAAATTTCAATTGGCTCATTCGATCGACATCCTGAAAATTTTTAACAAAACGTTTTTCTCACGCCTTAAGCAAACTGAGGCACCGCGTGATGCCAAAGTCTCTGAAAAGGTAGGTATGCCCTTTCCAAAGTCGGCCATTTATGAATGGTCGGCTGAAAACATTCAACACACAAAATTATGAAGGTATTTTTTAATTAACCTCACATTGGAGCAACACAACGGGCTATTGGTGACGGTCCGGTATCAACTCCGAAGGAAAGATAGGTCTGATGACAGCATCTTGTTATTTAGAACCACGGTCAGATGACGAGGATATACCTCAGCTGGCAACAGACTTTCTAAATTTCCACATTGTCATCTGACCATCGTTCAGATTTACGTGGTGTTGTAGCCTGCTGTGTTGCTCCAGCGAGATGGTGAAGACGGTCCACGTTTAGATGAAGAACCAACACCTGAGCTGGCACCCCACTCTCCAAACTTCCACACCAACCCAACGTGAGGACTTTCGGCCACGACACATTTAAGGTGCTTCGCCTCTACACCATACGCTTACAAACATCGATGCCCGGACCCGAATTCGAACCAGGAACCTTTCGATCTACAGGCTAACAACTTATACACGCATATATAAGGTAATGGTAATTTGAGTTAACGTAGTACTAGAGCAACACAACGGGCTATTAACGACGGTCCGGGATCAGTCCCTTAAGGAAAAGATCCGAGGACAACACCTTGTAATTTTGAACCACGGTCAGATGACGAAGCAACACCTGAGCTGGCACACCACTCTCCAAACTTCCACACCAACCCAACGTGAGGACTTTCGGCCACAACACATTTAAGGTGCACCAACCGCCTCTACACCATACGCTTACAAACATCGATGCCCGGACCCGAATTCGAACCAGGAACCTTTCGATCTACAGGCTAACAACTTATACACGCATATATAAGGTAATGGTAATTTGAGTTAACGTAGTACTAGAGCAACACAACGGGCTATTGACGACGGTCCGGGATCAGTCCCTTAAGGGAAAGATCCGAGGACAACACCTTGTAATTTTGAACCACGGTCAGATGACGAAGCAACACCTGAGCTGGCACACCACTCTCCAAACTTCCACACCAACCCAACGTGAGAACTTTCGGCCACGACACATTTAAGGTGTACCAGCCGCCTCTACACCATACGTTTACAAACATCGATGCCCGGACCCGGATTCGAACCAGGAACCTTTCGAATGGAGGCTAACCCCTTAACCACTATACCGGTTGGTCAGCGTATATATAAAGATTTCTGCAAAATGAATTTTCTTAAAGCAAAATTTATTTTATTCATAAATTTAAAAAAAAAAACGTAATTACACTTGATTTTAAGACCAATTTTTTCCCCTCTAGATCAAAATCATTAATATTAATAACGGCCCGGTTGTTTAGCCTAACAATTACAAATTTCACTATAACTGTGACTACGTTGTAGAGATTTTCTGATATTTTAAAATAAAACTAATTTTGCGCCAAGCAAGCAATTTCAATGTAGATCTAGTAACCCAGCCTAAAATTTCCCCCAATAGGAGAAGACAGAATCCAAGATGGCGGAGGATTTTTCCTTAAAATAACGTCCCGTAAACTGTATTGGTGCGGTTATAGTGCACCTGCTTCCTTGCTTCCGACTGCTTTACCCGCTTCCACCCGCTTTTACCGGAATGAATTATTAATTCTTTTTCCCGTTTGAACCGCTTACCCGCTTGGCTCGCTCGTTTAGTTTGCTGTGTTATTCCGTTCTGCACTTCTACGCTCTTTGGTTGTTGGAATAAAATGGAAGCAGACAAAGATGTTTTAATTTCCATATGTTTCTAAAAAGTGTAATTTGGGACAAAATATTTTTTTACGTGATTATGTGGATCCAAACATCGTTAAAAGAGCATTTGCAACTTTCTTCATTGATATAAATTATTTGGTAAAGAATCCCATACGTTTAATATATTAGTGCGGGTTCATTCTAATTTGCACTAATTTAAAATATTTTCCCTTCTACTTCGGAAATCAAGTTATCAAACTATACTGCTCTGAAATTCAACTAATCCCATTTCTAAATCATGGATTACCCAGCCACTTAAATTCGTTTTACTCCATTGTTTCGAATTTCGTTTTGTATGGATATAAAATAAAGTGAAATGCATTTTCCATGTTTTTAAATTGATTAAATCTATCTTCAAAGGCCTTGTTTTATTTACTGTATATAATCATTAAATATTTTTTTATTGTATTTTCTTGAATGTCAAGCGTATTTTCCATTGTTATTGTGTTTTAAAAATGTTTTTGTAACTGAGGAAAATATTTCATGATTTTCATTTCCAAATCCCTAGTAAAAATTTCAAGTGTCGTCATAAATATCCAAATATTCTCAAACATCATTAAAACAATTTGTCCATTTCCTTGAGGTTTTTTATTTACTTCATTAAAATGCTGAGTGATGTCGCATAAAAACATAAAATCATTTAACTAATTATATTTGACATGGGTTCGGTAAAAAAAAAACTTTTAATTTGAAAGGAATTACTGGTGTGTGTTGTCAAAAATACCAGAAACTCATCTAATTAATTCATCGTTTGTATTAAAACTTCCAGAAAATTGGTTTTAAAATAAGTATCTGATTTTAAAGAACTAGTAAACAATTTGATTCATGAAATTATTATCATAGTAGGCTGTTGAAATAGAGTTTTAAATTTCAGCTTCAATTAAATTAACATAACTTTGCAGATAAACTGATTTAATTGTAAAAGAATGAGTTCTTCGGTTAATATTTAGTTCATTTTCAACTAAAATTTTTCCCAAAGGTTATTTTATTTTAATTCATTATATATATATTCATGGTTATTATAAAAACAAATGTTTTATACTGATCAGTTATATTAAATATTTTTAATTAAAATGAATCTTTGTGGTTATTTTATTGCATTATATAAAAAGTTAAAAACCATTATTTATATCAAAATATGCAAAAATCGAAAGCACCCTCAATATCAAGAAAAGCTGCCAAAGCCATTTCCTTGTACTCCAGGGTCTTCTCAATCTTTACATCCAGGTGTTGCACAGCCACCTCTGTAGATTTACCGGGTTGATAGGCAACTTGGTTTTTGTGAAGAGGTCTGGTACTCCTCATTACATCCCTAATGTGTCTATCAATTATTTTTTCCATGCACTTAAGTATGAAAGACGATAGGCTGATAGGACGAAAGTTCTTAGCCTGGTCATATTGGCTTTTTCCAGGTTTGGGCAGAAAGACTACCCTTGCCTTTCTCCATGGTCTGGGGATATATTCAAGAGCTAGACTGGCTCTGAACATTTTACACAAGACCCGTGAGATGAGATCGGCCGATTTTTGAAGCGTAATCGGTATTATCCCATCTGGTCCTGGAGTTTTATCTGGTTCAAACGAGTTGATAGCCCATAATACTTGTTTAACAGTAAAAATTTTCTTGGCAACTATTCTCACCCTTATTGGATATCCCAGGGGAGAAGGGTTTAACTCATTAGGTACCAAGTTGGAGTTTGGAAAATGTGTCTCGACCAGAGTCTCTATAACTTCTCTGCCAGTTTTGGTATAGCCACCGGAATTATTCTTAAGGGTCCCCACCAATATTGGTGTATCTCTTTTAAGAATTTTGTGGAGTCTAGCGCCTTCAGCGGTACTTTCAACCGCATCACAGAACTTCCTCCATGAATTTCTTTTGGCCATTCGAACAGCTTTGTTGTATTCTGAAAGTAGGTACTTGTATTCTTCCCACTTGCCAGAATTCTTTGCTTTCCTAAAAAGTTTTCTTACTGCCTTTCTCTGCCTCATAAGTCTTGGTTCCACCATGAGTTTGGTTGTTTGCCTTTCCCTAGAAGGCAGTGGACAGTTATTTGTATATGAGATATAGATTGCCTGCTGCAGGCCGTCTGCGAACAGTTCTAGATCGTAAGTATCATAGATTTTCCGAGAGAAGTCATCCAGGTAATTCTGGAGTTCATTGTTAAATGAGGTCCAGTTCGTCTTTTTGGGATCTCTGAACGTCTTCTCCCAGTGGTATTCAGATTTCAGTGAGAAGTGGATAAATTGATGGTCTGCCATTGAAGGCTTCTCATCAATATGCCATTTGTCAATATAACTACTTAGTTCAGGGCTGGCTAAGGTTATATCAAGTACTTCCTGTCTTACACTAGTTATAAAGGTCGGTTTGTTTCCTACATTTAAGATATCTAGGTTATTTTCAAGTACAAAGTCTAAAAGAAACTCACCTCTGTCATTGATGTTGGAGCTGCCCCAGATTGTGTGGTGTGCATTCGCATCACAACCGAGAATTAATCCCGATTACTGTTCTGCACACTCTGTCAACAATATCTTCAGCTCTGCACTCACAGAATCTTTTTCTTCATATGGCAGGTACCCAGAGCCTATCAAGATTTCTCTGGTTCTCCCGCCATTATGAAGAGTTATCTTTGCTACTTCCGAATCCCTAGAACAAAGTTCATGAATCGGCATTGCATCGATGTTGTTGTTAATAAGTAAGCAAGCTCTTGGAGAGGAGCTTGCAAAATCATAAATTAACTTACCTCCACTGTCCTTTAATCCCCTGATGCCTTCTTTATACAGCCAGGGTTCTTGAATTAGGGCAATGTGGATTCCCTCAGTTCGGAAAACCCCACTGAGGTTGGCAGCAGCAAGTCGTTTATGCTGTAGGTTGGCCTGCGGGAGCTTCAGTGACATTGTCAGCGGAAGCAGCAGCAGGTTTTTCCAGAACCCTAGCCTGCACTTGGGTAAAGCCTATGTAAAATTTACAGTCTCTACCGATCAAGGTCTTGGCGTCTTGTTCTGGAATGTTCACCACAATGGTTCTACCCTCATTACCAAATTTTTGGTTGAGGATTCCCCATTCTGTGGCAGTTAGTCCTCCGTTCTGAGCTTCCACCTTTTGTAGAATTTCTTAACCGGAGAACTTGTTATATATAGCCGGGATCTTAGCTATAAATTTTGTTGCTTTAACAATCTTGCGTGCCTCGTCAACAAGGAGGGACAGGCCGTTCCATGGTGACATTTCTTTAACAGTTCTGGACAGCCATTGGCTGCTGTTAGAGTCAGCACAGAGAGTGATTATGGCTCCACCTTACAGACAACAATATTTGAATTGAGGTCCGGTTCCCGGAGGAACGCACTCAATCTTAGACATTGCGTCTAGTTGAAAGGTCATCAGCTGTTCTTCTGACAGTTTCTGGTCTGGATATCCTTCAACGACAGCTGCCATCTTCACAGCTGATAAGGTGTCACTATAGCTAGGGTCTGTCCCGTCTCCAGGTTTAGCCTTCTTTGTCGACATTTTCTCCTGAGAGTGGGGAGTACTACCATCCGACCTTAGCCTCTTGATAGAGGGCCTGATCGGGGTCTGTAACTCCTTTCCCCTGGGAGTGGTTTTAGCTTTTGGTTTGGGTCTGTTTTCTACCCATGTGCCCTCAGCTAGCTTCCTTTCTTTGGTCAGCCGTTTTTTGGCAGCACCAGAGAATTTTTTCCTCTGCATATCGATCCTGTCAAGCTCCGAGACTATCTTTTGGAGATCTCGATCTCCTTCAAGGTCTGTCTGTGGGGTTGCAGGGACTGGTCCTGAAGATTGGGTCTCCATCAAGGTCTGCGTGTCTTCTTCTTTGGAGTCGGTGGTTAGGTTTTTATTTTCTTTTTTTCCATGGGTTAGTGTACATGCCGCAGGAAGTATGCAGGCCACCCCGCCAGAGCCTGCATGCCAGGGTAAGGCAAGTTACTCCTAGAGGTCGCCAAGACAAGAGTCTTACCGCAACTCTATCCCGTGGAACCATTTTTAAACTGCGCATGCGCGAACTGTTAAGTATATGCAAGGCGTGGCTTATCTGACATGAGTGAGTAGAGGTTCACCCTGGCTTCGAGAGTATGAGTATAAAAACATTGCGGGGGTGGGGGGGATTTCTGTGTTTTGTTTTGTTAGGACTTCGGGCTAAAATTTATTTCCGATTTAGAAGAACGGAAAAATACCAGATCCTGAAAAATATTATTTGAAGTGAACAGTAGGGACCTATCTTAATTAATTAGAAATGTTTTTTGAATTAATTGTGTTGTCCGCACGAATGCAGTTATAAATTTTTTGTATTATGTGGAACCTCAACTCTTATGTTAGAACGTTTTTTACAAATCATAATGGTAACTAGCACTTTATGTACACGCATATCTAATCAGCCTATGCGGAGAAAAAAATGATCTTTAAAGGGTGGTTTTTAAGAGGATTTCAGTTGCTCTATACTGTGAAATTATTCACTTCCGAGAAAGTTACTATTTAATATGACCTCCAGGCATTTGGTATCTGCTGCATGTAATTGTTAAATTGTGGCTACCCAATCATTTTTCTATTTTATTTTAATGTGATACCATGGTTGTTGTTAAGAGTGTATTGATTGATAAATAGCATCACAGTTTGCATAGTGATAGCAGAATTGTTTTACAACTGTACTTTTTTGATAATGCTAGGAATTGGGAAGTTTTTTCATTGGATAATTGTTCCAGTAGCATCTATTACTAACTAGCAAGAGTTCTGCTTTCCTGTGTTAGTCTATCATCTAAGTAATAGATTATAAAATCCAACAAAAATATTTATGATATTGCAAAGTCTAGGTCATGAATACAAAGTATATATACACTACATAGAGCATCATGTCTGAATTTATTAATTTTATATACGACAATGTACACATTGTCCTATATACAAGGTTTGCAGCTGTACAAGGTTCACTGATGTACACTATAGTGATACATCAATATATTGTAGATCAATAAACCTTAATTCAGTTGATTTGTGAAATTTTTTTAAAAGATTGATAGGAAAAGGCTGCTATATGTAAAGCAATAATGGTTTTCCTTTGCCAACGTTATTGCTGTCGCTTTTGTCACTGAACCATAAACTTAACACCAGGATCCTTGCTATAGACATCAACAAAAGACATGGTTTGTTTACATTACTGACAGTGTCCTAATTTAATTAATGACTTGTTCAAGACCATGTGACTCGACTGCCAACTGGCGGGAGTTAGACTATACTCCAATTTTGAATTCATAAATCTGTGGATGAGTTTTCCAGTAAGGCTTGTAATAAGTACAAATTAAGCTGTGGATCAAAATATACTGTAAAGTATTGGACATGGCATTTTTATTTTATATTTCTGCTTATTTCAGAAGTTACCAAATGCTTGTTTTTAAAATTCAGAATCTAGTAGTCTGGCTATGGAAAGTTGTCGTTTGGGTTGATTTTGTAAGAATAAGTGGAGATGCTTAAGGGCTGGTTAGAGATATTATAAGCTTGTTTCTGAAAATAGACCTGGTCTGTTATCATAAGCAATTCATAATTTCATTTGTATTAATCATGCAAGTTTAGCATCAGGGCAGAAACACGCACACATACTTTTTGGTGAATTATGTGTATGTAGTTGATCAGTTGTATCGTTTAGATTAGGTATTGATTTTTGGATTTGTTGCATGTGTTTGGACCAAAAAGTTACTTAAATATGTTTACAAAATTCATGCCACATTTGCTTGGGTAAATGTTGCAGAAGGTTGCTTAAGTAAATTCTGTCATTTTATGGGTTCATTATATTAGTTGAAGAATACTATACGCATACCTAAACTACTTCAAAGATCCAAGTAGTTAAATTGCAGATGACTGACAAGAGTTGACTGCATTTTTGTTCAAAAAGAGTAAAGCACCTGTTTCAGGAAGTGGCTCCAATTGTCAGTAATGTGATGTAGATGACATCTTCTATTATCCTATTTATTTTGATATTTCATAAAGTTATTTTATACCCAATAGTTTAAAAACTGCAATGGCATAAAAATATTTGTATTTATCAGTTGGTCACATTACCAATTAGCTGGCATAAAGCACATCTTCAATAGAATATCTGGTGATGTAATGGAATCATTGATATCATAGAGGTATAATCAATGAGCATGAACAACCTATTACTAATTTGGATTTTTGGTCATTCCATAACGAATAAATTTTTGACATATTTTGTATAGTTTATTGTTGCCATTTTATGATTTCTAAATATAATGTTAGTTTTTTACTTCAATTAAGTGTTTATTTCTTTTTTATCAGGCCATAGTGTAAGTGCACTATGATGCAATTTCTGCTTTGTTGATCTAAATGCACTAATTTCCAGTTCTTTCAACTAAAATGGATGCTACAATGTGTTGTGTAACATTATTTCTGGAATGGTAGCTTTAGAATTGAAATTGTATGAAAAAATATTATTTTTAATATGAATGAACTTTTTTTGAGTTCTGTTGAAAATAAAAGTTTTCTTTTCACCACTTGGTTGTATTTTTACAGAATATCTTGTATTCACCAGGATTATTTTTATCCAAGAAACTCGTTACATTATGTGCTATAATTCAATTTTGTCCATATAACTTTTAGATAAGTTTTCTTAAACCATGAAATATAAAGTAAATATTGACTGTATCTACTATTTTTAGTTTTGTTTACTTGAAACATGTAACCTATTATAAATCTCATCTGCTTTTCCCTAAAGCACGAAACAAACTGTAACTTTAACATTTTAGCTTGTTTTTGTTATTTATAAAGAAAAAAGTATCTCTGGCATACTGTTTTGTAAGTAATATTTTAAAGCAGTTTTTTATCTTTTCTTAATTTTCTTGTTTACAAAAAAAGTCAAAGTTTTGTATAATATTTAGCTGGTTTTTTTTTAATATTTGTATACTAAAATTGAAATGGTTAGTTCAAGTAACATTCATTAACTGAAAATTGTAACTTGTGGAAGTTAATTTCATAACATTTTTGTTACAAGCAAATTGCAGCATGTTTATATGTGTAAACAATTGCCATTCACAATTTAACGTCAATTTTTTTACCTTCGAATGCATTTCTTACCAAGTAGAATTAGCAAGTTTTCTCGCATGTTGGCATTATGCCTCCCATCCCAAGTGCATTACAATAAAATATTGCTGTTACATTTGCACTTAAAAGTATACAAACCTTAGTGTTTTTAGGAAACGACATTGAGTAGCTAGAAATAAGTCCCACATAAACTGTCACTAAATAAATAATAAAATTAGCATTTCAGGATCGTAATTCAATTTCGGAGCCATTATTATAAATGTTTTGAGGTGAAGCTCAGCTACAGCACTTATACCATACTGTTTTAGAAGTAAGGAGTAACAGTCCTGAAGAATACATGTAAAAAAAGACATTGTATCTATGGTAGGAAAGATTGATTAGGATCTAAAAATCGGTAAAAATAATTTTTAAAACATTCTCGAGAATATTAGTTTTAAGCTTATTTTATTTCAACAAAATACATATAATAAAAATGTATTAAAATAAATTGCATTCAAAATGGAAAAAACTCTTCATGAACAAAATCTGTTTTACAAGATGTTATTCATTTTCTGACAATAAATAGTGCATATGTTCGTGTACATCTAGAATATCACTAAGATTTTTTTAGACAGGATGAAACAACTTCTATTTCGCATGGATTAGCAATGTTTGTTCTTAAATCGCAAGTCAAAGAGCACGCAACACATTGTGGTCTCAGTATTTTAGTTTCAACACAGGATCATGTAAACCTCTTTATTTATACAATCTGACATTTTTCTTCGAGGTCTAAAATAAAAATTAATGGGCTGAAACAATGATAAAGATGTGCACCAAATCCATTAAAAATGATACATAGATACCTAGAGATACACATTAGCAAACCAAAGCATGCGTTTCCAAATGCACATTAGCTGTTATGCAATCTATTCATGCATATACCACACAAAAAAAATTTCTTGGAATCTAGGCAAACTAGATATTGGCTCGGCCCGCTCGTGTTAAATCAAATTAGAGTAAAGAAGGTTTGTGCAAAAACAGAATTAGCCATACTTGTAGTAGTCTAAATGTTAATATGATTGTTTCTGCAGAAGCTAGAGGGAAATATCTGAATGTTACTCTCTTTTGACAATGAAACAAAGCATATTTTCTACCTCAACACCATTTTTTTAATTCGGAAAATGATCATTCGAGTTATAAGTTGAAACAGACTAGAGATAATTCTGACAAATATTACTTTTGTAAATCCAAAAAATGGAACCAGTACATTCCATATTACTGAATACAAGAATTTGATAGCCATCACAATTGTATTCTGTAAATTATAACGTCCTAAAATGAACAATTCAATTTCCACATCACCCATGGGGTAGGAATCATGATGCGCTTTTTTTATAGAGGTATCGCCAAGAGCCCTAATCCTCTTAAGCAGCAGTTCTCATCTTTGTTTACCTGGTAAACTGGTTTGATTTGTTAAAGGATTGCTAGATATTGGATGAATGAAAAAGCCGATTCCGAAATCCCGCCAAATAAGTTCACTGAGGATCCCAATAACAAGTTTCAGGAAATGTTTACGACAATCTGATTTTAAGGATTCCAATAAACTTCTAAAACCCGTATATACAATAAAATTGCCAAAAGCAGACATAAATATATTTCAATGCCCTGTAATACAGTGAAAACTGAAACTACAGATGGAAGTGAATAACGAAGCGAAATAGGATCACAAAGGCGAGCTAGCATAATTTGTCCGAGTCATCAATGTAAATGGCCGAGTGATGATAAAATTATAACAATGGGTTGTTATGGTACAAGAGCCACAAATGGCCAAGCTACACTAGACAAAATTAAGACCGACAATAAACTAATTAAAAAGTTGTTTAGAAATGACGAGCTGGACTACTCAATATGCAGTAATTAAGTCGAAACGACAACAAAAGACACATAGAAGCTAAAGATGGTTCTTGACAAACTACATGTACATTTTTGACTGGTGAGGTCCTGAAGGCACTGAAACAGATTCTAAATGTGGGGTGATGTACTGTATCGAGCTTTCGTAAGTCTGACAGATGGAACCATAGGTATTATACACAGAGTGAAGTCTGAAACGAATTATAGATCAATAGATCTTGACCATGGAGGATCTGCTCCCCAAGATGTTTTTTAGGATAATTTTAGAGTATTTACACAATACATCTGTAGCTGAACAACATGCAAGAGGAAGCAAATTTCTGGTCAAAAATGATACCTAGAAATCTTACTCTTTCCTACCTTGTAATACCACTCAGAAAGATCTCTGGATCAGGATGCTGGTTCCAACATCTGCAGAAATTAACACAGGATGTCTTTTGAGATATACTACATGTCACTTCCCTGGCACATACTTGCCAACTTTTACGGATTATAGTGGATGTGTCCAGTTTGGTATTAAAACACTACTGCTTTGCAAAGTTTCTGCAGTTAATAAAAATGGGAATTTTTACGTATGCATTTTAAACACAAATAATACTAGTTATTGTGACGTACGGATATTTCTAATACACATTAATTCATGTATTAATGTTGTGTTTATGGCAAGGGGCATTCGGGGGCGCCAAAGTTTCAATGATGCAATTTTTAAAGTTGGCAAGTATACAATGAGAGGTCTCTTGAGATTTGATCAATTCCCACAGACCAGGGAAATATTTTGAAAACAATATACACTAGATAGGCCACTTGGAACTATTTCAAATGTTTTACAGAATTATACTAAATATTTGAATCCATTTAATATTTCAAATAAATTATAATAAACAAGAAATTAGAGAAACACAAAAGTTCATAATGACAACAACTGAAATGCAATAAAATGCGCACCATACAAATGATAAAGCACTTGAATAAATTGTAAATAATTTCCTAGATTTTAGAAACATTTAAATTTTTAAACACTTTTTAACATGAAATAAACAAGAAATTAAAGAAACAGCCGTATTATAATCATAAAGAAACTTTGTAAGAGAAGACTAATAAGAGTAATAGAAGTATACATACTTATAAGAGTAATAGAAGTAACATTACAAGCCCACTGCAACACTGCTCTTGTAGAAAACTTTCGCTGAGACGCAACAAATCCGTTCGCTGTTCTTCAGATTACAAAATTTATTTCAGTTCTAGCTAATCTAACCCCAAAAAGCTTTCGGAAAAGAAAATACTACTGTCCTATCCCACTTCAAAAATAAACTTTAAAAAAAAAATGTTTTCCTTCTCAAGCTTTTATACTCACATACTCTCGAAATCAGGGTACTTAAAATCTAGTTCTAGTCCCTCCCGTCAGATAAGCCACACCTTCCATATACTTAAACAGTTCGCGCATGCGTAGTTTCAAAATGGTTCCACGGGATAGAGTTGCGGTAAGACTCTTGTGTCGCCAAGCACTCTAGGAGGCTCCGTGATTTATTTGGCAATGGGGACTCGACCAGACATTACTTACGCAGTGAGTTTGAGAAGCGGCTCAATCCCATGATAGTACTTTACGCAAGTCCAACTTGATTGGCTAGTTTCACGGGCTTGGCTTCACTTGGATATTTCGCCAATCTGATTGTTGCAGTAACCATTTGATTTTGAATATGCGCGTTGTTTCGTAGAAATACAATACTTACACTAGCGCCTCAGCGTACAGCGTAAGTGTCCGACAAGTTGACTCTGATTTGCTCCTCATATATATGTTAAGGGTTACTTATTATTATTATTACCAACTTATATTAAGGGTACTTATACTTTAAAGAGCTTCTTTTGGTAAAGCAACGATGGCCTAATGGCTAAAGTCACCTA
Organism: Metellina segmentata; assembly: GCA_947359465.1. NCBI lineage: Eukaryota > Metazoa > Arthropoda > Arachnida > Araneae > Tetragnathidae > Metellina > Metellina segmentata. The sequence continues at coordinate 71,407,824 of OX375877.1, read as the reverse complement.
CCTTCAGATCAGCTTCGGCAGCGGAGGATGACTTCCGAGTTCGAACCCAGCTGGCGGAAAAATTTTTAGATCCTCCAAACTATTTAAAAAAAATTCCAATTTAATTCCTTTTCATTCTAATTTACTTTTCCTAATTTTTATTACCCTTTTTATATTTTTCCAAGCTTCCGTTGATTTTACATAAATAATCTAAGAACCACTCCTGAACTCACTACCAGCTGATATTTTTCCGCCCCTCTGCCGTCCCCTTTGCTTTAGGATGATGGTGTCGTATCCACCCCCTGGCTTAGGACCATTCTGATGTAACAAAAAGCATACATAAAACACTAACTTATATAATTATTAACTTATATAATAAAAGGATACAATTTTCGGCTCCCACCTCTACCCACCCATAGCCATGGATCTGAAAAGAAAAGAAGAAAGCAGAAAGGAAGAGATAAATCGCCAACAACTATAAACCTTGATGACATACGTATCTAGGTCATGTGATCCGATTAACCAATCAAGTTGAACTTGCGTAAAGTACTATCATGGGATTGAGGCGCCTGTGTGAGTTTGTTAGTTCATAAGTTGGACAACCCCACAGTGACTGATTGGGAAATCGTGCAGATATTAAGATACCTTTGCAATATCATTGGATATTGGCATTGTGTACAATAATGAAGATGATGGTATGATCATGTAACCTCTGAGACGTAAAGGTGTTTCATTTGGCTATTTATCTACGTTTTGGCGCAGATCTCTTTGACTGATAGGAACGGTTTTCGAAAGGTTTTAACATTTTACTTTATTTTTACTGTGGAGAGCGGTCGTTTTTCATACCGCAAAAAAAAAAAAAAAAATATTTAATATGGCATTTATTTATGCATATTTAAAATAGTAATTCTGGTATGGTAACCCAATTTTAGTGCCTGAATTTCTATTATGGTATTAAAAAAATGTGTATTTTAACACCAAGTCCCATCTTTCCTGGTTTTTACTTAGAACAATGGTATCAATTATGTATTTTAAGTGAAAACTACTTTATTAGTCATAATTTAAAACTTAAATAAAGGAATCATTTTTCTGCTTTCTTCTTTTCTTTTCAGATCCATGGCTATGGGTGGGTAGAGGTGGGAGCCGAAAATTGTATCCTTTTATTATATAAGTTAATAATTAGATAAGTTAGTGTTTTATGTATGCTTTTCGTTACATCAGAATGGTCCTAAGCCAGGGGTGGATACGACACCATCATCCTAAAGCAAAGGGGACGACAGAGGGGCGGAAAAATATCAGCTGGTAGTGAGTTCAGGAGTGGTTCTTAGATTATTTATGTAAAATCAACGGTAGCTTGGAAAAATATAAAAAGGGTATTAAAAATTAGGAAAAGTAATTTTGACTCAAAAGAAATTAAATTGGAATTTTTTTTAAATAATTTGGAGGATCTAAAAATTCTTTCCACCAGCTGGATTCGAACTCGTAAAGTTATCCTCCGCTGCCGACGCCAATCTGAAGATAGGTAACTCTAGCCATCAGGCCATCGTTGCTTCACGGAAAATAGCTCTTCAAAAGTATAAGTACCCTTAGTATAAGTTGGCGAGAAATACTACTAACAACAACCATAGAACATATATATGAGGAGCCAATCAGAGTCAACTTGTCGGACACTTACGCTGTACGCTGAGGCGCTAGTCTATTTTTGGGTTCAAGAGTGTATAAGTAAAGATAAAGATATAAACAAGTTTGTTTACCTTTTACGCTGTGTTTAACTAACGTTACTTCAACAGTTTCCAAAATGGATTCGTTTCCGAACACACTTATTGCAATTAGTAACCATTTCATAACTTTAAAAAAGAATGATATTTTTCTTCCAGCAAACCTCTTTATAAAATATCCGATATTTTCATATTTATGTAAATATCTCGATATTTTCCAACCTTGGTTTAGTAAAAAAAAAACTTTCATTTGAAAGGAATTACGGGTGTATATGTTGTCAAAAATACCAGAAACTCATCTAATTAATTCATCGTTTGCATTAAAACTTCCAGAAAATTGGTTTTAAAATAAGTATCTGATTTTAAAAAGAACTTGTAAACAATTGGATTCATGAAATTATTATCATAGTAGGCTGTTGAAGTAGAGTTTTAAATTTCAGTTTTAATTAAATTAACATAACTTTGCAGATAAACTGATTTAATTGTAAAAGAATGAGTTCTTCGGTTAATATTTAGTTCTTTTTCTACTAGAATTTTTTCTTAAAGGTTATTTTTAATTCATGGTTATAAAAACAAATGTTTTATACTGATCAGTTATATTAAATATTTTAAATTAAAATGAATCTTTGTGGTTATTTTATTGCATTATATAAAAAGTTAAAAACATTATTTATATCCAAATATGCAAAAATAATAAGGCAGCTGAATGAAGGAGCATAACCCCAAGGTGTAGGGCTAAAATAGGAGAAATTATTTTTTTTACTATTAACCATAAGAAATCCAACCCTCAGAGTTGATACTTTTTAAATGTTAACGTTTCAAGTTAGGAGAAGCTTAGCATATTTTTGTTTCTTTCAATCAAATATTTCTCAAACGAGAATGTCGGAGCCTTTGCTTGATTCGAGCCACATCATTTTAAGTGGTCAGATCTACTGTGGGAAATAGCACCTGTGTGTGCTCATCCCAGCATTTTTATAAATACCAACATGCTTTGTGATGTTATCTTCTACCATTTAGGTTTTAATATTGATATGTTTTTTTAACTAATAAATATCTGAACCACCAACCAGACGAGAAACAAAATTCCAGTAATTGTAATAAAACATAAAAAGTTTCTTAAAGTTTAATGTTTTTATAGAGTAAGTTATGGATTTTTTGCTTATGTTGATATTATGTAAAATGAAGCTCAATGTTTAGATATACAAAAATAAATTTTTTATCTGATATAAGGGCGAATTTTAAGAATTGAAACGAAAAGCTTGATACTTGGAATGATTATTGCACATGACATGGGAAATGACAGATGGTATTATGGTAGAGAAGAAAATAAAATACTAGTAAACTTAAGTAAAATTACAGTATACTCTCAATATCTTGAAGTCAGAGGGACGCAATATTGAGATAATAAGGTCAAATAAAACATTAAAAAAATTAAGTCATCACAATTAAATTAGTCTAAATCATAGACGTAAAAAGGGGGGGGGTTCTAATAACCCCCCTGTCCGTTGAGAATTTTTTTCACAAATCACTCCTTTATTAATACCTATGCTTAAATTGTTCATAATACAATTACTCATTGTGTTACTTGCATAATTAATTAATGATATCAATGAAACAATGGTACACATTACCTTTTTTAACATCTTGTAAACAGTTATTTACTTGCAGACACCTACACATCCATTTAGAGGGTTTTATGCAAAATGACTCTTTTGAGAGGGTCACTTTAAAACTTTAGTAGTAAACGTTAAGCACCCTCACCACTTCCCGACATACGTGTAACCAGGAGGCTTGGGGGTTCAACACCCCATAAACTAAGAAAAACTTTGCAAGTGTTTTTTTTTTTTTTTAATCAATTTTTTTTAATCAATTCTTTTTTTAAAATAACTCAAATTATTCATATTAGAATTCATCAATTTTACTTGTGTTAATATTTTTTTTTAATTACATTGAGGAATGGGTCGTATTGACCATTTCCCTTCGTGCAGACCAATATAAACCAGACTTGTGTAAATAATAAAGGATTTCAATGAAACAGTGGTACATTATGAAAACATTGGCATAACCAAAGGAGTGTTGGTTCAACCCCCCCTTCCCCTTCACTTAAGAATTTTGTTTCACAAATCTAAGTTTTTTTTTCACAAATAACTAATTTATTAATATTTAAATTGTTCATAGCACAATTCATCATTGTTTTACTTATGTAATTGGTAACTGATATCAAGGAAACAATGGTTCATTAGCTGTAGCTTTTAATATTTACAATGTATAATTGTTATAAGAATATAAGCAATGCCGGAACGCTCCACTACACTCAATTACAGTGGTAGTTTGAACTACTATTTCTTAATAACTAAAAAGTGCTCATAGAAATAATCTTTATTAACACAGAATTTTATATGTTATAGATAGAGAAAAATTTTCAAATGAAAATCACACGTAATTGAAGTAAAAAAAAAAGGTCTAGTTCTACGCTCTATGTAACCTCTTCACAACCAACCATATAAAAAAAAATTTCTTCTGATAAAAATTATGAACTACTTCAACCACGGGTCTCAACTATACTGAAAGCCTAATAATTTTTAAATGATAAGATATTGCTGAAAAACTCATGTTTCTGTACAATGCTCTATTATTATCACTTTATAAGCCCAATTAAAATAGGTTAGAAACACAAAGTATATTTTTTTCATGTGATATTGTATCTTGGGAAGCGCCTTTTCATATACATAGGTACATTATTATTACAAAACATAAATTTTGTATATAATATATCATTAGCACTAAAATAACACAATATGTGTAGGAAATAAGACGTAATACAATTTTTATGATCCCTATTTCATAATGCAAAGGATTTATGGATCCCTTTTTTGAACAGAATACAGATTAATATTATGTGCAATTTAGTGTTAATATATGTATCTGGCATCTCCTTTTCTTTTGTAGTCCAGTAAAATTTATGTGAACAGTAAGACGTGCTGTTCTTATCATCTTACTTTCTATTTATTAAATCCCGAATTCAACTAGCTATCACTTTATTTCATTAATATTGCAACAGGTTATGGGTTTTAGCGACGTTCAACTGCGCAGATAAAGTAACGATGGCTCTATATTTCAGTTCACCATTTCTTCTGGACTGTGTGTAGACGACTGTGTATCAATAGCTTTTCTTTTTGTCACACACTTTGGTACATTCAGTAATATTTTTATTCATGCCCGGCCAAGAAGTGAAATTGCATAACAATCAGCAGTTGCCTGTTTGCTTTATTTGGCAATGGGGACTCGACCAGATATTGCTTACGCAGTGAGTTTGGTATTTCATAAGTTGGACAACCCCACAGAGACTGATTGGGAAATCGTGCAGACATTAAGATACCTTTGCAAGATCATTGGATATGGGTATTGTGTACAATAATGAAGATGACAGAAGTCCGATGTTGTTTAGTGATGCAGATAACAGCTGTGCAGAAACACTCAGGTCTCGCAGAGGTGTAGTTTCTTTCTACGGTGGACGTGCAATTACATGTGAAGCAAACTACAGGAGACCATATCCAATTCAACGACAGAGGCAGAGTTCATGGCATGCTGGCAGGTTTTGAAATGTAAACAGTTCTTGGAAAGCATGGATAAATTGACCTTGAACATGTGATGCAGCAGATATACAAAGAGCTCTTGAAATGCATGATGGAAGGAAAGCAGAGATAAACTGTTACCTGGAACATGTGATTCAGGCAGCTTTTGAAATGTAAACAACTCTTAAAAAGCATGATGGAAGGAAAGCAGGAATAAACTGTGACCACAAACCTGTGATGCAGGCAGGTTTTGAAATTCAAACAGTCCTTGAAAAGCATAGATAAACTGACCATGAACATATGATGCAGGTGGATTTTGAATTGTAAACAGTTCTTGAAAAGCATCATGGAGGGAAAGTATGGATAAACTGCGATCACGAACATGTGATGCAGGCAGGTTTTGATATGTAAAAAGTTCTTGAGTAAACTTAGAGATAATTTGTGGCTTGTTCCATTTCATTCTTTAAAGCTTGTCAGACTGCAAATTGGGCACGTCACAATATTTTAACCAGCTTTGGTGACTGCAGATGATGCAACGCGAAATTGCCCTTGAAAGCTGAAACATTCCAGAACTTGTCTTGAAAGACTTGCAGCGAATCGAACAGATGTGATCGGAATCCATCACAAAACGTTGTTTGGAAAAATCACCAAATACAATCGTGCTCGAAACAAACTATACTAAATGTGATAACGGTAAAAAAAAAATAAAGAGCTAATATATTAGGCCAATCGTATCGCACTCGGGAAAACTTTTAAACTGATATAATAAATAACACTTTGACTTAAAACATCCGTAGTTACTTATTTTACTTATAAACTCTCGAACTTGCACGTATTATCAGTTAACCGTGTCTCCATCCGCTTGTCTTGTTTATTTACATCCGTAGTTACTTATTTTACTTATATACTCTCGGACCCAAAAATAGAGGGAAAATCACGTGACCTTTTCAACCAATGAGATGAGGTTGGCTCGATGGATCAAGCTGTCCTGAACGTCTTTTGATTCCGATCACATCTGTTCGATTTGCTGCAAGTCTTTCAAACAAGAGTCTACAGCCAGGGTAATCCATCTAGCCGAGTCTCCTCTGATTGGTTGAAAATCACGCTTTCGTGGGCCTCAGTTTCAAAGTTCACTGCGTTCGAGAGTACACAACTAGCTGAAATGTAAACAAAGATGTTTACCTTTTATCTTCCCATTTCAACGATAGAAATCATGCAAGAAATCGAAAAAATGACTCCCCAAATGTTGAATTAAACATACGATGTGCTTAAAATCAGTATATTTGCAGATGACTTAAAAATATGGGGGACAGTGGATACCAAGTTACAGATAGAAAATTTACAAGGGGATTTTGATAAGATATCCGAATGGGCTGTAAAATGGGGTATGTCATTTAATGTAGGGAAATGTCAAGTTCTGCATATGGGTTACAGGAACTGTGGAGCCGAGTACAGGCTGCAGGGAGTAAAGGTAAAGGAGGGAGAAACAGTCAAGGATCTTGGGGTGATAATTCACAGGGATTTTAAAATGGGTCATCAATGTTCAGCTGCGGGTAAAAAGGCTAATAGGTTACTGGGGTATATTAAAAAGACTGTAACTTCAAGGGATAAGAATATAATCTTGCCGTTATATAAGGGTTTAGTAAGACCACATCTAGAATATGCTGTACAATTCTGGTCTCCATATATGAGAAAGGACATAGAATCAATTGAAAGGGTTCAGCACAGAGCTACAAAAATAATAAAGGGGCTAGCAAATTTCGACTATAATGAACGTTTAAGTAAGCTCAACATGTATACACTGGAAAGAAGAATTGCCAAATAAAGCAAACAGGCAACTGCTGATTGTTATGCAATTTCACTTCTTTACCGGGCATGAATAAAAATATTACTGAATGTACCAAAGTGTGTGACAAAAAGAAAAGCTATTGATACACAGTCGTCTACACACAGTCCAGAAGAAATGGTGAACTGAAATATGTCGTCAGAGCCATCGTTACTTTATCTGCGCAGTTGAACGTCGCTAAAACCCATAACCTGTTGCAATATTAATGAAATAAAGTGATAGCTAGTTGAATTCGGGATTTAATAAATAGAAAGTAAGATAATAAGAACAGCACGTCTTACTGTTCACATAAATTTTACTAGAATACAAAAAAAAGGAGATGCCAGATACATATAACACTAAATTGCACATAATATTAATCTGTATTCTGTTCAAAAAAGGGATCCATAAATCCTTTGCATCATGAAAAATATGTTTCATGAAATAGGGTTCATAAAGTTGTATTATGTCTTATTTGCTAGATATTGTGTTATTTTAGTACTAATGATATATTATGTACAAAATTTATGTTTTGTAGCAATAAATGTACCTATGTATATGAAAAGGCACTTCCCAAGATACAATATCACATGAAAAAAATGTACTTTGTGTTTCTAACCTATTTTAATTGGGCTTATAAAGTGATAATAATAGAGCATTGTACAAAAACATGAGTTCTTCAGCAATATCTTATCATTTAAAAATTATCAGGCTTTCAGCATAGTTGAGACCCAAGGTTGAAGTATTTCATAATTTTTATCAGAAGAAAGAAGAAAAAAAAAATTGTATATGGTTGGTTGTGAAGAGGTTAGATAGAGGGTAGAACTAGACTTTTTTTTTTAACTTCAATTGCGTGTGATTGTCATTTGAAAATTTTTCTTTATCTACAACATATAAAATTCTGTTTTAATAAAGATTATTTCTATGAGTACTTTTCAGTTATGAAGAAATAGGAGTTCAAACTACCACTATAATTGAGTGTAGTGGAGCGTTCCGGCATTGCTTATTTTCCTATAACAATCATACATTGTAAATATAAAAAGCTACAGCTAATGAACCATTCCTTGATATCAGTTATCAATTACATAAGTAAAACAATGATGAATTATGCTATAAACAATTTTAGTATTAATAAATTAGTTATTTGTAAAAAAAATCTTATATGTGAAACAAAATTCTTAACTGAATGTAAGGTTTGAACCACCACTCCTTTGGTTATGCCAATGTTTTCATACAGCTAATGTACCACTGTTTCATTGAAATCCTTTACTATTTACACAAGTCTGGTTTATATTGGGCTGCATGAAGGGAAATGGTCAATACGACCCATTTTTCAACGTAATTTTTAAAAAATATTTACACAGGTAAAATTGATGAATTTTACTGTGAATAATTTGAGTTATTTTTAATAAAGTATTGATTAAAAAAAAAACACTTGCAAAGTTTTTCTTAGCTGATGGGGTGTTGAACCCCCAAGCCTCCTGGTTACACGTATGTCGGGAAGTGGTGACAGTGCTTAACGTTTACTACTAAAGTTTTAAAACGACCCTCTCAAAAGAGTCATTTTACATAAAAAAAACCAAAGGGATGTGTAGGTGTCTGCAAGTAAATAATTGTTTACAAGATGTTTAAAAAGCTAATGTGGACCATTGTTTCATTGATATCATTAATTAATTATGCAAGTAACACAGTTATTAATTGTATTATGAACAATTTAAGTATAGGTATTAATAAAGGAGTGATTTGTTAAAAATTCTCAATGGACAGTGGGGTTATTAGAACTCCCCCTTTTTACGCCTATGATTTAGACTGATTCTATTGTGATGACTTAATTTTTTTATGTTTTATTTGACCTTGTTATCTCAATATTGCGTCCCTCTGACTTCAAGATATTGAGAGTATACTGTAATTTTACTTAAGTTTACTAGTATTTTATTTTCTTCTCTACCATAATATCATGTGCAACAATCATTCCAAGTGTCAAGCTTTTCGTTTCAATTCTTAAAATCCGCCCTTATATCAGATAAAAAAAATTATTTTTGTATATCTAAACATTGAGCTTTATTTTACATACTAACATCAACATAAGCAAAAAATCCATAACTTATTCTATAAAAACATTTAACTTCAAGAAACTTTTTATGTTTTATTACAATTACTGGAATTTTGTTTCTTGTCTGGTTGGTGGTTCAGATATTTATTAGTTGAAAAAACATATCAATATTAAAACCTAAATGGTAGAAGATAACATCACAGAGTATGTTGGTATTTATAAAAATGCTGGGATGAGCACACACAGGTGCTATTTCCCACAGTAGATCTGACCACTTAAAATGATGTGGCTCGAATCAACCAAAGGCTCCGACATTCTCGTTTGAGAAATATTTGATTGAAAGAAACAAAAATATGCTAAGCTTCTCCTAACTTGCAACGTTAACATTTAAAAAGTATCAACTCTGAGGGTTGGATTTGTTATGGTTAATAGTAAAAATAATAATTTCTCCTATTTTAGCCCTACATCTTGGGGTTATTGCTCCTTCATTCAGCTGCCTTATTATTTTTGCATATTTTGATATAAATAATGGTTTTTAACTTTTTATATAATGCAATAAAATAACCACAAAGATTCATTTTAATGTAAAATATTTAATATAACTGATTAGTATAAAACATTTGTTTTTATAACCATGAATTAAAATAAAATAACCTTTGAGAAAAAATTCTAGTAGAAGAAGAACTAAATATTAACCAAAGAACTCATTCTTTTACAATTAAATCAGTTTGTCTGCAAAATTATTTTTATTTTAATTGAAACTGAAATTTAAAATTCTATTTCAACAGCATACTATGTTAACAATTTCATGAATCAAATTGTTTACCAGTTCTTTTTAAAATCAGATACTTATTTTAAAACCAATTTTCTGGAAGTTTTAATGCAAACGATGAATTAATTGATGAGTTTCTGATATTTTTGACAACATCCACCAGTAATTCCTTTCAAATGAAAGTTTTTTTTTACCAAACCAAGGTTGGAAAATATCGAGATATTTACATAGGTCCACCTTTACATAAATATAGAAATATCGAATATTTTATAAAGAGGTTTGCTGGAAGAAAAATATCTTTCTTTTTTGAAGTTATGAAATGGTTACTAATTGCAATAAGTGTGTTCGTAAACGAATCGGTTAACTGTGTTTCCATACGCTTGTCATGTTTACAATCATCCGTTGTTACACTTTCATCTGCCGCCAGTAATGAACCCTGATGATCTGATTGGTCCACGTGACATGGCAGTAGATTTTGGCGATATCACTAATTTTTTCGACATTCTAGATCTGTCGCCAATTAAATAAGCAACCCTTATAAAGTAGGAAAGTTTCTTTTGGGTGCGAAATGCAGCGCCTAGGGCCACACTAGGTTGCTATAGAATTTCGGAGGTTGCTATAGATTTCGCCGTCTTGGCTCAAAAAATTTTTTGGCATGGGAGCCAACTCAGTTTAAGCCAAGTTTGGAATGCATTGTAGTAAAAAATCACGCCAGTCGCTTACGAAATACGAACCACACCAATAATTAAAACCTTCATAGTTGCACTACAATTTTTGGACAATTTACAGACAGAAAGAGCAATTAAGAGAAGGGCATAGAAACTAGTCAAAGAAAACAATCAAAAAAGACTGCAGCACAAATGCAATCATAGTCATAGTCATAGTCATATAGAGTGGGGAGGTCAGGAAAGCCCTAGGTGCTGATTCCACTAGGGAATATTGCACCAAACCCCATTGTTTTTCGATATTCCTGTCAGAGAAAGCCAGATTCCTTGAGAAAGGCCAAAAGGCTTTTGACAGGTTCTTCGTGAATTGTATCAAGTTCTGTTCCAAGACCTAGACTTGAGTGCCTTATGTGAAGCAGGGCTTCGCATTCAAAAAGTATGTGGCGGGCAGTTTCCTCCACCATATTGCATTTTCTGCAGAGGTTCTTCTTTAAAGATTCCCATCCCATGAAGGTGTTTTCTTAGGTGATAGTGGCCCGTGAGAAATCCAACTATCACCCTCATCTTACCCCTGCTAAGACGAAGGATCTGAGATGATGTTTTCATAGAAGGTTCTTGAATCATAAGCCTTGCATGTTTTTGATCGGTGGTTTGCTTCCACTTTTTTGTAGTTTCTTTAAGCATTCTTTCTCCTATCACCCTTTTTGCGGTAGTCTTAGAGATCCCGCAAAAAGGCTCAGGGCTTAAAGGTAGGTCTGCAGTCCCCAGTTTGGCTAACTTATCTGCATTTTCGTTTCCTTCTACACCAGTATGCCCTGGTACCCAAGTAAGAAAGATCCTATTATGGGTCCCCAAGTCATGTAGAAGGTTCCTACATTCCCAAACAAGTTTGGAGCTTATTTGGAATGAGTTTATTGCCTTTAAGGCTGCTTGACTGTCACTGAATATGTAGATTTTCCTATTTGAGTAGGATCTTCTAGAACATTCTTGTAGACAGTAGATGATAGCAAGCAGTTCCGCTTGAAATACTGTGGCATGTTTTCCTAATTTTCGGGAAATCCTTGCCTTAGGTCTGACTTCACAGATTCCAGCACCTGCCTTTTCGTTTTGTCTGGAGCCATCTGTGTACCACACAATGTCTCCATTTGTGAGCTTGTAGTTTTCCTCTTTCCATTCCTCTCTTAGGTCAATAAGTACCTCAAAGGGTCTTTGAAAGAGGAATCTTGTCTCCATGATGTCAGAGGGCATCAAAAGTATAGGGTCAAAGAATTTTTGGTTAATACTGGTGTGGGACTTTTGGCTGGCAAAATCCATCCACAGTCCAGCGTTTTCCAGTCTGTAGGAACTTCTTCTAGCAGCACCGCTGATAAAGATATCAAGTGGGACGACAGATAGAATAATTTCCATGGCTCTGGTGGGAGTGGAGGACATAGCACCTGTTATACTCAGGCAGGCAGCTCTTTGAAGACTGTCTAGCTTGGTCTTAACAGTCAATTGTTCCGTCTTTTTCCACCAGACCACAGCCGCATAGGTCACAATGGGTCTAATAGCCATAGTGTATAGCCAATAGGTCATCTTTGGCCTTAGACCCCATGATTTACCAAGAACTCTTCTACATCGTAGAAGTCCAACTTTTGCTTGTTTAATTTTACTTTTCAAATGCTGATTCCAGGTTAATTTAGTGTCCAGTATAACTCCCAGATATTTAACCTCGCTCAGCATATTTACTTTTTCCCCTAGTAGGGTAGGTATATCACTTTTGTCAATGCAGGTTCTTCTTCGTGTAAATGGGACAAGAGTAGTCTTTTGAGGATTTACTCTAAAATTCTTTTCACAGCACCATCTTGCGATTCTGTTCAGGGTCCCCTGCATGATATTTATCACCGTTTTCTCATCCATGCCCGATATGTAGACGACAATGTCATCTGCATATCCCTGGGCATAAATGCCGCTTTGATTGAGGTCTGCAATTAGGTCATCAACCACCAGATTCCACAACAGAGGGGAGAGAACTCCTCCCTGAGGGCAGCCTCTAGTGGGTCTAGCCTGAAGTGTTGCCCCAAACAACTCTGTTGTAATAATTCTGTCTGCTAACAAGGAGTTTATCCATTTGCAGACCTGTGGTTCAATAGCTCTGCTGGCAGCAGCAGCAGCAGCGATTGAGTTAAAAGAGGTATTATCGAAAGCACCCTCAATATCAAGGAAAGCTGCCAAAGCCATTTCCTTGCACTCCAGGGTCTTCTCAATCTTTACAACCAAGTGTTGCAAAGCCACCTCTGTAGATTTACCGGGTTGATAGGCAAATTGGTTTTTGTCTATCTGTGTTGAGCTAGTCTAGCTCTTGAATATATCCCCAGACCATGGAGAAAGGCAAGGGTAGTCTTTCTGCCCAAACCTGGAAAAAGCCAATATGACCAGGCTAAGAACTTTCGTCCTATCAGTCTATCATCTTTCATACTTAAGTGTATGGAAAAAATAATTGATAGACACATTAGGGATGTAATGAGGAGTACCAGACCTCTTCACAAATGCAATCACTCAATTTTTAAAATGCAAAATGAACTCATAAAATAATTCAACAAAGAGTAAAAATCACGAAAGCGAACAATGGAAACACAACGAGCGAAAAGCAAACAGAAAAAAATATTTGTGAACTGACATACACAAGACATACAAAAATGAATATCACAAACAAAATAACTTTTAAAATAACAAAATATATTATGTAAGAAAAAGGATAAACGATTCCAGGGCTTCCAGGCAAGCTTCGCGATATCAAGGAGCGTAATCAAATCCACAAACAGGCACCGATCCTTCGTATTTCGTAAGCGACTGGCGTGATTTTCCACTACAATGCATTCCAAACTTGGCTTAAACTGAGTTGGCTCCCATGCAAAAAAAATTTTTGAGCCAAAACGGCGAAATCTATAGCAACCTCCGAAATTCTATAGCAACCCAGTGTGCCCCTAGGCGCTGCATTTCGCACCCAAAAGAAACTTTTAAAAAACCAGGTTTATTCCCGGGAATAAACCAGGTTTTTTCCAGCCTTTACATCTCTACTTTTTTGTAATATCACCTCTATGTATCATACCTATAGCTTTCGTTGATCTTCCAACTTGGTTGCCATGACTCCAACTGTAACCGTATTTTTACTTCTGTTGGTGTCATCTGTGTCGATTTTTACAGAAGCGTCTCAATCTCATGATAGTACCTTACGCAAGTCCAACTTGATTGGCTAGTTTCACGGGCTTGGCTTCACTTGGATATCTCGCCAATCTGATTGTTGCAGTAACCATTTTATTTTGAATATGCGCGTTGTTTCGTAGAAATACAATACATACACTAGCGCCTCAGCGTAAGTGTCCGACAAGTTGACTCTGATTTGCTCCTCATTTTCATATATATGTTGTATGGTTGTTGTTAGTAGTATTTCTTGCAAACTTATATTAAAGGGTACTTATACTTTAAAGAGCTTCTTTTCGTGAAGCAACGATGGCCTAACGGCTAAAGTCACCCACATTCAGATTAGCGTCGGCAGCGGAGGATGACTACCCCAGTTCGAACCCAGCTGGAGGAAAACTTTTTAGATCCTCCAAATTATTTTTAAAAAATTCAAATTTAATTCCTTTTCATTCTAATTTACTTTTCCCAATTTTTAATACCCTTTTTATATTTTTCCAAGCTTCCGTTGATTTTACATAAATAATCTAAGAACCACTCCTGAACTCACTACCAAATGATATTTTTCCGCCCCTCTGCCGTCCCCTTTGCTTTAGGATGATTGTGTCGTATCCACCGCTGGCTTAGGACCATTCTGATGTAACAAAAAGCATACATAAAACACTAACTTATATAATTATTAACTTTTTTATAAAAGGATACAATTTTCGGCTCCCACCTCTACCCACCCATAGCCATGGGTCTGAAAAGAAAAGAAGAAAGCACAAAGGAAGTGATAAATCGCCAACAGAAGAATTCTCATGACTACGTATCTAGGTCATGTGATCCGATTAGCCAATCAAGTTGGACTTGCGTAAAGTCCTATCATAGGATTGAGGCGCCTGTATTTTTACTAGACGTTGGAGAGAACTAGAGTGCCTATATAATAAGAGTGGCGACATACGGGAAACACTTTCTGATTGGCTTAGATACCTTTTCTACCGCCCGAGGCGGTCTTTTCCTAGGTCCCGTAGACTTAACATGGGAACTTTTTGTGTGTTAGAGAAAAAAGTATGTATATTAAATTAAAAAGAAAACATAGCTTATTCATGTTCAATTTCGTGTTCTAGAATGTTTATTTATTATTATTTTAGTCTTTTGTCAGTATAAATTTGAAGACTTTTTAAGTAAATAGCTTTTTTTGAACAACATGGTGTTTCTCGCAATCTATATTAGCGCGTTGTCCAATCCATCTCATCAATTACGCACGTAATTGAGCGTTTATATGATTCATTTATTCCGAATGTATCCATATTATAACAATCATATGCTTTTTGTTCTTATTGAAATGAAAAATAAATTCGACCAGCAACCTTCTTTGAGACGATTCTGGTAGAAAAATGGCTGCCGCGCATGCGCATTGGGTCAAATTTGGTCCTTTGTCGCCACTCTTATTATATAGGCACTCTAGAGAGAACTGATGCTCAATTATTCTTCGACTCTTCGGGCATGCGCAGAAATACCAGAACGCTGGCTTCTTTGTTGACAAACAAATCAAAAACGAAAGTCGGTATTGGTTTCTTTGTTGACAAAAAAAAACGCTAGCCTAGTAATTCAAAAACGAGAGTCGGTTTACCTCAAGATGAATGAAGAAAGTGATTTCACTGAAAGTGAAATAAATGAAGATGAATTCGTTGGTGCGTCAGTATCCAAAAAATATAATTGCAGGTTATGCGATAGCACTTTTTCCTCTGCAAGTAATCGACGGCGACACGAGACAAAATTGCATCAATTTTATCCCACGCATAACAAAACGTATAATTGTAGAGTGTGTAGCCATGCGTTTACAACTATCAGTAATCGTCGTAGACATGAAATAAACAAACATAATTTTAATCCTGAAACTAAACAAGTTTTAAAATGTTCAGAATGTTTACTTGATTTTAGCACCAAAAAAGACATCATGGCACACATTTCAAACAACCACACAGATATTGCATTAAAAATAGAAAAGATGCAGTTTAAAAACAAGGAAGAATTTGAAAGTTGGAAAATAAAATTAGAGAAAGAAACAGCGTCCTGGTTTGTTTTCAAAAGATCAAATAAAAATAAAGATCATTCAGTAAAAGAATATTTATGTCATCGAAGTGGCTCATTTAAAGGCAAGTGCAAAGAAGAAGAACGACAAAGGCACTTAAAATTTTCTGGCAGAAACAAATCTGGATTTTTTTGTCCTGCAAGTATGACAGTCAGGGAGGGTCCTGTCATTTATGTATCATTTGTGTCCACTCATATTGGGCACCTATGTGAAGTGGGGTATCTGCCGTTATCCTTGCCGGAAAAAAATGAAATAGCTGGCCTAATGGCAACTGGGGTACCAATTCCTATGATCATGGATAAAATTGCACTCACAGCTTCACCAACAAAAAGACTTGCTTCGACGTTTTGTGTATTAAGAAAGGTATTCGTGAAGCTGAAGATTCCATAATTAATGAAAGTACTGAACTGATAATTAATGTATCAGCTAATACAGCAGCTTCTGAACTGGAAAAAACAGCCATATCTAATGAAATGAGAAAGCAGCAAGTTACTGAAAACTTGAAAGAAGGTGCTAAGGCTGCACTGTTGGGCTTCATTCCTAAATTGGATCATTTCACTTCAGAGGCTCAGTACAAAGAGATTATAAAAACCATGTCAGTCTTGGAAAATAAATGTATGGCACTTGCCACAGTAGAAAAACAGTTGCCTCCTGTTGTTTCACATTTTGCCCCTACAAAAAACATAGAATGCCAACGGTATTTTCCATTAAAGAAAAAGAAAAAAATTGAAACACGTAATATATTACTAGAAGAGGAAATTCTAGCCAAGTTACTATCAAAACAAAATTAATCATTGCCTATTGTTTATATGTATTATCTTTTTAATATAACCATTATAACTCTTTGCATTTCTATCTGGTGTTTTTATCTTTTATCCTAAAAAATCATGATTGCCATTTTTTAAATGGATTACATTGAGTCCTATAGAATACATTTCATTGTGTTTATTGTATGATAAAAAAACATTATATTTTGAGGGCATGCATCAGTAGTTAACTTTTGTTTACATTTTAATGTGTTATTAAATTTAATAGACATACATATAAAATGTATTCAAATAATTTTTAGTTATCTTTATTATTAAAGAAAGGCATATTTAATTAATTTTTATTACAATGTCACACCCGCAACGAAAAAGTGATATTTATATATCACATAAAATTGCATGAACTGTTTGTAATAAAAAGTTTACTAAGATATATTAAACTACACACAAATAATTATTTGATAAAAAAATTTTAAAACTTAAAAGTATCTTGTTTTAATAAATTAAAAGTAAATATACGTACAAATAATCATTTTAGAATACATTAATTGCATTACAATCAAGTACACATTATCACAATTTTGTAAATAACAGAAAATAGAGAACTCAAGTTGTTGCATGAACATTTAGGTACTATTGTAACTTCTTAACTGTTTCTCATGAATCTGTTTTCTTTTTTTAATATTTCGTATTGAAATAAAGTACTTTTATGGGGCAAAAGTTTTATCATATACAGATGGTAAAGTTTTCAGGAAAATAATAACATATTCTAAGTAATGTCATAATAGATTTTATTGAATTCTGTGAGATTGGATATCATAATTTTTATCTTTAAGTCTTAAGACAAAAAAAATTTCAATGTCTCAAATTTATGAATGAATATATATTGATTTGATACATTTTAAGATGTATCCAATTAATGTGCATGCATAAACTTTAGACTTGAAAATTTTGGTACATTTTAAAATTTAAATAGATTAAAGTTTGTTAACAAAATGTAATTAAACATAAAACATGAGAAAAAACGATGGAACTGAAATTAGAATCCCAAATCCTGTTGTATATTGAATAATAAGTAAAAATAATATAGTGAGAATAAAAAAAAATGACATTAAATCTACAAAATACATCAGCAAAAGGAAACTAAGAAATTAAAGCTACAAAAACAATAAAATGAAAAGTGGAGAGGGAGATGTATTGCAAAAATGAATTAATTTAAACAGTAACAACATGTACAAATTATTTTTTTAAAAAGAAATAAAATACTGAGCAACTTGTACTAAAGTAAATAAAAGTTAACTATTAAAATACACAAAAATTATAACTGAGAGTTTAAAATCTATTAGCTGCCAGCAAATGGAAATTGTGCAAATGTCGCACCCATAACTATGGATTGGACGTAATATCTACTCAAATTATACTATTTAAAAGCATTAAGGAACATAATGTCTTTGAATCTATAATGCAGCTTTCTGAATTTTTGTTGCACAGTCTCTTAATTATTTCACAGAAAGTCAATTTAAAAAAAAAGTCATGTTAATAAATTAATATTATAAAAATACAATGAAGAGTTTTTCAATTCATTAATTTTTGTTTCTTTGTAAGAAAAAAAGAGTTGAATCCCTCAAGATCTTATTTTTCATAATGAAATTTGGGATTTATATTTAACAAAAGATAAAGAAAAATATTAAGCAGCTATATGTTATACTCTCAAAATATTTTACTTAAGTATTGCTTAAACAACATTAAATAGTCTTTATGGCTCTTTAATAAATTACTGAAACAAAAAATTATTTATTTATTTTATACCCTTATATTTGAATTTAAAAAAGTATTATAAAAACATGTCAGTAAACTGCAAGAAATTTAATTCTTCACCTTAGAATAAAATTAGTTCAAGTTATTAAAAACGATTCTCGCAGAATAAAAATAATTTTGGTTTTAAATTAATCTGATATTGCGTATTTGAGCGAGGTAGTAGTACTTGAAACTGATAGATGGCGCTACGAGTCTTTATACAACAGGTTTCATACTAGGAAAACTTTTTGAGGGATAATAGCGCACAAAGACAACAGTGGACTGCGGAGTGACAGTGTTGCCTGTTTGCTATTTGGTGCTTTTATCGCTTAGGTGATTTTACAGAACGCCAAGTGGACCTAGGAGTGATGGTCGGAACCGGTTTAAGCTGGTTCTTAGAATCTCGTCATCTTCCCGGTCGAAGGTGTTTCCATGGATGGACATGATGCTTTTCAACCTTCTTTTTTCTGTTCGTCACACTGCTTAAAATTCATTGTGAATTGAATCAGCATTTCAAACTCATTTCAAAAGGCATGCCTTGACAAGATATATGTTGCTAAAGAACTAAAAGATATTCAAACTTAATTTACTTTCGAGTGTAAAGATGAAAAGTGTTTTTCTCTAAAGGCGTAAATTTTTATTCAAGAAAAATAAAGCCAATTTTTATTTATTCGCCGTATTCGAAAACTGATTTATTTAAAAAAACAGATAGTGGTCCAAGATTTGAGTGATGTCATTCTTGAATACCAATCATAGTTTTTAAAAAAGAGAAAATAAACATTTTTGAATTGTGTTTCACTGCATTTCAAGTTATCCTGAGCATATGTGCTTGTTTTTTCTATCATTCATGAATAAGCTGTGTGTTCTGCATACTATATTGAGATATACTTTATTTAAATAGTTAGAAGTATCTAGGTTATAAGAAAAGAAATCAGTTTTGTAAGCAATTGGAAAAAATCATTGAAAGGTGCTTGGTGAAAGGAGTACTTTGAGAAGATCAAATGATTTAGAGAAAGTTTTGTTTGATGATATTTGCTCGAAGGCAGCTTATTCCTCAGAACGGCCCTGGTTTTAATTATTTATACTTGTTTAGTACGATAACCATAACATGAAGTGGTATTTTTAATCGCATCGCACTAAGCGGTATTTTTAATCGCACAAAGAGTAATACAGCGGACTATTGGCGACGGTCCGGGATGAACGCAAGAAGAGAAAGATCCGAGGACAACGCCACGTAGTTTTGAACCACGGTCAGATGACGAGGTCACAGCTGGCACCTCACTTTCCAAACCTCCACACCTCTACGTGAGGCCTCGATAGATTTAACGTGCACCAGCCCCCTTTGTACATGACGCTCTTTGGTTGGATTCGAACTCGCAATTACATAAAGTGGAGTTAAAATGCAAAAATATCTCAGGACAGGCAGCCTTTACAAGAATATTAAGATTTTTTTCAATATTTAAACATTTGAGTTACCACACCAATACAATTACCGCACATGTGTTTGACATACCTAAATTTTTGCTGTCGTTTTTGTGTTTAAATTTGTCTAGTTCCATCCAAAAAATCGTAATTATGCATAACTAACTCAGCAGAAATATCCTTTTCATAACCGACGAACTTTCTTTGAATTTATATTACACATGACAACACACATTGCACAAATATATCATGTTATAAAAAAAATGTCACGCAAGTTTGCATTCCACTCAAGCTCCAAGAACAAATCTGATCACTTGATTCTTTTCGGAAACCACTTTAAGGCTTTTATATTTAAAGCAAAAATTGAGTGGAATATCTGGTAATCAGATGATTATAAAAGTGCTTGAATTTTAAAATATTTAAAAAGTAAGTATTATAGATAAATTTTCCCCTAAAAATCGTAATTTTTTTCAGAATTATTAAACTTGGTCTTGTTCAAATCACATTAATTCGCAACCTTGATTTTTCAAGTTTTCAATTAATTGTTTTTTGAATAAATTGAATACATCACCTTAAATTGTGACACTAAACAATTTATTAGGATTCCCAAATAAAAAGGCAAGTTCATTTACCAAGTGCTATACTGTCAATATTGGAGATTGAGGCACCTTCGGGGCCAGGATCTCCATGACCTTATTAACACCTAAAACAAATATCCTATGAGTACATTGTTTATTTTTGATCTTTGTTCTTTTAATTTTTTCCAAAAAATTGTTGATTATTAAAACCATAAATTAGAAGATACACAAAAAAGTGAAACGGATTTCATGATATTCAAAAAATAAGCTTTGAGAGTTTTAATTTGGTAATAACTGGGGAAACAAATTCATCGTGGAATTAACATCGTAATGGAGCAACAAAACTGGCTGTTGGCGACGGTCCGGGATCCATCCTGAAGATCCGTGGACAACACCTTGTCATTTTGAACCCATTCTTCAAACTTACACACCACGCCAAAAGGAAGCAAATTAGGATAGGCCTTGATTGTAATAAAATACTATATCTGTCACAAAAGGCCCTGAAAATATATGTGCATTAGTTTTATCTATACGAACAATTACAACCATTTATTTTAATTTTCCTACACAATAACAATTTTCTTGTCTTTTTGTGTCGTTTTCCTTGAGCAAATTCTATCAGTTTTTTGTCATGTTAAAGTTTAACATTTGTGTGTGATTCAAGAAAACGTCTTTCCTGAGTATGAGAATTTATACCAATTTTATTTAAATCAAATTATTTTTATTATAAAAAAAAAGAATAATCTGGATTATATACATAAATGTATAATACATAAATATATAAATAGTTAATAAAATTTGTTTCTACTCAACACCAGAAGAATGCCCTCCTTCCCCTTTTTATGCTTTTAAACTGAAAGTGACTGGCTTCTTTATTTTGAAGACAATAGACATACTATTGATTGGAAATTATTGGGGGCTTAAATTAAGATCGATTCTGACTGTCGCCTATGAGTGCTGATATTTTTTTTTAAAGTGCATTATCTATATTCTTGTGACTAACTACATGCAACTATAATATTTATGATGAGATTAAGACATGAAATCATTCATCAGTGTTGGCAGAAACCAGTGCTGTAGTCGTAAAAAAACCAGAGGGTATACCATGGGCACCCGCAGAATTTTGTCCACGGTTAGGCGAAACATGTACTTACTACTTACACTTTCCACGGGGGGCAAAAAAACATGTAACACTCGCACATACATGTATATATAGGAAATACATAAGGCCAGGGGGTTAACCGCCCCCTTCGACCGTGCGCCCATGGGGTTATACTCAAAGGACCGGGGTATATGTTCGAATTAATCGAAGTTTAAATTAGCGAGAGAAGAAAGCCTGTATTAATTTTTTATTACATGTAAGGAACTTTGAAGAAACTTCGACAAAATATACAGACTAGCATCGAGTGATATTCAAATTTGAAACTATCACAAGTAAAATTTAACTATGATATAAAATAATTACAGGAAATGTTAAGAGAAAAATATTTAAGCACACATAAAGTAGGACGTAATTTGTTTTTTTTTAAACAAATTTTAAAGCCTGCCTCTATTATTTTCATTGAAATATTTTCCAAACTGCTTGACGAGAGGAATCTTTAGTTGTGTCTCTTTTTGTAGATTCTTTAGTTCTTTCTTCTCTTTTGTTTACAGCACTCAAACGTGTATTTTTCAAAAAATTTCTAACTATAAATCTTTAATCATTTTGAGGTAACTTTGCCGGATTACCTTTTCTTACTTTGTTTTCGATCCGATTTTCTTCTTTAAAACGTCTTATATTCTGCACCGTAGATGGGATGAATTTACTAATTTAGCGATTGTACGAACAGATTTACCACTATTCTAATGAAAAACTATAATTTGCGAATGCTGTTCGTTGTTTCCTACGACTACGAGCCATTTTTAAATAATAAATAGAATATTACGGTGTAATCAAGCAAATATTAAAGCCAAAAGATTTTCAAATGTCACCACAATGCAGAAATTAAAAAAAGTGATATGCGATAATTTTATTTATGAATTTATCTGAAAATGTTTCGGTGTGCGATCACTTTTGTGACGTCTTCTTTCTCTGCCTCCTTGTGTTTTCATTTTTATAAAAAAAAATGAGTCAATATTATTTTTTAAACGTTAGGTTTTATTCAGAATTATATGGAGATGATATGAAAAAAAATATTAGACTTTATATTCAAATTAAATTCCAGGCTACAGCGCCTTTTCTACAATTTTTTAAAGTGTACGAACACTTTTGGGAGCCATAGTAGCTTTATGGCCGTGTATTAAGGGACAGAGATGTAGTGTATCACACAGTACTTTCTTATGATCATTTTTACAGAAAGAAATCAAATTGAATTATGGAAAAGAGAAATTGGCTGATATTTTCAGAAACTAGCAAAAGTGTTCACTGCTACCCTTGCAAACTTTACTCAACATGTAAGTTCAAATTAATAACTCGTTTTAAAAATTGGAGATCAATTACTGTCATTTTATCAA
This sequence comes from Metellina segmentata, assembly GCA_947359465.1. Taxonomy (NCBI): domain Eukaryota; kingdom Metazoa; phylum Arthropoda; class Arachnida; order Araneae; family Tetragnathidae; genus Metellina; species Metellina segmentata. Next base: position 71,384,923 of record OX375877.1, on the reverse strand, counting down.
ACCACGAAGTTTCAAAAGAACACATGTCAGCCATGTGTACTATGTATAAAAGATAAACAAAATTCAATAGAATTGATATTCAGGAGAGATGTGTTGAAAATAATGATATCACCAATAAAATTATGGAGTCACTTAGGATTAGAATATATCGGTCACGATGAATGTAAAATTCCAATAGGAAAGGAAATTATTTATCCTGCTTGGAATACCTAAGCGAATACGATGAGTTCTTGAAGTTACATCTACAAAAATATGCCAACGAAGGACGAGAATATATAAACTATTGATCTCATAATATTTGTAGGTCTTATTTGTAATCAAGTAAGAGCTGAAATAATTGAAGAAATCAAATCTGCGACTTTTTATAGTATAACTGTTGACTCCATTCCCAATGTTTCGCATGTCGATCAACTAACTTTTGTGATATGATATGTTTAAGATTTGTGGAATACATTCCCATAAATAAACACACGTCTTCACATTTGGAACAAGAAGTTTAGCAAACTTTAATAAATTTAGGAGTGGATACTGAAAACTGTCGAGGACAATCATTTGATAATGCTTCTAATATCTCAGGTTTGCAAAGCTCAAGGGCAGTTTTTATTCCGTGTGCTAATCATTCCTTAAATTAAATTGGAAATTTCGCGGCAGAAAGTTAGAGCGCTGCAATTTAGTATTTTATGTTTGTGCAGAATTTAATCAAATTTTTTTCTGCATCAACCCATCGCTGGAAAGTTTTAACCAGAAATCTAGAAATGGTGTAAACATTCCGTCTCAGTGAAAATAATTTCTAATACATAACTGAAATTTATAATTCAGAAGAAAAAAAGTTGTCATAGTGGAGGCGACTTCACTTGGGTAGAAAATGGACAAATATGAAACCGCCCTATTGACAGTTATTTGGAATACTATTTTACAAAGAATAAATGCTACTTGTAAATCACTGCAATCACTACCACTTAACAATAATGGTACATGAGCACACAAGTAGTCCGAATTTTTTGCAATTTTTGGGTTGCGGCAAATTTTAAAATTCAATCTAGAAGATTTTTAAATGAATGTAATAGTTTTATTCTCAATCGCTTTTTTAAACGCGGAGAACTTTTTCCACCCGTGTGACTTGCAGTCAGGGTTTGGAAATATGCCAAGTTTTTTTCATCCGCAAAACGCAGAGAAAATTATTATTTTTTTTCAATTCCGCTTTGATTTTGCGGGGACGAATAAATTTCCAGCCATAATAGATCTTTTAAATGAAGTCAGTTTTTTTCTCTATCGCCCAGACCAGGGATGGGCCAACTCCGGTCCGCGGGCCAACTCCGGCCCGCCGGAAGGTTTTATCCGGCCCGCGGATAGAATTTTAATTTGCCGGTCCGACGGAAATTAAAAGAAAATATGATTTATACATTATATATCCATCTCCTTTTCTACTTTGTTTAAATATTTTTTTTTCTTCCTTTTTTTCAAAGGACTGATGATCTTTTTACTTTCTCTATTTTTGTTCAACAAAGAATAAATCGACGGAAATAGCAAGCACAGACAGCTTTCAATCGGTAAAGTGTTAAAAGCGGAAGTTCTTTGTTAGTTATAGCTGTAGACTGGCGCCAGCAAGCGTTATCTCTTTCTAGGGGAGCAGACATATGGGAATCCAATATAGGTGAATTAGACCTCACATGTGGCAGACTGCGCATTTTAAGCTCCAGTCAGCGGCTTTTTATTTTGGTGAGAGTTTTAATATTATTAATTGCGTATGGAAAGATTGCGGACATAAAACATTATTGTGAATAGTGGTGAAAGTATTAAAAGTATAGCGTAGCTAGTGCTTGTTTGGGTTATTCGTAAAATATTTCAACCCCAAAATGGCTACTAAAAAACGTAAAGTTGATTCAGAGTGCCGTGCTTTTAATGATGAATGGGCCTGGAAATATTTTTTTGCAGTTGTTAAAGAAAAACCAGTGTGTTTCATCTGCAATAAAGCTGTAGCAGTCTTCAAAGAATATAACATTTCCCGTCTCTCTCTCTCTCTCTCTCTCATTTCACATCTAAGCATAATAATTCCAATTACGAAGCAATGTCCGAATATGAAAGAAAACAAAATGTAGAAAGTCCTTGTAAAAAATTGTCAGGCCGACAAAATTTTTTCAAGAAGGTAAACACTATCCAAGAAGCAGCTACGCATGCAAGTTACATTGTAGCATACAATATTGCTAAAAATAATAAAGCTCTCAGTGATGGAGAGTTCGTTAAACAATGCATGCTCCAAGTTTGTGATGTTTTATGTCCAGACAAGAAAACTAATTTTGAGACTGTGAGCTTATCTCGAAAAGCGGTGACTTCTAGAATAGGAGCCATCGATAAAAATCTGACATCACAATTAGAGTCAAAGATTGGCCAGTTTAAATTTTGCTTAATAGCTATGGATAAAAGCACTGATATAAATGATACTGCTCAATTAGTATTATTTATAAGAGGCGTTTATAAGAACTTTGAAATTACCGAGGAACTGGCGTGCATGCGTTCTTTAAAGGAAACTACAACGCGATGTGATATTTTTCGTGAATTTCAGGAAGGGCTTTTAACTTTGAAAATGCCTATAACAAATATATGTAATATTACGAACGATGGAGCACCAAATATGACAGGAAAAAAATCTGGATTTCTTGGACTCTTTAATCAAAACTATCCCGGGAACAATGTTGTTTTTCTACATTGTATTATACATCAAGATGCTAAGTGTAAATCTGCATTGAATATGAAACCTGTGCTTGATGCAGTCGTGAAGCTTGTAAATACTATTCGATCTCGTGTGCTTACTCACATGCAATTTCGATATTTTCTTCAGTCCGTGCAATCTGAATACTTTGATGTACTGTATTACACGAAAGTAAGGTGGCTTAGTGCAGGATGTGTTTTCGAGCGAGTTTGGCAGCTGAAAGACAACATTGTGTCGTTCTTCCATGAGAAACAGTGTTCTTCGGAGTGCGAAATGTTAGAAGATACAGAATGGCTTTCGGACTTTGCATTTTTCATAGATTTTCTTTGTCATATGAGCAACTTGAATGTCAAGATACAAGGGAAAATCAATTTATCGACGATATCTGGGTCCATCTTAAAGCTTTTAAACTAAAACTTAATCTGTTTGCTGGGCAGCTAGCTAAGAACGAACTGTCTCATTTCTCGAGGTTAAATTCAATACCCTCAGTAAATGAAGAAAAGCTTAAGAATTATGAAGATGGCTTGAAAAAACTGCATTTTGAGTTCAAACGCAGATTTCAAGATTTCAGTGCCATTCAAACAGAATTGGATATTTTTACCATGCCTTTCAACGTAAATTGTGAAGCAGTGAGGCCAGATTTGCAGCTTGAATTGAGTTGCAATCTAACAATCATCTCATGTAGTTGTTTCTAAATATGCCAAAGTTAGAGTTTTACAAATCATTATCGAAAGTAAGTTTCCCAAATTTAATATCTCACGCCCAGAAAATCAGTGCTATGTTTGCTTCATTTTATATATGTGAACAAGTGTTTTCAACTATGAACCTTAGAAATAATTATTTCAGAAGTAGACTGACAGATGAGCCTTTAGCCTCGTTCCTTAGAATCAGTACATCTCACTTCGAACCTCAATATAAGGAACTTTTAAAAATGAAATCGCAATTTCATTCATCTCAGTAACATATTTAAATTGTGGAACTTGTATATTGTTTTTAAAATTTTAGAAAAATTTATCTTGACCCGCCAAACTTTTTTTTCTTTCGATTTTTGGCCCGTGACCGAAAAAATTTGCCTATCCCTGTCCTAGACCGTTAAAGTTAGAATAAAAATTTCAACGGATTTGAAATCTGCGGACGATTTCAGTTTAGATTGTTACCTAAAAATATGATTTTCTTTAAATAAATAATTTTTAAATTGAATATATCTTCAACGGATTTGTAATCTGCGGAAAATTTTACACCAGATTAATACCTTACATCACGACGTGGGTTTGCTTCGCAAACAAACACCACGGGTACGGGCAACGACGGGTCTTTTATATTTTCGTAAGAGATTGTGACGTCAAGTTAAGTAAACAGATACGTAATATAAACAGATTACCACTGGAGGAAATATATCTTATCACACAAAAGTTAGTTGATTAACATGCGAAACATCGGGAGTGGAGTAAATAGTCATAACTTTACTCGAAACCTAATGAAAAGATATTTTAAGACCTCGAAAGCCCTACGCTTTAATCTTCTACTGAGCATCTGGAGACCTCTCAGGGAAATTTTCTGAGTAGTTTTTGTTATCTTTCATTCAGGACACACACACAAAAAAATGAAATTACCTTGAGAGAAACATTTGAATAAAAAAGGCATGATGTTAATTTTAAATAGAGATTGAAGCCCCCGGAGAAACAATTGAAAACATTTGCGATTCGTAAATTATTCGCTACATAAAGAAATTAAGTGACGTGAAATCTGGAATATCGACATGATTCTGAATCGTTGGAGTTCCGAGTTATACAAATATTGACGACCAGCTACAGGCTCGAGCCCAACAAGGCTGGTCCTTTGTTTATGAATTCCCAATGACTATCCAATTGTATCTTAAATTCGTACACTCCCTTTGAATTAACTATATTTTCTGGCACCGCGTTCCAACTATCTATTAACCCTATTAAAGTAGTAGTTTTTCCTTAAATCCCGATTAAAATGTGTCTTATTCAATTTATACCCATGGCCCCTTGTTCTGTTATCCCTATTGAAATTTAAGCCCTCTGTGTCCCCTTGTTTTACAAACTTGAAAAGCTGAATCAAATCCCCCCTCCTTCTTTCCAGTGTATACATGTTTAGCTTACTAAAACCTTCATTATAGTCGAAATTTGCTAGCCCTTTATTATTTTTGTAGCTCTGTGCTGAACCTTTTCAATTGATTCTATGTCCTTTTTCATATATGGAGCCCAGAATTGTACAGCATATTCTAGACGTGGTCTTACTAAACCCTTATATAACGGCAAGATTATATTCTTATCCCTTGAAGTTAGTCTTTTTAATATACCCCAATAACCTATTAGCCTTTTTACCCGCAGCTGAACATTGGTGACCCATTTTAAAATCCCTGTGAATTATCACCCCAAGATCCTTGACTGTTTCTCCCTCCTTTACCTTTACTCCCTGTAGACAGTACTCGGCTCCACTGTTCCTGTAACCCATATGCAGAACTTGACATTTCCCTACATTAAATGACATACTTCATTTTACAGCCCATTCGGATATCTTATCAAAATCCCCTTGTAAATTTTCTGTCTGTAACTTGGTATCCACTGTCCCCCATATTTTTAATTCATCTGCAAATATACTGATTCTATTCTTGATCCCCTGACCTATATCATCTATGAAAATTATAAATAAAATTGGTCCCAAAACTGATCCCTGAGGCACCCCACTTATAACTTCTGTCCACTGTGAATAATTTCCTTTTACCTGCACTCTCTGCTTTCTACCCAATAACCAATTCTTTATCCATATTAATGTTTTCCCCTGAATCCCCAGCCTTTCCAATTTAAACAGTAATGCCTCATGAGGTACTTTATCAAAAGCCTTTTGAAAATCTATGTACATGATATCCACACTGCTCTTATTATCCAGCTCCTCAGTAATTTTTTCGTAGAACTTCAAAAGGTTTGTAGAGCAGGATCTGCCCTTCCTAAACCCATACTGATTCTCTGATAACAGTCCCCCTTCCTATTAGCCTTTATATATAAGCCTACGATAAAATGTGACTGCCTAAATTGTGATAAGAAACGGTATGAACTAGCTTCATTAAAAAATTATCCTTATAATAATAAAAACTACAAATTGTACAATTAAAAATATTTTTCTTCTGTGTCGTTGAAAATTAAATACGATAACCGTACCAAACTTATCTTTTATTTCATTTAATGGATTGTGTGTGTGTTAATCTGTCGTTTTTTAAGGTTTTAAAAACATTTTGTGTATTTTTTGACTTGATCACATTTTTATGGAACACGAATTAGTTTATCTGCTAAGATTAAAATATAACGTTCAGTAGAAGGCTCTTGCGCTGAATAAAAAATTTACAAAATATAGACTTAAATTTGAATTAAAGAGAAAACGCTTCCTCTCTATTGCAAAAATTCAAATTCGAAGATAATTTTTTTTTTTGCCTATCTGAATGGCCCACCCTAACGTATATGCGTGTGGTAGCTCATACATTAAAATAATACAACAACTGTGGTACTTTTATTAAGGTTATATACGTATATATCAAGATATTTTTCTCACACTTTAATTTGAATCTGTTTTATGTCACTATCTATTGACATTTTCATTGAAAATATCTGTCTTTCTTTCCTTGTAAGAAACTGCATTCTGTGTAATGCATGTGTTGATCCTTTAAATGACAAAAATCCTATTCAAGGGAACTTTAATCGATTTTAAAAAGGTGTCATCTGAATACTCGAGTGGTTGCTCATTATAGCAAAATAAATAAAATCTTACATTTTCAGATGCACATTGTGTTTAAAAATTGAAGTTTTTAAAAATTTTGTTTCTGCTTAGAGAACCACATTATTTATATTCTACATCTTCTAACCGTCTCCTTTTACATTTTTTTTACACTCCTATGTCAAAAAATATAAAAATGAAAGAAATGAATCAATAACATTAAGAGCAGCTGTAAAAATAATGGATTTTTTCAGCAATTTTTAACATTGATGCTTGTATTAAATTTCTCTTGGGTTGGTTGGTTTTTTGATGTAAGGGCCATGTACTTTTTGGAGTTTTGCAAAGTTAATCATCAATACTAAATATGTACAAGATTAAATTCCCCATGACTAAATAATATAGCACTTACTAACATTTTATTTTTACTTTTCTAGCCATAACACTCACCTTTTAATACCCAAATTCCTTTCACTACAGAGCCTCCCTCCTGGAATCCAGATTTGTTTTATTTTACCTTTACAGTACTGTTGCTATTTGAATATAATTTTTAAATCAAGAATTTTATTCTATCTTTAGCTCTATTTCAAAAATCTTTGAATAAAACTACAAGAAATGTGCTTAATAACTAATAACTTCACCTATGGATCTTGTTTGGCAATTTAAAATTTTATTTTAGTGTAGAGGGCTGGGTTTTTGTGGCACAAGGGCCAAATTTAACCATACAGCACAAGGTGCTGGACATACAATATCTAGTAATGGACATACACACCCAAAGACAGTTTTACTGACGTACAGGTGAGAAATACATCCAGGAAGGAATTGAACCTGCACTGACAACTTGGAGATTGATAGGGCAGTGGACTTACCCACAACCTTAGTGTTGTGGGAATAAATTATTGAAATGTAAAAAAGTACTAGCATAAAAAAAGAAAATTGAAAAATATCCAAAATATTCTCCAAAAATAAAAAGTATGTAAAAATAATTTTTAGTTGAATGGTATCTACTGAAGTAAATTTCGCCTAAGAGTTTAATAAAAATCCTGTTTCGAGTGACATGGAATGTGATAAGACATACAGTTATCCTATCCTATATCAATTCAGGGACAAACAGATGATTGGGAGTAGAAGCTGGGACATACAGGTTTTTTCAAGAAAATTAATTCTTGAATTCTTCTTTAATATTCTTAGTACATAATGAAAATTTTTAATTTTGATAATTCGTAAAATGTGTCAAGGCATTTGGGCTCGTATTTAGGCAAAACATTGTTTTCACCTAAAAGAATCCACAATAAAGGAATTTAATGAGATACTTTAAATGTATTTAACACATCAGCAGAACAATTTACCACAGCAAGAAAATTTTCATTTTGGTGGTTCTTACAAGGACTGCAATGTGATTGAACAAAAATCTTCAATGCCTCCAAAAAGTGAATTTCATTGAGAAGCATTTAAAAACAAGCAAACTCAATGTTATTCACCATTTAGCACAGCAAGTGAACAATACTTTTCAAAACGGAAGCTAATATGGAAAAGAAAATCTTCAATTTCAAATGAAAATATTGCTACTAAATCAGGCCTTGAAATAGATTTTTTAATACAGGTGCACCAAAGTTTTTAAATTAGGTGCACAGTTATGTACAGTGGGAAAAAAATTAGGTGCACAGTTATATTTTCATGTGCACAGCGCACCTGGGTATTTCGAGCCCTGTACTAAATGGAAGAATATTAGGTCGGCACACAAAAGATCACAGCATTCCTTTTATCGATGCTGATGGCTCTTCAGGACTGCTAGAATCTTACATTAGAATGTCTTAGGTGCTTCCTCAGTCGTTAAGATGAGGAAATTTCTCAGGCAATCACAATCTCCACCATAATGTTGTGCAGAAGCTAGTATAGAGATCATTGAGTAGCAAATCAAACAAATTCTTATTGCACATTTGTTTCACCAGTTACCCAAAAAACCACTAGTAAAACTACAGCACATAAAATGTATGCAACAGTGGGTTAGAAATAAATATTTAATAAGTGAAAACCAATTACTGAAGAATTGATTACAGGTTTCATGCAAACTTAATTTAAAATATCTTGTAATATTCTGTTAAAACATTTCTATACCAGGAGATTTCTGCTTTGGTTTAAACTGGTTAATCTAGCAAACTTCTTTACATAAATAACGAAAAATTGTTACCAAAGCAGAAACCACCAGTAAAACTACAGCACATAAAATGCATGCAACAGTGGATTAGAAATAAATATTTAATAAGTGAAAACCAATTACTGAAGAATTGATTACAGGTTTCATGCAAACTTAATTTAAAATATCTTGTTATATTCTGTTAAAACATTTCTATACCAGGAGATTTCTGCTTTGGTTTAAACTGGTTAATCTAGCAAACTTCTTACATAAATAACGAAAAATTGTTACCAAAGCAGAAACCACCAGTAAAACTACAGCACATAAAATGCATGCAACAGTGGGTTAGAAATAAATATTTAATAAATGAAAACCAATTACTGAAGAATTGATTACAGGTTTCATGCAAACTTAATTTAAATTATCTTGTTATATTCTGTTAAAACATTTCTATACCAGGAGATTTCTGCTTTGATTTAAATTGGTTAATTTTGCAAACTTCTTTACATAAATAACGAAAAATTGTCACCAAAGCAGAAACCACCAGCAAAATTACAACATATAAAATCCATGGAACAGTGGGTTAGAAAAGCAAGCAAAATCCAAGTATATGAAAACAAACAACTGAAAAATTGATTACACGTTTCAAGCTAACTTAATTTCGTTTGTTAGTTTTCATAAAAAAAGCAATATTTACTAAAAATATTAACCAACTATTCAGACTTGACATAGAAAATTTGCTACAAACCAAAAAAAAAATCTCTATAGAACTACTTAAAAAATTATTAAGGTTTAAGTAGATAAAATTAACTGTAACTGTATGGTTTCTCAATTATTGTTTATACACATTAATTTGGCATCTGTTTAATTTCTTGTTTGTGAAGGTATGTATACATACTTTATGTTCCAATAATAGTATCATAAATAAATTGTCTAAAAATTGGTATTTGGAAATCTGAATTTAAAGATGTATTACTTACTTTTTTATAAACATAATAACAGACAAAAACACCACAATTTATATTGTCAGTTTGCTTGACATGTGGAGGGAATGTAAATGTCCACTTATTTGAGTTAGGAAATACACTACTCAATATCAAACACCATTTAAGCAATAAAAGTGATGATGTTTTATCTATGGAGTCATTTAATGGATCATAAAACTCTATGGTACTGCTATCAATATTAACAACAATTAGAATCCAATGTTTATTGACATTGGCTGGAATGAGCAAAATTCTATGTTTTCTTAATAGCTCAATATTTGAGTTAGTTAACTTGCCACGATTTAATATACAAGAGGAACATATTGCATTCAGTGACCCAAATGTGTTTGAATACCTAATAACATTAAAAACAAAAGCATCAATTATTGCATCATACAGCCAACCTTTGCAAAAAGCATAAGAAGCTGATTTTAATAGTGTTTCTTCTTCTAATGAAATAAAGAGATCTAAAGACTTCAGCATGTATGTCTTTATCTCTATGTCATTAACCTTTACTTCACATGCCAAAACATTACTTTTATCTATTATCTTAAATTTTGAAAAGTTAAAGGAATTAGCATTTAGAACATTGTTATTTACAGTTGGTTTATTAAACGAGTACTTTGAAGGAGTCACTGTTCCTAACAATACACAATAAATGTATTCCCGAAATTTATTTGTATCAAATGGTTCTTGAACACTAGACTCGTATATTATCTGATGGGCAAAGTAACACACAAACACACCACAGTTGACGAAATCTTGTTGCAGCACATGTAAAGGAAAATTAACAGTCCACACCCTATTTGAATCCACAGTTGTACAACTAAAATAATTTTTTACATTATCTAAAATTATGCAATACGTGTCAGAAGTATCATTATTTGATGGATCGTAAAAATCAATGCATTTTTTTTCTTTATTAATAACTATCAAACACCAATGGTTTTCTATGCAAAGAGGCAGAAAAAAAAATTTTGATGATAAAATTAACGGACTGCCAGCTGGTGTTAGATCTGTTAATGATACACTATTTATAATTAGGCTTGTAGTAGCAGAATCAATTAAAACAAATTCTGGATTAACAGTACACAGCACATGAAGAAATGCATCAATGATAACATCAAATAACCACCCTCTGACAAAATCTTTAGACTTTAATTTTAAAGCTCTTTCCTCAATAGAATTAATAAAAGGATTCAGAGACTTTAAAGATGTTTGACACAATTTGAAGACCCCAATGGTTTTCGTAAAAGATTCACCTATTTCATTGTTTATTTTTGTAGTAAATGCTTCATAGGAAGCTACCTTTGCCTTTTTGCATGGGGACATATTTACAAGAGAATCGTCAACATCTTCAAAATCTAAGGACCGTTTAGTACTATCACTCTTGCAAGGCATTGCACTTTTGCGATTTTTTCTTGTTTTGAACAGAATCTGACGTTCAATAGCCTGATTGGGAGCCACTTTTGAAGGAGGAAAAAGATTAGAACTGTTATCAGTCTTTGAGTTTATAATGCCACGACATCCAGCAACTAATGTTTGCAATGTTGTATATACATTGTCAAGCATGAATTCTTGAACTCGTGGATCGTGTAATTTTTGTGATAAAGAATCCCATAACTTTTGACATGCTTCTAGTTTACCAGCCTTGCAACGAGGATTGTAAAAATCTTTCTTAATAAAAGTAGACCTTAAGGGTTCTTTAAAAGGATCAGTATCTATCCTAGAAGCATCATCAAAAAGATCACTGGTATTAAGATTAATTTTGGGATTAGTGGAATGCACTTTATGTATATGCTTACATAAATTGGAAGTATCTGGGCAGTTACAAATATATAAATGACAGCATAATGACATGCAAGTAATTTCAAGACATTTAAAATAGCAGTGATCAATCATGGGACACTTGGTGTTTACAAGCTTTACAGTGTACTCTTTATGTTTCACCGATTGGGACTTCACAGACCAACTATTAGAATTGTGAAGAAACAAATCTGTGTCAGGAATTTTGCTACCTTTTTTATGTCTGGTTTCAATTTTTGGATTTTTTTTTGGTGGAATGCCATTTAAAATTCTACTTTTGTACATTAAAAAGTTAGCCTTTTCAATATCAAGTAATACTTTTAACAAGGTATCTAATCTTCTATTAAATTTACGCCCAAAGTAAACAGTTTTTAACTGATTATGAAATGATTCACAATAATTATTTGTATTAACTGAAGCATGATAATATCTCCTGTAACAAGCAGCCCACAATTCACAATGGTTAGAATATTCCCTTTTAAAATAATTTACAAATAACTCGCAATTTTCAGAACAGTTCAGTAAATCATTAAGAAGCCTATGAAATTCTGTAAGGTTTTTTTCATTTAGCAGATTTTGTAATTTTAATTTCATTTCATTTCGTACCATTTTATCAAAAATGTAAGAATTTAAATTCCTATTCCAGGATCTTAACACATGCCACTTGCACAGCAAATGTTTTACTTCATTTCCAAACACAGTTTGAAATGCACTAAAAGTAGTGTGGTCATCATCAGTCATGACACAATTAACATTTAAATCAGGAATTCTACACAAAAGACTTTTAAAAAGGCAAACCATTGTTTTATATGTTAAAGAATTTGTAATAAAATGTGCTACTGGATACCCATGACCAAATTCATCTGAGACTACCAAATTAATCAAATAAAAATCATATTGATTCGTTTTATGTGTAGAATCAATGCATAATACTTTATTGCAAGACTTCATCATCATATCCTTTTGCTCTTTGCTTTGAATCCCTAAAGCAAAAGAGGTGTCACTATTTACTAAAAGGTCTAAATCAGAAGGACCATACAGTGTATTTGAGCCTTGAGGTTTAAAAATTAACACCGGGTCGTACTCCTCAATTCTTAACTCCTCAACAAGAGCAGCAATGGAAATTGCATCACTCTTTGGTTGTAATGCGAGTCCATGACGAGAATAGGACTTAATTACTTTCCGTGAAAGGAACACTTCTTTTACAGGAAAAAACTCCCTGCAATCACAATCTCCAAATTTTTCTCTAAAAACTAATTGAATTTTTTGCACAGGAATACTTAACAATAACTGTGCTTTGATAGAGTCACGTGTACTTTGCTTCAATGGTTGAAACTTACAGTTTTTAAACTGTAGTGGATGGTTATGATTAGTGCTGTAAGAGACAGTAACCAAATCCTTTTGCTCACAAGCACATATTCTGACTGGACAGTTGAAATTAGGAATTGTACCTTTTCTATTTTTGCGATTTGTTTTCCTGGGATTTTGAAACCGAGATGATAAAAAATTAAACTGACAAGAATAATAATGAAATGTTTTAGAGCCATACTGCTTGCCTCCTGTTGTTTTAGTAAAGGATGTAAAAGTTGCTGTTCCTTCCATCTCTAACCAATTTTGGAAACTAACCATTGAATCAAATGCAAGTATTTGAAGAGAATCTGAATTGTGTACTTCAAACATATGTCTATTTAAATTCCCAAGGTGCTTAAATGGCTTATTACAATCTTGAAAAATACAGTAATGTATCTCCCGTTCATTATTTAAATGACATAACTGCTCATGCCCAATAAATTCTGCCTCAATCTTAAAAAACTTTCCACAAACTGAACACTTTTTGGCCGTTAAGGTTTTCTCATGAGTACATACCATTTTATGACGTTGAAGACTGTACTTATTTGAAAATATTTTAAAGCATTTCTCACATGTCTTTAAATTAGAATTTGGTAAACATTTACTAGTTAATGAATTAGCAAGAGATAGGATATCGATCGATTTCGAAATAGTGAGTGGCGAGTTACATCGAAATTCTTGTGTACTGATTGAAGAAGTTAATGGGATGTCCTTAGTTTTAGGTGATACAGATGAATAGGAGGTTACACTAGACATAGTTTCCGAACCAGAATTGCTAGATAATTCAGAAACACAGATTTCTGAAATTGAACAAGCATCAGCTGAACAATGTTCTCTAGTAGTATCAGAAACTTTGGGGAGATCCTTCAGTAAACCACTATTTTCTTGCATTTTACACTTGCTTTTATGATTAGAAAATGATTTTTTTGAACTGTAGGACTTAAAACACATCTCACATTGACGAGGATATGATATCTTAACGCTAACATTACATGTTTTAAGATGGTTTCTAAAAGTGAACTTTGACTTGTAAATTTTTTGACAACATGCACATTGTCTGGGATATAATTTCTTTTCCACCTCAAAATGCCCAACACTACCTCCACCTGTTATACAATGCTTAATCAAACCTTCCTCCTTACATAGTTGTGCTGATAAACAATCACATACCTTTACTGCGCTAAAACATTCTATGTTACAAGAAAATGGAAGAGTGGCAACTGACTGAACAGCTGAAATATTAGTAGTAACAGGTAGAACAGTAGGAATAGAGGGTTGAAAATTTCTCATGTTAGTGTTAAGTTTGGGTAAAGGAGGAAATTCTAACAAAGAAGAGATGTCAGGAACATTAGGTTCATTAGAAGGGGTAATACTGGTAATTGTAAGAGAAAGAAAAGGAATTACAGCAGGTTGAAAATTACACATATTAGTGTTAGAAATAAGTTTGGGTAAAGGAGGAAATTCTAGCAAAGAAGAAATGTCAGGAACATTAGATTTGTTAGAAGGGTTAGTAATGGTAATTATTGGAGAATGAACAGCAGGTTGAAAATTACTCATGCTAGTGTTAGAAATAAGTTTAGGTAAAGGAGGAAATTCTAGCAAAGAAGAGATGTCAGGAACAATAGATTTGTTAGAAGGGTTAGTAATGGTAATTGTTGGAGAAGGAACAGGAGGAATAGCAGGTTGAAAATTACTCATGTTAGAGTTAAGTTTAGGTAAAGGAGGAAATTCTAGCAAAGAAGAAATGTCAGGAACAATAGATTTGTTAGAAGGGTTAGTAATGGTAATTGTTGGAGAAGGAACAGCAGGTTGAAAATTACTCATGCTAGTGTTAGAAATAAGTTTAGGTAAAGGAGGAAATTCTAGCAAAGAAGAGATGTCAGGAACATTAGATTTGTTAGAAGGGTTAGTAATGGTAATTATTGGAGAAGGAACAACAGGTTGAAAATTACTCATGCTAGTGTTAGAAATAAGTTTAGGTAAAGGAGGAAAATCTAGCAAAGAATAGATGTCAGGAATGTTAGGTTCATTAGAAGAGGTAGTAGAGGCTATTGTTGGAGGAGGAACATACTGAATAACTGAAATCTTAGCACTTACAGGTAGAACAGGAGGAATAACAGGTTGAAAATTACTCATGATAGTGTTAGAAATAGATTTGGGCAGAAGAGGAAATTCTAGTAATGAGCAGATGTCAGGAACATTAAAATTATTAGAAGGTACAGGTTTGAAAGGGGTCACAGAACACAGATTAGGCTTAGAAAAAGATTGAAAGTTACATTTAACTGGCATAACATCTGAAACTGCACTTACTGCAAGACTTTGCTTCTTGGTGATTGCAGCTTCCATTGCAATCAGCCCTAGTAATGTTTGTGAAAACATTTTCGCCAAATGATGATTCCCTATTCTGTTGAGATGTAATCCATCACGTCCCCAGAGGTCTTTCCATGAACCAAGAGACTGACAAAAATAAAACGTCTCTCGGCCCAGGCAAACTTTTTCTAGTTCACGATTGACAATTGATGTCTTTTGGTTAAGGAACTCCAGTTGAGATGCCAAAGAAGAACGGGACTCGGAATCCAGAAAAAAATTGGGACCACGTGGTATGATCCCAGAAATAACCACCTTAGCAGCAGGATACAAAACAGAAAGCTCCTGAAAAAGGCTGGTGTATTTCTGAAGAATTTCAGAAACATCACCAGCAAGGTTATTAGTCCCTACATGAAAAAGCATCCATTCATAATTACCTAAACTACCAAGTTTTCTTGATATCCTTTCTATCTTCGCACCTGGAAAAGAAATGAGATCAACTTCATGATCCTGCAATTCGGTAGTTAAGTATTCGTTCAAATACTTAACCATTGAATCGCCGATTATTAGAAGTCTCATTATTAACACTGAGATACGGTGATCAACAAATGTGAACAAACACAGAATAAAATGCAAATCAAACAAAATGCAAGTTTATGATAATGAATGGATAAAATATATAATATTTGAGAGCAAGCACAAAAATAAGCAATCCAAAGATTCGCGTCCGCCAAATTGATTTCACAAACAATAAACAATTGTAAAGCGCGGCAATTTGAGTTAAGCGTCTCCCGGATATGAGTCACTTCAATCTTATCGGACGTGCGAAGCACGGAGTGCATGGCCGCGTAGCGGCCTTAACCTCCTGTGGAATAAAGTAGTGGTTGACTTAACCTTGGCTGAATTGCCCTGAGCAGAAAAAATTTTAAGAGCGATGAAATTATTGGAAAATAATTTCAAGTACGATAATGATTTTCTCAGCAAGAGTCGGGGCTGTTTGGATTTTTTGCAAACCTCAGTAAAACGCCAAAGAGAGAATGCCAATTTTCGTAACCAATCAGAGTGAATCAACTCCGTTGTAACCCAGTGCAAGGCTAAACTTGATCGTAACCGTCAGACACGGAATCCAGTTAAGCCTTGCCCAGTGATAGCGTGAACACTCGCCGGTACGTCAAACATTCTATCTTTCCCCAAAGTTTTACTAGGATGTGTAAGTCCCAAGGAAGGAAAGGAAGAACATACAACTTGCCATGGTTGAGAAAATTTTTCGATCCCTACTGCGCATGTCTGAAGAGCCGAAGAATAACTGAGCATCAGTTCTCTCCAACGTCTAGTCGATTTTTAAATACCCTAACTCAGAGTTCTTCAAATCTCCACGCAAGAATTGTTCGTTCATTCTCCATACCAATGCGTAAGTACGTTTTTTGTGATGATTTGCCACTCAAACTAATTTTTTTAGTGAATGTTGTTATGGTTATGAAAACCAAGTGCAGTTGAGTAAACATTTTTACCTTATGAAGCATTCTGTGTACGTTTAGCTGTCTGATTAGTTTAATCCTGCTTATTTTTTTTCGAAAAAAATGGGAAATGATATTTTAGAAAATGGTTCCCATAATGGTCAGCGACCTATATTTATTCCATGTAATGATTGCGGACGTAAGTTTACGAAACGTGCCTTAGAAATTCATCATCAATCGTGCCTTGAAACGGAAGATTGCCCTTGTTTTGTTTGCAGAATAAGCAAGAGATTAAAACCTACACGTAATCATAGCAGTGTGAGCAAGCCTTGTAAACAAAAAGCAGAAAAGTTCTCCGAGAAATCTATTCAGAGCTATAATGGTCTACAAAATAGCACACAAATTTGTAATCTGTCCCAAATTCCAACACCAGTGCAAAATTCTATGACCAATGAAAACAACAACAATAATAACTTTAAAGTGACTGATGGAAACAAAAATGTCCTTAAAGTGACTGATAAAGGAAACAATAACCTTAAAATGACAAATGAAAATGTCCCTAATGCTGGCTTAGATGCTGCCCTCTCTGTCTATACAGCCACAGAAAATTCAAATGTAAGCAAGAGAAAGCGTTTAAAACCAAGCCGTAATCATAGCAGTGTAAGGAAGCCTTGTAAACAAAAAATAAAAAAGTTTTTCAAGAAATCTATTCAGAGCAATAATGGCCTACAAAATAGCTCACAAATTTTAAATCTGTCTCAAATTCCAACACCACTGCAAAATTCTCTGACTGTTGAAAACAAAAATATTCTTAAAGTGACTGATGAAAATAAAAATGTCCCTAAAAAGATTAATGAAAATAAAAAACTCTGTAAAAAGATTGATGAAAATAAAAATGTCCCTAAAATGATTAATGAAAATAAAAATCCCATTAAAAAGATTAATAAAAATAAAATTGCCATTAAAAAGATTAATGAAAATAAAATTGCCATTAAAAAGATTAATGAAAATAAAAATCCCATTAAAAAGATTAATAAAAATAAAAATGCCATTAAAATAATTGATCAAAATAACAATGATTTTAAAGTTACTGATGCAAAGAAAAATGTCCCTAAAGTGACTGATAAAAATGCAAATGTCCTTGAAGTGACAAATGCAAATGTCCTTAATGTAGGCTTAGATGCTGCTCACTCTGTCTATACAGCCACAGAGAATTGGAATGGTAAGACAGGCAAATTGGATGATGCATTGCCCAATGGCATGAACAATGCTGAAACTTTTGAAGCACATAACGGAGAACCATGCATCCGTAAAATGTTTTGTAATGTGTGTAAAGAACATGTACTTTGGATGTCATTTGGAATGCATGTATTGCAGCATTCCAAGAAAGATGCAAACAACAACCTACAGTGTCCTGAATGCAATCAGAGTCACTCCTCACCAAAATTTTATCTTATGCATTATTTATATCGTCACGTTTCTTCCCATGATTCCAATTGTTCTGAGTGCGGCTGCTGCAGTCACCTAAGATCCTCAAACGCCGGGGCAATTCCACTGGCTGAGCACTGCTATGCTGATAAAGTCAGTTACCAATGTTTAATCTGCATGAAATTCTTTACCCACTTCCGATCTCTCGTGGACCATATGGAAATGCACACGAAAGACATGCCATTCCCCTGCTTCAAGTGCAAGCTCACCTTCTGTAAGATTGAGGAATTCCAGCAGCACATGATGGCTCATCATGGTGACCAATCTCAGAATTGTCCCAACTACTATCAATCTTATGATGTTACACAACCATGCACAAGTCCAGTCGAGGGAAACGCATCATATCTGTCATGTGTGCCGCAGGGGATTCTAGTAGGTGGGAAAAGCATGAGAAACACCTGAGACACAAGGCTCTGCACAGGCAGAAATGAGTTGACTGCACTTGAGGATAAAAAAAGACACCATTTCATCTTAGGACTCCTTGAGGAAGTATTTGGCTCATCTTGGATGTCTGGAAACACTGCTCTGATTGGTAAAAAAGGGGCTAATGAATCTGTTATTTCCAGTTTACCATTTGCATTTGGCAAAATTACCAAATCTTGTGATGTTGCAGAACCATGTTCAGGTCCTCTCGAAAGCTGCTTCATTTCTGTCCTGTATGCCGCAGAGGATTCTTGCAGGTCAGAAACCTCAAGAGACACAAGGCTCTTCACATGCAAAAAGACAGTGATGCATTGATCACACTTAAGGACAAATAAGCCACCCTTCTATGCCCATGCTCATTGACGAAGCATTGTGGCACATCTGAGATGTCTGGAAACACTGCTCTGATTGGTAAGTATGGAACTAATGAAACTATTCCATCCAGTACACCATTTGCAACTGGCAAAATTACCAAATCTTGTGATGTTGCAGAACCATGTTCGGGTCCTCTCGAGAGCTGCCTGATATCTGCCCTGTTTGCTGCTGAGGATTCTTGCAGGTCAGAAGAGACATGGTTCTGTGTGTGCAAAAAGGCAGCGATGCATTGGTCCCACTTGAGGACCAAGAAGCCACCACCTCTCCTATGCCTATGCCCATGCTCATTGAGGAAGCATATGGCACAACAGATGTATAGAAACACAGCTCTGATTTTTAAGGAAGGCATCTCTGATTACTCTCCATTCTAATCTGTTTCTTGCAGAGTTGTGCCTTTCTTATTCATAAGGACATCACATGTCGTGTGCAAGAGGCAAAAAATCATGATTGTGAACTTAGTACGGTTGTTGATAGTTATGTTCCCAAAAAATTTCAATTAAAAAGATATCAAGTTGGGTTATTTGCCGTGGAATATAATTATGCATTGTTACAACAAAAATTTAACAAATTGTATGAACAATTAAAATTATGCTTACAAGTATAACAAGCTTGCAAGATTGTAAAACTTTGCTCAATTAAATTTATTTCAATTTTATTGTTCAATGAATGAATGAAATGCAATTGACAGCTGATACTAGCTTATCTATTTTGTTTTGCACTTTTGATTATTGTGTTGGATGTCAAACTTTAAGTGTGTTTGAAAATTTTGTTTTGTATTCGTTTCTGCAGACGAAGCCATAAAATTACAGCTGTTTTTTTATAAGCTCCTAATTTGTGTTCATTCTCGCTAGTTGCATTTTAGGGCAGTACATTACAAATTACAATTTGTTTCTATATTTTGTTGTGATCATCAGTATTTTATTGATTATTCCAAATGTGTATATTTAGTTAAATTTTTACCTGAATATTATCTCAATACCAGTTTCTTCATTCTCATTAAACATTAGTTCTACAGAGTGCACAGTTGTTATGTATGTATTTCCTACTAAACTTCAATTAAAAAACAAGGAAAAAATTTATTTTTAGCTATACAAACCTTGATGCACCCAGTGGCGGATTTCTGTTTCTGCCGCCTAAGGGCCTGCAATAACTTGACGTCCCATTCCCTGCCCTCAGTAGTCAGCAATGATAAATATATGTATATATATATTTGTTTTAATGTTGTAACTTGTGCCTTTGGTATTTTCCCAAAAACCATTGCTGTCCTGGGCTATAGACATCCCTAAATTCGCCACTGAATGCACCTCCAAATTGGGACAGACTTTTAAAACAATTGGAAATAATACATGCTTCATAATTAATATTACTTTAAAAGATTTTCTTATTGCCTGTTTTTTTAGTCTTAACTTTGATCTGCTTTTGCAATGAACAAACATACTGCTATTTATTTTATGTTTTTATTTTAGTCTACATGAAAATGAAAATATTACGGTGGAGTGGTAGCAAACGGGACAGTAGCGCCAAGGCGTTTGTTTTGGTCGCCAAACCAAGATGGCAGAAATCGCCATAACAAGATGGCGCTGTGAACCTTTGCATAAATGGATTTGATAGTAATTTTTTGCAAAATGGTATAGAAAAATAAAACTTCCCCACATTGTAAATTCTGTTAATTTCTTGGACGAAGGCTAGAAAATTCAATGCATGAAAGTGTATTCGTCTTATAACAGTCTTATAACAGAGGATGATGCCCGGATAATCTCTCAACGGTCTCAATGTCACCGTGTTTAGCGGCAGCACGTACATCTGCAAATTTGCTACTGCCGACATTAGTTGCGGTAAGAGTTCCAAACTCCTTGAATATACCATCCTTTCGGCAATATGCTGCACATTCCGCTGGTGATCCACGAGCAGCCTCAAAATGCGAATCATTGTCAAGCTTCTTGATCTCGGATATTCGACAATGTTTTTAAAAATAAATATAGCCCTTCACCAATGGACACGTTTAGTCTTCGGACAGATCTCCCTACCGAAGCAAATGTATTCATAGCAATCTGATTTCGCGAACGGCTCATTGTCAACTTGAAAAGAAGTAAACACCAACCTTTACACCAAAAAAAGACAGTCGTTAAACAATAAAAAAATGCATGGGGAATGATGAAACACACACCACGGTGAAACGATAAAAAACAAAATGGCGTAGTAAGCGCCATTTTCTCATCGTTAAACGAGAGAGAAAATCTAAATCAATCAGAGCACGTTTAATTTCACTTCAGAACACGGTTTAATTCCAATCACATAACGTCTTTAATCCTAATCTTCTTAATAGGGTTGCCTTAAAAACAGCCAAAATGGAAGGTTACCACTTTGGCAAGAAAAAAAGACTGTCCCGTTTGCTACCACTCCATCAATATTACAACTGTGACAATATTTTAATTCAGTAAAGAGTGATAAAATATTTTTATTCACTAATAAGTTTCTCATGATTGGGTCTCATTTGCTCATACCTGGGAGCAATTACACATTACTAGATGGATAAATATTAAATTGTAATTCTTGCTGTAAACAAGAAATATTCCTCAGTAAGAAAATAATCTGATCTGAAAATTGCAGTGTACAAATAAGTGATAAGAATTTGCAAGTAATGAATTATTGTTCTACTTTGTTAACAGTTAAGTTTCATAACCAACTGTTATGTACCTAATAAATCATTTGCAGACTTGTACTTCATTTATTGCATTTTATTTGCACCTCTTGTTTATATACTTGCTACCTTTTAATCTCTTCCAAAGATTGCTGTATTTACTCTGAAATATTTATCTGGGCTGCATCTTAATAAATATGAATACTAAGAAAGGTAATTATTGCTATTGCTACAAAAAAAATAGTAATTGTCGAACACATTTAATGTTTAGTTAAAAAGGTGTGCTAATTAACTTTTAATTATGTGATACTTTAATTTCTTCATCTCATCTTTTTAGTAAATAGTTTTTAAACCATCATGATGACAATGTTTAAATTCTCTCAAGCTTTCTTAATTTGAGTTGTCACACTTTAATTACTATTAAATTATGTATGACTCTTTTTTTTGCAGCGAATTTTCAGAGATTTGTTAAACATCTTTTCCCATGTTATAAGTTACAAATGTTAGATAACCTTTTCCCCTTATTCATAAAAACTTGACGTTTTTAATAAACTGATATAATTTTTATTACTATATGATGTATATTTCAATCGCACATGGAGTTTTTTTTTTAAATGTGTATCATATGAACTCAAATCAGCTCACAGATCTTCACAAAATACTTTCGTTGCTTCTGATTTTGGAGAAATTGTATTACAAAAAATTATACCTGAATGATGTCATGAAAAATCTACAAATGTACCCTATCGATGATTGTGTTGTATCGATGATGACAGTGTTTAAATTCTCTCAAGCTTTCTTAATTTGAGCTGTCACACTTTAATTACTATTAAATTATGTATGACTTTCTTTTTTTGCAGCGAATTTTCAGAGATTTGTTAAGCATCTGTTCCCATGTTAGAAGTTGCAAATGTTAGATAACCTTTTCCCCTTATTCATAAAAACTTGACATTTGCAATAAACTGATATAATTTTTATTACTATATGATGTATATTTCAATCGCACATGGAGTTTTTTTTAATGTGTATCATATGAACTCAAATCAGCTCACAGATCTTCACAAAATACTTTTGTTGCTTCTGATTTTGGAGAAAATGTATTATAAAAAAATTATACCTGAATGATGTCATGAAAAATGTACCCTATCGATGATTGTGTTGTATCGATGATGACAGTGTTTAAATTCTCTCAAGCTTTCTTAATTTGAGCTGTCACACTTTAATTACTATTAAATTATGTATGACTTTCTTTTTTTGCATTGAATTTTCAGAGATTTGTTAAGCATCTGTTCCCATGTTAGAAGTTGCAAATGTTAGATAACCTTTTCCCCTTATTCATAAAAACTTGATGTTTGCAATAAACTGATATAATTTTTATTACTATATGATGTATATTTCAATCGCACATGGAGTTTTTTTTAATGTGTATCATATGAACTCAAATCAGCTCACAGATCTTCATAAATTCTTTTGTTGCTTCTGATTTTGGAGAAATTGTATTATAAAAAAATTATACCTGAATGATGTCATGAAAAATCTATAAATGTACCCTATCAATGATTGTTTATCCAGGTCTACATTGTGCTGCTATAAAATTTAAGTTATAAAACTTGAATTTTACATTATTTTACTGGCTATTTAAACTATGGGATGATTTTGCATTTATGATAGGATTTTTTGTATGAATGCTTATCATTTTATAAATATATTTTTGTGTGCAAGTTGAAAGCATGTGCATAGATGAAGATACTCGTTCATAGGTTCTATAAACTAAATTTATCTTCTGCTGTAAATAGGGTTCCCCCACAGTCCTTGAATTTTTATTTCATTACTAGGGGCCCTTGAAAATTACAGAACTTGGTGAAAAGTACTTGATTTTTTTTTTAACGAGTAAATAATTGTGTAATTTTGTCTTGCATTGGAACTTGTCCAGACTAGTTTCCTCCACAGCAGGTGTGCCATTTGAGCGTCACATATGAATGAAGCCAGTGTTTTGCGCTTTGACGCTACATGATGTACTTATAATGATACATCTAGATCGTCTATTTTACACAGTCTTTAGTTGACACCTAGTTTCCGTTGAGACATCTGCCTTGTTACACATCATGGCGTATCACGGCCACTAGATAACAGCACCGATTTCTTTGGAAACTGTAGCTTTAGCAGTCAGGACGTTGTCAGAAACCTAGCATGCATCCAAAGAAATGAGGCCAAATGCTTATTGTCAAAATATAAAAGTTACAGTTGGAAAAAAAAATTTGAAAAAATCACATTTAAGATACTCTTCTGTTGTAAAATTTTCTGCAGACTTCAAATCCTTTAAAATTTTCACTTTATCTTTAACGGTTGCAAAGATGGGGCTTTATTATTCTCTAGTCAAAGTTTCTAACACCGATTTCTTTGGAAACTAGCTTTAGCAGTCAGGACGTCGTCAGAAACCTAGCCTGCATCCAAAGAAATGAGGCCAAATGCTTATTGCCAAAATATAAAAGTTACAGTTGGAAAAAAAAATTTGAAAAAATCACATTTAAGATACTCTTCTGTTGTAAAATTTTCTTCAGACTTCAAATCCTTTAAAATTTTCACTTTATCTTTAACGATCGCAAAGATGGGGCTTATTTATTCTCTAGTCAAAGTTTCTAACACCAGTGAAAACTTTTGATTTGTTTTGTTTCTCAAACAAAATAACCATGGTAAAATTTTTGGGGAGTATTGTATGTGATAGATTATGTCAATCAGTGTACCCTGATTCTCATTTAAATATTAAAGCATTTATGTGATATTATATTCGTTTGAAATAATTTGACTGTTATTAGTTCAGTACAATACCTGCTTGAGTTAATCATGATGCTCCATTTCCCATATTTTGTCTTTAACTTACAATGTTTTTTCTACACTCAAGCAGAATTCAGAATATAACCATAAGTACCTTATACATTTTTGTAAGTACCTTATGCATTTTTACTAGTTACCTCATTATGATTTGTAGTATCAGGTGCATGAATGTGACACTGAACCATTCTCCCGTGTAATTTACACTTGTTGATAGTTAAAATGTTATAAATTTGTCTAATGCAACTACTTTTTATTTATACATGTACCTCATTTAAAAAGCCATCAATATACTTAAATAAAAACATTTCTTGATGAGCATTGTGGAATTATTTACTGTGGAAAGGCATACTATAATGTGGTATTTTTAACTTATTCATTTTATTGTTAATTTAAATTTACACCTTCACGATATTTAGGATATTTGAACATTACACTAATTTGTCTTATTAAAACTAAGAACTTTTTGCAGATATACTTCTTTGAATCCAGTTGGCAAAAGCATCTATTAAACAATATCTTAAAACTTGTACTGTATTTTAATTGCAGTCGTTTCTATGTAATGATTTTTGTATGCATATACTTTTCCCATCTTTCTGAATATATGAATGATTATATTACAAATTTCTACATAATTGTTGGCTTAGAGCAGAAACTCATTTACTGGCATTTTTTCTGATATTAAATACTTTTTATGATGAAAAATACATCACCATATTGTAATGGTTAAAAGAAACCTTATACACTAGCAAAGTATTTATAATTCATTATTTTTGTACCTGAAATCTGATAATCTTTAAACAGCTCTACAGTAAATTAGATTAGTCAGTTAATGAATTTCTGCTTTAGGCTGACGATATATTGATTTAATGTTTCGCATTTGTCAAACACTTACTATTTAATCTTTTTTCGCATTAAACCTCTTAAATAAACTATGCTAAATGACTGATAAAATAATCTGAAAAGAGAAGCAATCTAGTCCGATTTGAAGGTTGATAAATTCTAATTTACCACTTTCACACATTGTCTTAAACATTACTTATGGAGGTTTTGAAGCTTCAATGCATTTCTCTTCAATTGCAGATGTTTTTGCGGTATTATTTATCATCGTTCAAATAGGTCGGTTGCATGAAAATATTTTAATTACTCTGAAAATTTATTTCTGTTGATTAATATTAATATATAAATATAAAATTGGGTCCAAACAATTAGGTTTTATTATACTTTAAGAGAGTTAAACAAGCAATTCAGAATGATAATTATAATAGCACACACATTAATATATTTCAGTTAAAGATACTTACGAACGTCAAAAAATTAGTGTGGAACACAAACATAATTTATGATATTTTAAGATTCTAAAAGTTATCTTCGAAATCACTCGTGCTTTTCGATTTTTTTTTCAAGGTTAGAGGGGCACAGTTCAGTGCAGATCCCTGAGATTTGTGCTCCACAAACACAAAGGACCCATTTAAAACTTTTGCATTATTACTAACCCAAATAGTATGTAGTTGTCGTGTGGGCCATATATGGCCCAATTGGGGGTGCCATTGCCCAGGAGGTTTTGACTTCTTCATACATGACACATCCGTTTTACAGGAAGGTCCCTTTCACACATCCATTCACTCACACATATCGTAATTTAGATCACAATCAGAGGTCGATAACCCCCAGATCAGGTAGCCCTAGAGGTATTGATTTGGTATCGGAACATGGGGGACTTTGTGACCACAACCTATTTAACGTGCCCCAGCCACCATTAGTGAACACGACGGTCTTTAACCAGGTCCAAGCGCCGATCTCGCAACCATCAGGATTGCAGGCTCCGCTGAGGACAGAACCCACAACCCTTCCGATGCGAGACCGACGCTCTACTGACTGAGCTACCGCGGCTCAACCCAAATAGTATAAAAACATTGAATGAACTCGGAGGAATTTGCTTGATTATTCATTCAAAAATCATTATCATTTACTAATTATACAACTAGCTCTTTTTCAACGTTGAAACAGTCTTGCCGAACAGTCATATGTTTCCAGTAAAAATGTGTCGTCCTTTTGGGGGTTCCATCCAGAAACAAGAGTCTACAGCCAGGATAATCCATCGAGCCGAGTCTCCTCTGATTGGTTGAAAAATAGGCCTCAGTTTCAAAGTTCACTGCGTTCGAGAGTACACTAGCTGAAATGTAAACAAAGTTGTTTACCTTTTTGTCTTCCTGTTTCAACGATAGACCTGCAACAAATTGAAAAAATGATTCCCCAAATGTTGAATCAAATATACAATGTACTTAAAATGACCATTTTCTAAAATTTTCAAAAGACGTGTCATATGAACAGAATTTATGAAAAAAAGCTACGTCTTTGAAAATGCTTCCGAACTAACAATATTTTCCAAAAAGTTCCTAACGACTTCATAGCTTGTCGTAACAATTCTTAAGCTTATGAATAAAAGAAACGGTTTTTTTTTCTTCTCATTCTGAAAAATTCGTAGGTTAATGAGTAATATCAGTGTTCGGAATAAGATATTGGAATTATGATACAAACTTTAATATTGACAATATGAAGAATTCAAGCTAGTATTAAAATTTAGAACAGCAAGAACCTGTTAGGACTTACAATTTTAATAAAATACTGTTGAGTTTGTTAAATACAAACTTGTAAATTCAGTTATGAAAATATAAAAAAAAAAGACTAACCAATCCACTTTGACTGTAACACATATCGTAAACTGAAAAAGTCTAACAATGCTTTGTGCTGTTCTTATATGGTACTTTGATGTAATCAAAAATAATGAAACAGCAGTGAACACCCAGTTTGGCTTTCCCTTAGGTCATCATAGTGGGTTTTGCATAGCTTCATTCTCTTACTAGTGACGATATGAATCTAATAGTCTAATTTTATTTAAATTTATCATGTCTGTGAAATTTTGTATTGACTTCTAGTTTAAAACACAACTTGATAGCTGTTTGGGCCTAAGTGCATCCTTAATTAAAATATCCGATTCTTGTAAAACTTCTTACTGAAATACATGCAGTTTACTGTGATACATTTATAAATATATAATTCAATTTAATTAATTCTTCAGACATGCTTGCATATTTAAAAATAATTTTACATAATATTTCATATGCTAGTTTTGACAGAAAATACCTATTTATCAAGAATATTTTTCTTTTTATTAAAACAAACAGCAATAATATAACTTGTACTTGAGCTTCACATATATTGTTCACTTTAGAATAGATACCTGGAACTAAAAAATATTCATAAGTGATGCATAATGAGATTTTCAAAAGGCTATCAAATATAAACATCATTTAGTCATCCATCAATACAGAGACAACCTACAAAGAAAAGATGGGTATTCAAAATTCAGGAATATACTCAGCACAATTTCAAAAAAGAAAAATATATTTTTTCATGCAAACATCTCCATGCCACAAGGCTTCTGCTTAGATTCAAGACTAGTTAGCTAATTACTATCTCCCATTTACAAAATTCAACCAAAGCTCAAACCTTATACGTGTAAAAAAAAAATAAACCATTTCCCTGTACACAAGAGAGAAAAAATTTTGCATTGAAATGCACTAAAATATTACATTTTAATGCAAACATCTCCATGGCATAAGACTTATCCTTTAGTTTTAGATTAGTTAGCTAATTACTTTCTATAATTTACAAGGATTGGATTGTATATGGTTTTGTGGCATTGAGTCCTCTTGGGACATATGCCAAACTCAAGAAAAAAAATCAGAAATATAATGTAGTAATAAAGTAAAATGAGTCAAGTCATAATGAATGAATACTATATAAAATTATATGTGATATATGAACCCAATATCATGTAAAAAGCTAAAAATATTTGGATGAGGACCCTCTCCAACCATGTCTTCTAAAACCAATGAATGTATAAGAATTAAAATGTTTAAGTCGTTGACTATTAAAATGAGAACATTCTATTAAAATATGTTTTACTGTTAGTGGACAAATACAGTGATTACGAATAGGTTGATCTTCTCCGAGGATTCTAATTTACAGGATTCAACCAAAGCAGAAACCTTATAGGCAAGAAAACATATTTCCCGTGCAAACATTTCCATGCTACAAGGCTTCTGCTTTGATTCTAAATTTAGTTTGCTAGTTACTACCTCCCATTTATACAAGATTTTCAACCAAAGCAGAAACCGTCGAGCCAAGAAAGAAAAATACTTTTCATGCAAAACATCTTCATGCCATAAGTCTTCTGCTTTTTTTTTTGATTAGTTAGGTAATAGCTTTCTCTGGATTACAGGATTTGTGAAAAAAAAAGTAGAAACCTATTACGCAAGTTATACACATCATTCTCATGCAAATATATCAAAAACTTAAGAGAAACAACTATTACATGCAACCAGGGCTGTAGTGGAGGGTATACAAGCGGCACATACCATCTGGTTTTTCCAGCAAATTCCCTAAACCCTTTCGTTTTTCTTAAAAACTACGCACACCGATTTGCTTTTCCTTCAAAACATCACGTGAAACGCAGATACTAGCTGTAGAAGCAAAAGAAAATTTCTATTTCAAGATCTCACCCAGGTACATAATTCTAAAACTGTACCATCTTTTAATCAAATGCAATTCATTCAAAGTATTCTCAATAGAATGAAATCCAGACTTTGTTCTGTCAACCAACCGGTCTAGTGGTTAAGGTGTTGGCCTCTGGATTGGAAGGTTCCTGGTTCAAATCCGGGGTCAGGGCATGGATGTAAAGTGTACTGTTCTTTGTTAGGGGTAATGATGGTCGCCCATTGGGATCACTTCTGGCCTTGTAGTGGCAAAATGATTACAAATCAACAATACCCGCCATTGGATTTTAAAAAAAAGACTTTGTTCTGATGTTAATGAAGAACATTGTCAACTTTTGAAGGATATATCCATGCTTGATCCAGAAAATATAAATACAGAGGATATTCGCCATGGTAAAAAGGATCTGCCGACGTTTTGGTATAGATGAAATGTGCACTATTTAAGGTTTGAGAAACGAATGAAAACGCCAAAGTTGTTCCAAAAAAATTAAAGCCTCTTTTAGGAACAATTTAAAGATTATCATGTTCCACTGCCGAGCGCGGGTTTAGTTTAAGACAAAGTGTAACAGATTTATGATCATCTTTATTGATTACAAACGTCTCTTATCTAATGTTTATTAATGCAAATGGACCACCTGTAGAACATTTTGAAATTCTTGGTTGGCCAACCATCGCTCTTCAGTAGACATCAGATCAAGTGTATGCGCTACAAAAAGACAGGCAGATTTCTTTTGTCAAGCAGTTTGGAAAATATTTCAATAAAAATGATAAAGGTAGACCTTAATTTTTTAAAAATTACATTGCACTTTATATGTGTTTAATTATTTTTCTCTTAACATTTCCTGTGATAAATTTATATCACTAGAGGGCTCCGCTTTCTGCTCGCCTACGATCACCAACCCGCCTTCCCATGGAAAAAATTCTGCGGGCGCCCATGGCAGAACATGGTTTTTTTTTACTACTACAGCACTGCATGCAACAGTAATGATAAAATCATTCAAGTATAGAAAAATCCAAATATACAGCAGATTAATTATAAAGGTCAGCTATTACATGTCCAATAGAATGCAAAGAAAGGTCTAGGTAAAATGTTGTACATCAAAACACAAAAGAAAAACTAATAATAAAACACTACTTTTAACATGCATCTATTTTAAGTGTTATTAAAATATTCATGTACAAACACACACACAGAAAAATCCAAATATATGGCACATCAGTTACTAAGGGATATTGCTCATTCAATGCCAAGAAATAATTCAGAATAAAATATTGCATTTGAATGCAAAGAATGTATTCCAAGTAAAACACAGCACTTTCAATGCTTTAAAATTGTTATCAAAATGTGTGTGCAAATACAAAAAAAAAAAAAATGTATTGCACAATTAAATACAAAGGCATATAAATTACACAATAAGAAAATAACCAGAAAAAATATTCCATTAAAAATCCTATAATATATTCAAAAAGCAAGCTGTAAATAACAAAGAGGTGGAGTGGTCGCAAACGGGACTGTAGCGCCAAGGCGTTTGTTTTGGTCGCCAAACCAAGATGGCGGAGATCGCCATAACAAGATGGCGCGGTGTCCATGTAGCAAAATTCACACTGAACCTTTGCATAAATGGATTTGATAGCAATTTCTATGGATTTTATAGTAATTTTTTGCGAAATGGTATAGAAAAATGAAACTTACCCTCATTTTGTCGCCACATTATAAATCGCTAGAAAATTCGATGCACGAAAGAATATTCGTATTTTAACGGAGGAAGATGCCCGGATAATCTCTCTCAACGTCACCGTGTTTTAGCGGCAGCAAGTACATCTGCAAATTTGCTACTGCCTACATTAGTTGCGGGAAGAGTACCAAACTCCTTGAATATACCATCCTTTCGGCAATATGCTGCACATTCCGCTGGTGATCCACGAACAGCTTCAAAATGCGAATCATTGTCAAGCTTCTTGATCTCGGATATTCTACGCCGTTGTTTAAAATAAATATAGCCCTGACAATGGACGCGTTTAGTCTTCGGACAGATCTCCCTACCGAAGCAAATATATTCATGGCAATCCGAGTTAGCGAACGGCTCATTCTCAACTTGAAAAAAAGTAAACACCAACCTTTACACAAAAAAAAACACGGTAATTAACTGGTAATTTTTAGTTAACGTCGTACTAGAGTAACACAACGGGATTCAAAAAAAAAAAAAAAACGGAGTAGTTAAACAAGAAAAAAATGCACGAGGAACGATAAAACACAGACCACGGTGAAACGATAAAAAACAAAGTGGCGGATTAAGCGTCGTTATCTCTTATCGTTAAACGAGAAAAAAAATATCTAAACCAATCAGAGCACGTTTAATTTCACTTCAAAACACGGTTTAATTCCAATCAGATAACGTCTTTAAAATCCTAATCTTCTTAATAGGGTTGCCATAAAAAACCTAAAGGGAAGGTTACCACTTTGGCGAGAAAAAAGGACTGTCCCGTTTGCGACCACTCCACCGAAAATTAATGACATACTTTTTTATTTTATACATTTTTAAAATATCAAATATCAGTGTCCTGGCATGTCCCTGAGTGAAATTTTACAATTTCTTCATTCATTAGGGTTTTAATATTTATTTATGTATTCTTGTAAATAATTTATTCTGCTTCTTTATTCATTTGAAAGGTTATTAGTTACAATAATGGAAATAATATTGCAAAAATTTCCAAAAGTAACTTCAATAACTATTGTCCCAAGTAATATCATTTTCCTGCCATCTCAGATATCATTATGTGGGCAATTAATAAATGACAGCACTGAGTTAGAAGAATACTTTTCAAGTAATCTGGGGTTGAGGTTATTTAAATAAATAACTGCCATCTTGAAAAGTTATCAACTTTTTTTTTGGTGAGCACATAAAAGTTCAGAGTTCTAGGTTTATGTAAATTGAAGATCATTTTCCTGGCTTTGATAAAAATTGAATGTTTGTAGTAAATTTTTAATTTTTTTTATTATCAAGTGTATAAAAGATATTTTTTAAATGTGTGTGAAATTCAAACTGAAAATTTTAAGGGTTCATCCATTAAGCCCTGAACAAGCCTATTTCATCATTACCCTGGCCATCATTGTCCTGCCTTTAACATACCAAGTCAATGATGTCAAGACAGGAAAATGATGTTTTGTGTTCAGTATTTTATAAATATTTAAATTATTAACTGAAGACAAATATATTCTTTACTTTTAACTATTAACTTTTGATTATTTATTACCCATTGTAATTTTTTTAATAGTAAAATACCTTATAATGGGCTTGAAATTTTGAAACTTATTTGTTTCTTTTATTTAAAACATAATGTTTTTGTCATTGCACCTAAAAATGTCTAGACATTACTAAATATCCCTTTATCGCATGCTCTTTTTTATAAGTTGTAAACAATATATGGACAGATACGAGTGGTAAAAAGAAACAAACATACGAGGAAAGGTTGTTAAAGAAAAGGTTAGCTGAGAAACGTCGTCAGGAGCATATTAAAAAAAATTCCATAACGTTTGATACAAGATAAATTGAAGAGGCATGTGAAATATATGTTAACCAAAAGAAGAAAGGAGTGGTAAAGCCTATAGCTAAAATGAGTTTGAGGCAGAAAACGGGAATTATAAAAATAGGAAAGAAAATTACATGACATAAATACATAAAATAAATTCTAAAACTTCAATTTTATTTTTCAAAAAGTTTTGACTGTCAAATTTCTATTTAATTTCAGAATGATCCATATTTACTCGGTATTGCATTCACTTGGATATTTATGTCGCTAAAATTCTTTGCATTCAAAATAAGTTTAAAACAGCGCAATTCTCTGAATGCGTGATAAATTCATCTTGCAATGAAGAACAAAATGACGTGGAACTTTATTATCGCACAACTTGAGTGCAAAGAAAATTAAACGATAAAAATTACAGAGCCGATAAAATTTAATAATTAAAAAAACCACGGGCAATAATTATTTTCAAAGTTGGAGTACGTGAACTTTTAGGACACCCTGTAGTTTTTAAAACGGAGATGACACGATTGAGCACCACAAGGGAATGTTACTCCGTGAACATTTCGATGCAAACTCCAGAGGACAACATAGGGTTTGATTAATTTTGTTTAGAAATTACAGAGTTCACATTTAAAAACAGGCATTACGGTAAGAATCTAATTTCTAAAAATTAACAAAAGGAGCATGAAAAGTAAATAAAAGCTCACCTGATAATTAGAGCTGAAACTATTTGAGCTCAGCGTACAGCGTAAGTGTCCGACAAGTTGACTCTGATTGGCTGGTATGATCATGTGCCTGAGACGTAAAGGTGTTTCATTTGGCTATTTATCTACGTTTTGGCGCAGATCTCTTTGACTGATAGGAACGGTTTTCGAAAGGTTTTAACATTTTGAACCGAAAATTGTATCCTTTTATTATATAAGTTAATAATTATATAAGTTAGTGTTTTATGTATGCTTTTTGTTACATCAGAATGGTCCTAAACCAGGGATGGATACGACACCATCATCCTAAAGCAAAGGGGCGGAAAAATATCAGCTGGTAGTGAGTTCAGGAGTGGTTTTTAGATTATTTATGTAAAATCAACGGAAGTTTGGAAAAATAAAAAAAAGGGTATTAAAAATTAGGAAAAGTAATTTAGAATCAAAAGGAATTAAATTGGAATTGTTTTAAAATAATTTGGATGATCTAAAAATATTTCCGCCAGTTGGGTTCGAATTCGGGAAGTCATCCTCCGCCGCTAACGCCAATCTGATGGTTAGTGACTTTAGCCATTTGGCCATCGTTGCTTCACCAAGAGGAGCTCTTTAAAAGAAGAGTTCATTTTTGCCTCCCCTTATTATAAGTTGGCGAGAAATACTACTAACAACAACCATACAACATATATATAAGGAGCCAATCAGAGTCAACTTGTCGGACACTTACGCTGTACGCTGAGGCGCTAGTCTCAGCACTCGTCGATCAAAAATGGCGCCCAATAAACATACGACCTGGTTGCCAACGGATGAATAACGAAAAGCTTAAATAAAAGTCGAATCGCACTTTTATTTACACAATGTTCAAAACCATAAAATAATTGTTGAAAAATAAGAGCAAGTGTAGAAAATAATCTTAAAATGATTTAAGAAAAGGCAAAGTTATCGTACGCAAAGCAATACCGTAATGACGAGAACTAGAATTTGAACTGACGGTTTTAAACCGTATATGACTGGAGTCAAAAACGGTAAAAAACCGTTTTGTCAACAAAACAGCTTTAAACTGTCAAATATACGGGAAAAGTCCGTAAAAAAAAACGGATAATTTTTACAGTGTAAAATGTCGCCGAGGCAGACGGAGATTTTGAAAGAAGAGATTAGGAGATTGTTAGATCTCGGGGTAATCGAGGTGGGACAGTCAGATTTTACGTCTCCCATGATATTGGTGGAGAGTCCAGGAAAAGCTCCCCGTCCTTGCGTGGACTATCGCAGATTAAACGCCAAAACTCGCGTGGAGTATTTTCCTCTCCCCAACATAGAGGAAGTTGTGGAAAGAGTGAGTTCAGCCACTTTCATTACGGTAATGGACTTAACCAAGGGATATTTCCAGATACCACTGACTGAGAGGGCCCGGAGGTACGCCGTTTTTGTGACGCCTTTCGGGGTATTCTTGCCAAAGGTTATGATGTTTGGGCTGCTGAACGCGCCCTTTTACTTCTGCAAACTGATAGCCAGGGTTTTGGGGGGCTCAGAATCGTTCGCTCTTCCATACATCGATGACATTGCCGTGTTCTCATCTAATTGGGAGAAACACATGAGGGACATAGATGAAGTGTTGAAACGCCTAGGAGAGGCCGGTTTGACGGTGAAACCGTCAGAGTGTAAGTTCGCTCAGGATAGTGTAAAATTTCTGAGGCACGAAGTGGGTTCAGGGAAAAGGTCCCCTAGTGAGGTCAAAATTAAAGCGATACAGGATTTCCCTACGCCCACGACCAAGACACAAATTCGTTCCATTTTGGGGATGACAGGCTATTATTCACGATACATTCGAGAGTACTCGATTATAGCAGTCCCCCTTACTAACGTGTTAAAGGGAAAAATTAAAAAGGAAAGAATAATTTGGAGTGAGGATTGTGAGCGAGCTTTCCAAGATCTAAAAGCCAAATTAATTCAAAGTCCCGTTTTATACGCCTCAGATTACACGAAGGAATTTATAGTGCAAACAGATGCTAGTTTATATGGTGCGGGAATTGTTCTGTCACAGATACAGGAAGAGGAGGAGCATCCCATTTTATATATTAGTAAGAAATTTTCGCGGGCAGAACAAAACTATAGCACTATCGAGAGGGAGTTGGCCGCCATTGTGTACGGCCTTAAAAAATTAAATCATTATTTGGACGGTCAACATTTTTTAATTCAAACTGATCATAACCCGCTCACATTTCTAAAGAAAATGATTGGAACCAACGCTCGACTAACTAGGTGGGCATTATGTTTACAACAATATAATTTTACGGTAGAACACAGACCGGGAAAAATGCATGGGAATGCTGACGGACTCAGCAGAATGGATTAACGATAATTTGTTAGCCATGCATCTGCTTAATTTGAGTTGAGCGTTGTAATGTTTTATTTGTGTAGTATATTTTTAGTGACGTAATTATGCTTATATGTGTAGAGTTTATGGTATCATGTGTTTTAAGTGTCATTGTATGTGGAATTTAATTAATGGCATTAGATTGGGTAGTTTATTGTTATTGAATGATTACTTTTGTATAATATTGATTTTCGAATTGTGTACTTTGAAAATTTTAAAATTTAATATTGTATATGTTTTTCTCTGAGTGTGAAAAGAGAAAGAAATGAAATCTAGGATGAACATATTTTAACACTGAGTACGCGTTCGCGAATCTGAACCTTGAAAGCAACAATGACAATAAGACATATCTTGTATTTTGTGTAAATATAGTGTATGGATTATCCTTGGACCTCTCGGAGTTAGTATTACTGGAATGAAGGGCCTGCATTTTCATATGAAATCATATGAAAATACTTCAGGGGGGAAGGGTTGTGAGATCGTGAAATACTGGAGCCAGCTGCAACCCAACTGTTGTTTTTGCTTCGCGAATTTTACGAGCGACAAAAAGGAGTCTGAAACTGAAGCCGCTTCTGCAGGTGTTCTTTCCGACGGATAGCCGACTGGCCTTTGACCTTTGCCGTTGGGGAACTTGGAGACTGTTGGGGAGGCCGGAGTCGACGGGGAGAGAGCGAGAAGCGAGGTTGAGTTTTCCTCGCGCTGACCCGTGAGATGCACATCTCGATATATGAATATTGATTCTTTGTAAATTGTAAATAATTCTAACTAATAAGAACGTGATTTTCTTAGCTGTTGGTTGTTTTCTCCTCATATACGATTTTCTGATGCTACCATTTTTGGGAGACGACACCACAACGTATTCCACACTACTTAACGCAGCATTTTCAAAATGAAATAATTAATATTTTAGCCGAATCTATTCGTAATGAGATAACACGCATTGTCAAAAAAAGCCAAATATTACACTGTAATTCTCGACTCTACACCAGATGTGTGAACACTACTGATGGTTAGGTAGATATTTTAGAATTTTTTCTAGGATTTTTTCCAGTAACTAATACTGCTGGAGAAGGTTTGTGCAATTTTCTATTAGAGAAGCTATTACCTAGTCTGCAACTCGAAGTTAAAGATATACGGGGTCAGGACTACGACATTGGATCGAACATGAAGGGGAAAAATATAGGGCTTCATAAACGGATTCTCAATATCAATCCTAGAGCATTATACGTACCGTGTGCGGCTCATACATTAAATCTCGTCGTTAAAGACTCTGCCAGCTCCAGTGGTGAAATTTCTGGTTTTTTGATAGGGTACAAGAGGTATATAATTACTTTTCTCTGTCCCCATATCGATGGGATTTACTAAAAAAACACGTGAAAAGTCTAACTTTAAAACCGTTAAGCGAAACAAGGTGGGAAAGTCGTATCAATGCTATTAGACCTCTAAAACATTATTACCGCATTAAATGCCTTAATTGAGGATACCACAGAGACACGAAAAATAAAATGGGTGCTGAATCAATAATTAAAAATCTTGAAACATTTAAATTTTTGTGTTCAATTTTAATTTGCCATGATTTATTATCAAGAATTGATGTATTGAGTAAAATGCTTCAAAATTCTAAATTAAACATCGCGAAATGCATTGAAGGTTTAGATAATCTTAAAAAATATTTAGTTTCCCAAAGATAAGACGATAATTTTAAAATATTTGTCGATTCAGCAACAACACTTGATAGAGATTTAGGTATTGATCCCGAATTTCCCATCTCGAAGCTCAGGAAAAAGATCCGTTTATTTGATTGCGAGGGCAGTGATGAACCAGTTTCAAATCCCTTCCAGCAATTCAAGACTGCTTTCTATCTTGTAATTCTTGATCACGCGATCTCTTCGGTAAATGAAAGATTTACCTTATTATCTGAGTACCATTCAATATTCAGCTTTCTGTATGATTTTCACAACTTTTCTAATGCTGATCTCATGAAAGCCTGCATGGACTTAGATATTAAGTTACAGGTACAGGAGAAAGGAAATATTGTGAAAGATATAGACAGTATATAACTCTTTAATGAAATAATTTCATTCAAAGATACTTTTCCAGGTAAAAAACAGCCAATTGAGGTATTAGAATTTATAGTAAAAAATAATCTCATTCCCTGTTTGCCAAATTTTGCTCTAACAATAAGAATTTTTTTAACCTTACCTGTTTCTATGGCTTTAGGTAAAAGAAGTTTCAGTAAATTAAAAATTACTTGAGAAATAATATGACACAAGAAAGGCTTTCAGATTTGGCCATCATCTCTATTGAATCCGAAATCTCTGAAAAAATTGATTTCAACGAAATTATTGACAAATTTGCTTCTCAGAAAGCCAGAAAAGTTATTTTATAGTTAGGTAGTCTTTATAGTAGGACTGATTTATATACTTTTCCTTTCATGAGATTTATGCTTTAGTACTTTTTTTATTAGATTATATTTTCTGAGTAAATACTGTTGTTTTGCATTTCTATTTATAAAATGTCTATTTTTATTTCAAAGGTAATGTTTTTGTTTGTTTGTTATTTTTTAAAGTATTTTGTCGCTATTATAACTTATTAACTGGCCAAAAAATAAAGTTTTGCATTTCAAATTTCATTTGCATTTTTATTAATGTTTTACTTTTTACTCTTACACAGGTAGATGAGTTCATAACGTCAACGTTAAGTATTAGTCAAAATATGAAAAATTCTCTAGAGGGGCGGCACATTAGGCCTTTGCACGCGGGCGACCGACACCCTAGGATCGGCCCTGCTCACCCGAGCTAGAAACATTTACTCGCCCGAGTAAAAGTCTGGAGAAGGGCTCACCCGAGCCGGATAGTCCAAATCGGATTCCTGCGGAAACGGACAATTCACCACATTCGGTAAAGATCTACCACCTAGACTCTACCAGTCTGTAAACGCCACCTACCAAATTCCGTCAAGGTTTTTCTTTTATTTTAAATAAATATGTTGAGACCACGGTGAGATTCTTATATAATAGATGACGCTTCCATCCCCAAGACGTCACACTGTACTCTCTGCTTTCTACCCAATAACCAATTCTTTATCCATATCAATGTTTTCCCCTGAATCCCCAGCCTTTCCAATTTAAACAGTAATGCCTCATGAGGTACTTTATCAAAAGCCTTTTGAAAATCTATGTACATGATATCCACACTGCTCTTATTATCCAGCTCCTCAGTAATTTTTTCGTAGAACTTCAAAAGGTTTGTAGAGCAGGATCTGCCCTTCCTAAACCCATACTGATTCTCTGATAACAGTCCCCCCTCCTCCAAGTATAACATTATATGCTTTTTTAACAGAGATTCAAATATTTTGCAAATTACTGATGTTAGACTTACTGGTCTATAGTTGCCCGGATCACTTCGTATTCCCTTTTTGAAAATTGGAGTTATGTTGGCCAACTTCCAATCCATTGGTACCCACCCCGTGCTATATGTTGAATTAAATATCATGTGAATTACGTCCCCCAATTCTTCCGCGCATTCCACTAGTACTCTCGGATATATATCGTCTGGCCCTGGTACTTTAGATGGCTTAATTCTTTTCAACTGATGTACTATTTCTTCCCTGTTAAATTTGCATTCTTTAACTGTACCCCCTGCAAAGGCTCCATACTTGGGATCCTTTTTAAATTTATAGTTACCATTGAAAACCCCCAGAAAAAAGTCATTTAACACGTTTGCTATTCCCACCTCGTCTTGAATTAATTCACTTCCCCTCCCCTCCGACGGGCCCAGTGTAGTACTAAATTTATTCTTACCACTTGCATATGCAAAAAATTCTTTTGGGTTTATATTTATTTCCCTTGCTAGTTTTTCCTCCAAGGACACCGTCTGCTTCCGACTAATATTTTTAAACTCCTTTCTGGCTTTCATATAAGCCTTCTTGTCCCTGTCGTTACCAGTTCGTTACCATGGTTCCCACACCTTTGTCCAAAAAAAATTCAAGGACTTTTAAGGATTTTTCAAAACTAAAAATATTTTTTTCAAGGACCTAACATTTTTGATAGCAACCCAAAACAAGGCATGTGCAAAAGTTGTCAATTAAAAAGAAAAATGTTAAAAATATAAAAAGAAACACCAATTGTTTTACTGATTTTTAAACTACTGACAGTCAAAGAAAAAGGAAAGGTTGTCATCAATTTTGGTTATAATTTAGATTCTCTTTTATCACAGAACCTGTGAATATTTTTGAAAAGTGGACTTCTGGTCTCAATGCTAACTATCAGGCTACTTGCACACATATCAATTTCGCTCGTGCGGTAAAATATCGTACGATAAATTCTTTGGTGGCACGAAGAAGAGTATGGGAGCTTGCACATGGTTCGATCGACACACGACACAATCTTAGTTTTCGTTTTGCTCTCGTCCAAGGCCACTACAGCAGACGGCTGTCGTGGTTTATTTTTGTTTGAGAAACAAAACAAATCCAAAGTTTTGACTGCAGTGTTACGGCTTTTTTGTTCCCTGGTCCAAGTTTCTATCTTCACGATCGTTAAAGATAGTAAAAATTTCAACGGATTTGAAATCTGCAGATAATTTTACAAGGATACTTTAAATGTGCTTTTCTGTAAATAAATAATTTTTCAATTGTAACTTTTATATTTTCGCAATACGAATTCGGCCATATTTGACAAAGATATTCACTACGAACACAAAAAATGTCTATTAGAGGTTTTCTATCTTCGCGATCGTTAAAAATAGAGCAAACATTTTAACGGATTTAAAATCTGCGGAAAATTTTACACCAGATTGATACCTCATGGAGTCCGAATTTTATGCAAAGCCCGAATTGTGAGCGTGCTTGAAGAAACTTCTTCGTTTTACGAAAATGGATAATTCAGTATCCTAAACTGTTAAGTTTATATTCTTGAACGTACGA
This sequence comes from Metellina segmentata, assembly GCA_947359465.1. Taxonomy (NCBI): domain Eukaryota; kingdom Metazoa; phylum Arthropoda; class Arachnida; order Araneae; family Tetragnathidae; genus Metellina; species Metellina segmentata. Next base: position 71,344,594 of record OX375877.1, on the reverse strand, counting down.
CGTCAATTGCATTTATTTTTTAATAATATAAAAGTGAAAAAAAACAGTGGCCCCCTTTCAAAAGCCCTAATATTTTCTTTGTACTTCTTCATCAATCGCCGAGACAATTTTAAGAAATGTTCAAAGAGGCTCTTTCATGTTTGTATAGTTTATGCAAAAGAGCGATGGGACGATGCGTCAATGAAACATGGTGTATGAACTTGTGTGTTCATATATACATATCACGTGGTTCATGTATACATCACCCATTATGGTTGTTCAAACGTGGAGTCAAAACACGTAACACTTCAAAATGACGCTCAAATTGCGCACCTGCCGAGAAGGAAACTAGTTTGGACACAAGTTCCAACGCAATTATGTACTAGTCAAAAAAAATCAAGGACTTTCAAGGGCCCCTAGTTAGGAAAACAAAATTCAAGGACTTTTCAAGGACCGTGGGAACTCTGTTTTATATACCCTGTATGTTCTTTGTTTTAATTTTAAAGCTTTGTGTGTTTCCTCCTAAAACCACATAGGGAGCAAGTTTCTAGATTTTCCTTTTTTCCTGAACGTTACATGTTTTTTTTATCACTCTGTCTAACTTATTCTTGAATTCCTCCCATTGTTCAGAATGATGCGGCGCTATTAATCCCCCTTTGAATGTCTCCTTTAACTCTTCCCTTATCCAATGAAAATTTACCTTTCTGAAATTTGGAATTATCCTACTATTGATTGTGTATACTGACTGAAAATTTATACTTAATCTGATACTTATAGGATCACTTTCTCCCAGTGGCTCACCTATAACCAAATCCTGCACCCTATCCTCATCATCGCTGAAAATCAAATACAATATTGCATTATCCCTAGTATCCTCATACACCATCCTTGTACAAAAAACAATCCTGTATCACTTCCAAAAATTCTGCCCCTTTCCCATTTGTAGCTAGATTGTTTGTCCAGTCAATATTTGGATAATTATAGTCCCCATTAAAATTAATTCTCCTTTTTGACATACTTCGTTTATCAGATTGCACATACCCTTTTCCTGCTCTTCACTAAACAGAAGGTTTATATACTATATTACCCAGAATTAGTCCTTTGCCTTTGTCTGTATTTAGTTTCACCCAGACTGATTCCCTACCCTCAGTTTTACTATTTAACTTCATTTCCAAACAGTTTAAGAATTCTCTCACATAAATCAAAACTCCACCCCCTTTCCTATTCACTCTGTCCTCCCTAAACATTGCGAATCCACGCAATTCTAAAATTTGTGCATCCTCACTGCTTGCCCAACTTTCAGTTATCCCTCTGCTTGTGCAGTTCCCCTGAGCTCATCCATTTTATTTCTCACGCTGCGAGCATTACAATATAATACATTTAGCTTATTTTTCACCCTTATATTGCTCTTTCCCTTGTATCATTTGTCTTGGTATTGTTTTTCTCCCTTACATTGCACTTTCCCTTTGTATTGTTTGTCTCCTGTAATTTAGACTGTTACTTTTCCTAAGCAATTATTGTGTACTGTAAACCATCCATGTCCTACCCATCCCTCCATGCTTGTATTCTAGTTTTTTGACTCCAGAATATTCAAAACCCGGTTGCCAACATACCTTTTACCCATCAGGCTTAAATGCATCCAATCCCTCCTACACTCCTTCCAAACATCTAAAAATCTAACCTCCTCCCTCTCACACAAATCCCTTAACAACCCGTTCATCTTATTGGCCCTTTGATTTAGCCACCCATTACCTAACCCTATGAATTAAAAACATGATTCTTGAAAGAAATTTGGCTTTCAAAAGAAATCTTAATCGTTGTGCTGCTGATCTGCTTGTGGGGGGATTAATACGTTTGCCGATCACTGTACTAAGGTGATATTTTAGAATTGTAAAACAATTTTGCAATGAAGTTATTTGTTGGATAGAGCATGCTTTCAAGTTGAAATTAAAACGGCTTTACTCAGCTTTGAACTATTTTAAGTTAACTGCATTTGTCTACATTTAATAAAGAAAATAGCTCCAGCTAGTTTTAGTTTTGATCATTGCGTTTGGACAGTTAAAAATAATACTACACTAAACTACATCTTGAATATGATTATAGTCTTAACCATCTTTGCTTAAAAAAAATTGTGAAGTAATTCCTTTATCAGTTGATATGCTTCTCCTTTAAATTGATTGTAAACATGGGCAAGTTGTCACCTTCTGCAAAATATCCCGAAATTCGCAGTGAAAATCAAATGCAATCATATCAGTGTCTTGGAAAGTTAGAGATAATCGAACTTAATTTATGTGCCTTAGTTTGCAGTTTTGGTTTACTAAAGCATCATAACACATTTGCTTTGAGATTCTTGATTACAATCAAAACCTTGCTAGTCCGATTTTGTTTATTTATTAAGTTGTACCACTATTTGATTATGAATATTCTTACTGAACTTGTATCAGTATTCTAATTAGGAATCTGGTTTTTATCGTTTATGAAAGGTTTTGAGAATTTCCAAGACTTAACGAGGTTTTGATGATTACATAATTTTATTACTGACATTCATACTCGTCAGTGTCATATGTTAGTTCAGTCATGTATTTTCAAGTTGTACTGTTCAGAACCCAACGTTTTTAATTACGATATAAAAAAAGAATTGTTCTAACAACTATTCTGAGAAGGTTTGTGTCTTGGACACAACGTGTGCGTGGTAAGGTAAGGTAAATTTAATTAACGTTGTACTAGAGCATCACAAAGGGCTATTGACGACGTTCCTAGATCAATTCCGTAAGGGAAAGATCCGAGGACAACTGGTGTGTGTGGGAAATATGCATAACAATTTGTCTGAAGTCATGAATTTGGAATATTATCGAGTACATTTTTTCACTGTAGAAATATATTCCATAAGCCTTTGTTTGATACAAGCCTACAAAATTGAAGTAAAAGTAGGCATTTATAACTTTTCTTTTAAAAACAATTTTGAATGATATAACCAAGTGACTTAATTGTGATTCTACTTGATCCCTCTCTCATTTGTATTTCAGAAAACACAAAATTCATAAAAGTTATAAACTATTTTATTCCACTTCAAAAGTCGACTAGATTAAAAAATTTCATATAAAAAAATCAGTATGCAAAACAATTATTGGCACATGACATAAAAAAATAATTTTTATATACAATTGATACTCTATACAATATATAACAAACTTTCCACACTTCCATCCACAAGATTTCCTGTCAAGGAAGTTGTAGTAAAATATCAATTAGGATGATTATAAAAATCATTACAATATAAAAATATATAGTTATGTCGATCTCATTAAACAAGTCATTAAAATTAATGGAATGAATATGATTCATATTTGTATCAAAGAAGATCACAGAAAGAAATTCTAAAAAAGTTTTTTATACGACGTGAATCCTTTGCAACAACCACCATCTACTACTACTTTTACTGAATCGATTTTTATACAATTTATTACAAATTAAATAAACAACAATTTTCAAATGCCCAAACATATATAGTTTTCACTTTTCTTTCTGATTTTTCCGTTGATGATAAAAAAAATGCATATTTTACGATCACACGATTACAAGAAGGACACTTTCACATAACAGTATTTGACGATATTGTCAGCACCAGTATCGTATGGTAATCATCATACGAAGTTTTAAAAATGTAATATCACAGTAAATGAAATTAATGTTTGAAAAGTCCTATTTACAACAAACATAAATAAAAAATAGTTTCTCCTCTCAAAATATAAATATCATTTTCTTGTAAAACACTTGTTGATTTTAATAATGTCGATTTCATTATTCGATGTTGGGAAAAGTGAGACCCTCTGAAAATAAATACAAAAATTCAGTATTATATAGATAAAGATTTGGAATCTTCGATACACGTCAAATCTAAAAACATTGTATCAGCCAATAGTTTCAAAACCTGTTCTTAAATATGCATTGAAATTATTTTATCTGAAATTATGTGATATTTTAAATATAGTTTTAAAAGTGCATTGATTAAGTTAAAGAATTGCATATTTGATTAAAGCAACAGGATTTTTATTTGCATTTCATCCGTCTCTTTTCTTTTTAAATATTTTTTGCACATTACTTATACTCGATAGATTAAGGCACATTGCTTGTACATCGACGCAAATAATGTATTACTTTGTACATTATTCGCACTCGATGTTATTAAAACAATGACACAATTATTTGACTTTTATTTGTATTCTAAATACATGGCTTGGAAGAAACAGAACATTTCTCTCTTCCCCCCCCCCCCGCACACCCGATGTTCAGAGTAGTGATGTGACATCGACAGCAAAACATCGATGTTCAAAATTAAAACATCGATGTTGATAATAGATCGCCCCCAAAACATCGATGTTTTTAAAATTCAGTGTATTTAAACTTTTTCCCCCATTTCTTAAAACTGGTTTAGCACCTAGTGTGCGACATCGACAGTAAAACATCGATGTTTTTAAAATTCAACGTATTTAAACTTTTCCCCCCATTTCTTAAAACTGGTTTAGCAACTAGTGATGCGACATCGGCTCCAATACATCGATGTTTTTTATAAAGCATCAATGTTTCGAAAACATCGACATCGATGGCGCATCCCTACTTTTCAGACCCTTCACCCTTGGCCACTTTGGTCTAAAAGTATGTTCAATTTACTGATTATGAAAATTATGCTACTTGGTTATTTTTATAATGGTACTTTTTTATTTTAAAAATAAAACATCGATGGTACAAAAACATCGACTCCTATACATCGATGTTTTAAAAAAAAGATCCGATGTTTTGAAATCATCGACATCGATGTCACATCCCTAGTTCATAGGAAAAGTCAAACTTGAAATGATTTACATCACAAGCTGGAGCCCAAAGTCCCTCATCTAAATCCTTTGGCTTCTAAGCATCAGCATGACCTCTGACCGGGTGTAGGTTAGTAAAAATACACTACCCTACAAGGATGGACCAGACAGCAAGATGTGATGGTACAAGAGAAATAATACATGCTTTAATAAGGGGATGGTCCCCACGTGCTGCAATTACACTAGCAACCCTTCTGGGCATACTTTCAACAAGGTTTTGATACACACCTATGGGTATTTGTGTCCATTCCTGCCTGAAGAATGTCACCAGCTCAGCTGTAGATTTCGGACGTGGTGACCTGGTCCGTATGCGTCGCTCTAACTCAGCCCACAAATGTTCTATGGGGGTTAGGTCGGGACTCGGACCAGGTCAGGGATAACTTGCATCCATGTCTTGATACCACTGCTTGACAGAAGCTACAGCATGACATGGAGCGTTGTTATCCATTCCATAAAATTGCAGGAGCGTAGGTAGAACCTGATTGTCCAAAATGTTCATGTTGGCTTCGGTGTTCAATTGACCAGGAACAACATGCAAAGGTCTCCGGCCATACCACGAAAAACATCCCAAACAAGTTGTCGGATGATTTTATGCAGATACTTTGGCGTCCGGTCCATTATTGTAGGCTGGTGTTTATAGATACGAGACCCTCTGATGATATGAAAAGGCCAACTGAAGGAATTGCCAAATTAAGAACCAAATCAACTTTATTGGCAATCGTTTCAGGAAAGGATATGATATTGGGAATCTCTCATCAAAAAACGTCTGGACAAGCAATGTAAAAACGACCCATTAGCAACATGGCAGTTAAATAAAAAATGCTCGTACTCCTCTGAGGAAGAGACGTGATCGTTCATGGATGTCGCATAATTGAAATTAGGGTATCTTTGAAGTAGCTGGTCAAAGATGGTGATGTCAGAGGAATTAAAGAGTATTTTGTTTTGCACTGTCGTGAGCGATTTTCTTTGGGAATCGAGTAGCATTCGTAAGACATTAGGTAACCTGCTGTAAAAGTTGTTCCTATTAAGTAGCGAGAGATTCCCCATCCTTATGAATATAGTTTCTACTTCAAATCTATACACACACACTAAGTTTGTAAGATAAGATTATGGAGTACAAATGAACATCGTCAAGTCGTCTGTTCATGGTAATTGCCTTGTCTGGTCCATTATTGTAAAATAGTGTAGTTTAAGCTTAGTAACCATAAATTTAATATCATAAGCTGGTTTTTTAATAGGTTTCCTTGTATTTCAACCTAAAAAACGGGGCTTTACCCAATTTTGTATTTCCTGTAATTTATCCTATAAGTAAGAATACTTCCCTTAAACATAGAAAGAGGCATTGAAGCCAATAATAGTTATAAAATTATCTTACCATTTTGGCATCAGTCTTTCCTCATTAGGGAACCAAAAGAAAATGTCCTGTGGTAATTCGTCCTCGTTGCTGAGAAGAAATAAATAATATTAAAAAGGAGTTAGATTGATTGTCTGCATAAGAAAAAAAATAAGACAACGTGACAAAGGATAAGAATATAAAATTAAGATTAGTCACAGAACTCTGGTTTAGAGACGTATGATGCCAGAATAAATAAATTACAGATTAAATACCTGATGTAAATGTAATGGTAAAATATATAAGTATTGGAGAGTATGAACTTCTATTCAATTTCAAGTGCCATAAAATTTGGACAAAAATAAATGGTGGTTGTTGATCAAAAGGATGACAAAAAGTTTTAAATAACACGATGATCAATGGCCATCAGAACTAAACTTTTGCAATGAATTGCAACAGGTAAAAAATTAAGAAACTACAATTTGAAGTATCAATTCAGTGTAAAAAGGCAAACAGTTTTCAATAGTGTGTAAATCTTATAAGTTGAAAAGGACACTTTTAATAAAATCTGAAATGATGGTTATAAAAAGCATAATAACATACAATTAAAATATGATGAATGATGCATTTTAAGGGATTTAAATGTTTCCGGAAAACCTACATAGTCAAAATTCAATCAGTAAACATTATTATTCATATTAGGTGAATAGTTAATTATCTTACGGGAAACTGAAGATGGAGGGAGGCGGCGCATCTAATGAATTGTCGTCCCTGAAAAAAAATTATTTATAAGGATTATTTAACATGAAGCTTCAAGAAAATAAGCTTAGAAATTTCTTTACTATGTATAGTCCTAAATATACATTTTTGACACTAAACAGTGCTTTCGGTGACTGATTTACACATAAAATAGAGACTCGTTCAGAAGTATAGGAGAGATCGTGGACAAATGATAGTTACAAACATCGCAGATATTTTATAACAGTATCTTCGTCTTGCTGAATCACGAGTTCTACGCAATCTCAAGAGCAACAGAATATTTAAAAATTAACTAGCAATTATATTAGTAAGAAAAATGAAGGAAGCCTCGAGTGGTATATACGACTGACGCTTTCCTTTCATAGTATTGAGTGGCATATATCACCAGAGCGACCTTCTGCCTTTTCCCCAAAGCGTTCACACCTCACGGTATACAGGGTAGGGTACCGAACAAAAGGAGGGATCCTCTAGAACAGAGGTTCCCAACCTTTTAGTAGCTGCGCACCACTTGAAATTTTTAGAAATTTATGGCGTACCACCAGTCCTATATATTTTTAGAAACATATCTATAATGATAGAAAACTGCGCAATGGCTTGTTTTATTTTAATTAAAATACTAAGAAAGCTTCATATTTTATGATTAATGCACTTGTATTTCGTATTAATGATGTTTTAATAAAGGAAAAAATTAAACGATTATTGAAAATTACCGTTTTGTTTTTTACTCACAGTTCTAAAAACAAATAATTTTAAATAATTAGTACAAACTAAGCAAACAAAGATTAACATAATCAAAAATCTATTTTAGTGCGAAACTTGTTGTTTGTCTTTAATTAAAATATCAATCAATATCAAGAGCAATGGAGCTTAACTTCACTCTTAAGTCCTCTTCAACACTTCAGAAAAACCACTCTCACACAAGTAACTAGCAACAAATGACATAAGAAATAGCATAACGTGGTTGTACATACTAAAAAATCGAACAAACTTAGTAGAATATTTCGGTAGCTCGTATCATCCTTGCGTACCACCTGAAACGTTGCCGCGTACCACCGGTTGGGAATCCCTACTCTAGAAGGTCAGTCGATTAAGCTCGTAAATGGTGATCGATGCCAGAGGTCACTTAAAAGGGGGATAACATCCACCGTACTCAGATCTACACCATGCCACTGGTGTAAGTGAAGTTGTAGTGGTAACAATCGTCTACCTGCCGCAGCGTAAAGGTTAAATCACCAGAGTGTCTTTCCTGAAGTGGCTCCGAATGGGATCGGAGTCAACGGATGTTCGTGGACGATTCTATTTTGGACCGCGGGTAGATCGGTGTAGATATTAAACTCGTGAAAAGTGAATCGATTCTCCAATTCGATTAACTTTGGTCAATTGTTACTACAGTATTACAACTATGATTATTTATTTACTTAGTCTGGAAGTCTTTTTCGTGTCTTCAATGAGATTTTTAAGCAGATTTTTTGTTCGAAAATGTAATTCAATTTCCATCACGAGAGAACGGTAAACTGAGAAGACATGATGTGTTTTTGTTGGGCATTTTGAATTCGTGTTTAGAATTTGAACTATAATGTGAATGAATAATCACAGTTGCAGTACTGTAATAAATACTGTAGAAACAAGTTACGAAAGTTAATCGAATTGAAGAATCGATTCACTTTTCACGAGTTTGATCGCCAAAACTTAAAGAATGCGACGTTTTGAGAAGATTTTGCTTAAAAGATACCAGTTGGAAAACAGTCGCATTTGTGTAAAAGCCCTGTTCCTCCGGCACATGACGAGTAATTTACCTTAATGTTAATAAAGAATTATGAAAGAGAGCAAATAGGGTAAGTGTTCCAGATATCGCCTCTGTGATTAATATCGTCTACTCTTGTTTGCAAGGTACTATGCACGACATCTATGAGTTTCTGTAGTTACCTTGATGGTCTAGGTTTTGCCACACGTAGCGCCACCGGCAAGTTTCCTATCAGTTATATCAACAACACTATTGCATCTGTAGTATTTGAGACAGTGATCACACTGCGTATTTTTTGACTCCAATCTATTCAGGGAATATCCAGGTAAGTGTTTCCATATCATAATTTCGTTCATATGACTTGAATGTACATTAAATACTAAAGACAGGTATGTATGTTCTACTAGCAACTACTCGTTTTTAATAGTAGCTCCTAATTTGGCCTGGTGGGTGGTAATAGAAACATGGGTAAGCGATATCAGGAACCCACTCTTGAAAATTATCTAGGGAAACTTTTTTGAAGTTTTACTAGTTAACTTAAACTGACATAAGTAAAGAAGGAATATGATCTCTGAAAACCAAAGGAGAATAGTTCCTAATGATATTCATTCAGTTTAGAGCTTGATTTCCCAACCCAGGAGACTGAGATACAGAGAAAAAGTTAGGGTAGGCGATATTTGGAACACACCTACCCTATGCATGCAGTTATCTGAAAACCTCTAGGCCGAACAAGCAAGAGAAAGTGCAAACGATTTAATTTTTTAAAGGATGAACTTTTGGAATTCTGTACAATTTAATGTGAAATCCTAAATAAAATTTCATGATAATTACCCTAGGGCAGGAAACATTACATCATTCCATACAGGAGTAGTTTCGGGTGACCAATCGTAGTCAACCAGTTGCTGATGTGCGAACCTAAAAACAAAAAATGATTACAATATGATACTTCATTTTATCATAGTGTCTTGATTTTAACGTTTTGAGACGTGCTTATTTCTGATTAACATTTCAGTAATTAAATAAGGGGACACATCTTTCAGACCTGTCGACAATATATATACCACCTTGAATCTTCAGTTAGAACAGGGCTCGAAATACCCGGGTGCACAGGTGCACATGAAAATAAATTTGTGCACCTAACTTTTTCCCGCTAGGTGCATGAAGTGCACGTAACGTTAAAAAAAGGAGGGAAACGTGTTTTATGTTATTTTGATGTTGGAACAAAATATTAGTATCGACCTCTCTCGCTCTAAAGGAACGTAATTAAAATTCCTAAATACACGGTATGCGAAACAAAATTGCTGAGCCGTAACGGGTTTATACAGGAGGAAGGTTTACTAGTGCCACCGTCTCCAGAACTTTCCAAAGATCGAAACATTTTCCAGATGGCGCTGTTGAAGCGACTGTTGCGACAGCCGTGCGCCGGAGAAGGGAGAATTTAGATGTTTAAATATTTTTATTTACTATCTACTATTGACCTATCTAAACATACCCAACTAATAAAGTAGTTTACATTACATAAATGCACTTATATTATGTTTTTTTTTTATGTACACCTAAAATATAACATGTGCACACAATTTAAAAACTTGGTGCACAAAGTGCACCTGTATTAAAAAAATGTATTTCGAGGCCTGAGTTAGAATAATAGAAAATAAAATAAACGACTGGTATGAATCCAGAGTGGTCGAGAACACACAGTGTTATACATTCCCTGTTAAATATTCCCCAGCGATCTGGTGAACGTATTGCATCCCTGCTACGGTATCGCCATAACTTTTTTTTTATTATGAATTTCTATTTTTTTTAATGTATAATATTGATACAGACTAAAAAAATAATTTAGAATTATCTTGCTTGTCACTTGCTACCTCTTAATAAAGATGTTGAGTACCATCCCATGTCATCCCCCCCCACCCCCACTACTATGCAGACGTTTAATTTATGGAATTATAAACTTACGGATCAACCAATTCAGGTTCTTGTTGCACCTCAGGTTGGCTGATATCTTCGACGTTGATGTCCATTGCCTCAGTGTTAACTTCGACAATGGCATCTTCTAGTTCAATGTAGCTACTATAAGCAAAAAAAAAACAAGTATTATACAAATTACTTCAAACAATATTTTAACCAACAGAGGATTCCTGTTTTTCCTGAAGATTTCAAGAATTCTAATATCTGAACATGATTTAGTATTTGAACCAAAATGTCTTGTTTCTTAAGTTACGCTCCATTTGAAGTATTTTCGTTACTATTCGAAAAGTAAATTCGTCAAATTTATGTGGCATAATTTATTTTAGTCGTTAGTCTAACTATGTTCATAAGATCAGGCGTATTAATGAGAAAAAAAATAGAGAAACAGCTAAATAATTTATGATTTCTCTCTTTCTTGTCGCGTTATCGTGTTGGCCACATATAATAGAATGATGTTGAATTTTTACTGTCCTTTTTTTTTGTTGCAATTAAATCTGAAGTACTCACATGCCATTGACAAAAATACTTTAGCTTGTGATAAGCGCAATAAGAGAGTAACAGGGTAGCAACAAAATCAAATGTTGATCCGTGATTGGTATCCACACACAGGGTGTAAAAAATCATGATTTAAAAAAAATCAATTAATCGGATTCATTTCATTTAAATCGGATTTATTTAATTTAAATCGGATTTATTTAATTTAAATCGGATTTATTTGATTTAAATTTCTGTAGGGCCTATATAAATTTGTTAAATAAAAAATTGAGTTTCTGACATGACATGTAAATCAATATTTATTTAAGTAAACAATCGGAATTTGTAATATGGAAAATTAATATTTGTTTTACGTAAAATCATAGTGCGTTTGTTACATGGTAATACATTTAAAAAATGAATTTTCAAAACAAGAGCAAAAGATAGAACATTTGTTTAACTTTAAAACACAAGTTGACATCCTACTTAGTTTTTCTTGAGTAAATTAACATCATCATGTCAACAAATATATCAGTAAGTGTAAGTGAGACCTAAATTAGTCTGATTAAATAAATATTTGTTATGGGTCACTTCTCTTAAAGTGAAAGGCGACTGTTTCGGGGTGCATTTTGCAAAAAAAAAAAAAAAAAAAAATGTTCAGTGTTTAAACTTTCATCCTTTCAAAAAGAAAGCTCAGTTGAATTTTTTATTTAATAAATTATTAATCACATTAATTGTGTTATTTTGTATTTATGTCTCAATTAAAAAAAAGTAGTTGTGAAAAATCACTACAGCTAAGCCATTGGTCAATCAATTAAAGGGGTAACAAGTAGTTTAGGTCTACTTTGTGGGGATTTTCTTTGGCTGTCTTGACATTTACGTAGAAGTAGGCCTGCTGCTTTATTGTTTGTAACATAAAATTATGCATGAACATTGTCAAAACTTTCAAATATATGTCAACTTATTTTTTACTTTACTGTTTGGTAGAATCTCTGACTCAACACTCAACAGATTACTTAGTCCATAGACACCTCAGATTATTTGCGCAAGTGCCCAGTGACAAACATTTTTTTTAAAAGCTCATCAGTACGAGGTATAGCCATTAGTGCTGAAAGTTCAAAGCATTTGACAAATTCTGAGATTTTTCTAGGGTGTATTTACTTAGTTATAAAAAATGCAAGATTGGTTGTGATTTAAATCAAAGATTTTTTTAAAAAGATCATTTGATAAAAATCCTGATTTTAATCGTTGATTTAAATCAAGTGATTTAAATCTTGACACCCTGTCCACACAACACTATTTTAAATATTTAGGGTCATAGGGAGTAAAAGGATAATTCTCCACAAATATTTTGTATTTTTTCTCTACTGATATTTTAATTGTTATTGTAAGGGTTGGAAACCTTAATGGAACTCTAAAATTGCAATTGAAAAAACTGGAGAAAAAATGCAAAATACTATGATTGTGAACTTTTTACACCTGACCCTACATTGTCACACTATTCATCGAAAACAAATGCAAATATACATCAGGGTGGCAACAAAATCCAAGAAAAAAGTTCCATGTTTCCATGATTTCCCTGATAGTCTCATAAAAAATTCCCTGATTTAACAATTCCCTTAAGAAATGTTGTGATCCGTGATTGGTATCGATATAAAGTATCCACGCAACACTATTTTTAAATATTTAAGATCAGAGGGTGTAAAAGGATCATTCTCCACAAATATTTTGTATTTTTTCTCTACAGATATTTTAATTGTTATTGTAAGGGTTGGAACCCTTAATAGAACTCTTATAATTGCTAAAAATGTAGAAAAAATTCAAATTATTTTGATTATGAACTTTTTACACCTCACCCTACATTATCATACTATTCATCAAAACCAACTGCAAATATACATAAAAAGTTCTACAAAAATGTAATTGCAAACAAAAATAACTAATTTAATACACAAAAAACATCATTAGTTACACAAATTTCAAATTGTATACCACCAGTTGTATCGCTAGACGGTACGACCGCGAAAAAAACGACGAAGGTTTTCACGGTGTTTAAAAATTACGGCGACATGGTTCTTTATTAAAATTACAATTTCAGCGAACATGATATATTCGTTTCTCAAAAGCACTCGTAATAGTGCATCTCTAAATGAACGATAATGGTAGCCGTTTAAATTGTCAAAATTTCCCTGATTTTTTGTAAAATTTGGAAATTTTCCCTGAGATTTCCCCGATTTTTCCAGAATTATAAAGTTTCCTGAGAATTCCCTGATTTCCAGGTTCTGTTACCACCCTGTACATAAAAAATTCTACAAAAATGTAAATGTAAACAAAAAATAATTAATTTAATAAATTGTATCCCACAAGTTGTATCGCTAGCCTCACGGCGACCAAGATGCTGCAGCCGCGAAAAAAATGGCGGCGGCGGTTTTCGCGGTGTTAAAGAATTACGACGCTAAGGTTTTTATTCGGATTACAATTTAGGCGAATACGCGCGCGCGCGCGCGATTTATTTGATTCTCAAAAGTACTCGTAATCGCGCATCTCTAAATAGGACAAACGATAATGGTAACCGTTTTAACTGTCAAAAATTCCCCGATTTTTTGTAAAATTTGGAAATTTTCCCTGAGATTTCCACGATTTTTCCAAAAATAAAAAGTTCTCAGAATTCCCCGATTCTGTTACCACCCTGAATAAATAACAACATACTCATCTATCATTTCCTGTTTCACTTCTCTTGTTAACAGGGAGCACTCCTCCGGCGTCAACTTGGTCTTTTGAGTTGACTTGCGATTCTGTGAGAAAAAAAAACTTTTTAAAACAACATATTTTCTATGATTTGAAGCCTAGTCAATTCATAATGAAAAAGCAATGTGGTTCTAACCAAAATAAAGAACTTCTAAAAAAATATAAATATTCTATTGCTTTCTCGGTTTTATTTGTTTTCTAAAATAAAACCAGATTCTTTGGAAATTTATAAAATATTTTATTATAGCCTTCAAGTTGAGAATTACTTAGTATTGAAATTCCGAGACATAAACCAAATATTTCTGAGCTAAAATTAGCTACATAGTTCACTTTAAGATACTACGTCCTTGATATTATAATTATAATGTTGAAAGTTAAAAGCCTCTTGATTTTAAACATTCAAATTAATAGCATTAACATAAAATAATTAACCTTACAATTTAAAATAATTGTAATGTTTTATAGTTTATTCTATTTCAGAAATTTGAGTTTCTTTTCGGTTTCGAAACTTTAAACTGTCACCACTAAATCCTTAATAACAAGTTTTAATGGTTTATAATCCATATAACACAAGATCTATATATTTTACTACCAATATTAAGATGAGACATACGAATCAGTATGGTTTTAAACAGGTCCTCGTGGTACCCCATAAAATTTTATAGTGTCAAGGGACACGCGAAAATATTTAATTTTCAAAGGGGTCCTAGGTTTGAAATTTTGGAAACCTCTTATTTCATTGGCGACTTGAACTTTCGTTACAAAATCAAACCAAATAATTTCAAAGAATTTATCGGGCGAAACATCATTTTAAAAGTTTTTTGAAAGAGGAATGAAGCACTTTTCTATACCCATATAAGGGTTTCCATACTTATTGAAATAACATGGTTCCCACTCCTTTGGTGGATTCAAATACTTTTCCAGGACTTGAAGTTTTTCAAGGACTATCGTGAAATGGCAGTAATTCCCTCTGTAACCCCCTCATTTTAGTAGACAACGTTTTTGAAGAGCCTCTCCTATAATGTAACCTCTTCATTACCATTCACATACTGAACAATTCCAAACATGTTATGGGAAAGAAAAAATTCTTAAAAAGAAAAAGTAAAGCTAAGTTATTATACTTATGTTCTATATGTTCGAACTGACAGAGAATCCCACCGACCTTAAAGCAAAGAAAATAAGCATGCCTTGATGAACAAGCGTATTTGGCGTATTCTTCGGAACTGGATTAAAACCACGTCTTCTAAGCACGTTGTGAGACGCGTGTGTTTCAAGCTGATTCATACTCGAGAAAATTCCAGATTAAAATTTTTCAAAATAAATTCAAGGACTTTCCAAGTACTTTGCACCAAATTTAAGTACTCTCCGGGGCGCATATTAACAAAATTTACCTGGAATAGAAGACATGGGGAAATTTTAAGCCCGCTGATTTGCTGGTTTCAAACTGTCGACTATGACGTCACTACGTGACATCATCATTAATGACGATGCTTCAAGGGGACTCTGTCATTACTCATAACTCGGTAGTTTTTACTAGAACTGAAAGCCGATGGCAAAACCTCTGCAACATAAATAACGAATCTGTAACCAGTAATAAAGGAAAAACTCCCCTGTTTCCGCCTTCTACATTTGCGATGAAATTACGAGTGCATGGCACAACCCGTTGAACTGTCCCTTCGTAATCACCGTCTGCGGTGGAAGTCCCCCCCTCCCTTTCCCCCCTAGACCATATAACACTCTAAACCATGGGTAGCCAACCTTTTACATACCATGCGCCAATTTTTTTTCACATACGAGTTCCGATGCGCCATATAAACTCGAGCATCTTTCCTACCTTACGTTCATGGTCCTGCCATATCCTTAACAACTTTTTAAATAAAAGTATGTTTATAGACATAATTAACATTTAAAATGCTTTAACTATTGTACGTAAAACAAAGTCTGTTACAGCACATAGACATTACTTACCATCAATAAGACTTTTGAGCCTGTTTGGATTTCGCTAGTCTTTCAATGTTTGGTGTAAAGTTGTTGCTGAGAGCAACAGAGAATTTTTCAAATTTGAATCATTCATTCGCTACCTCGTTTTCCTTTTAATGAATTTTATGGATGAAAATGCTTGTTCACTTGTAATCAAATAATATGTAGGCGCAAGAATGCAATGCGCCACTTCTAATCATCAAATGCGCCAAGTTTGGCGCATGCGCCACAGGTTGGCCACCCCTGCAAACCTAATGGTGAGTGGGTCTGGGGTGGATCTAGAAAAAGAAGTCACTTTTCCCAAATAATTGAGTAAGTCCCATCCTGGAGTCTGGTTTGTTAATGTTTAGAAGGTGGCTAAATGTCGAAAGCCTTTATCGTTCAGCTTATGAGAAAACAAAGGTGAGAAATTGTAATAAGTCAAAAACCACAGAACCATATGTTGAATCTTAAAATTGGCTGTCACGAAAAATTAAAAAAAGTGACTTGTGACATTTTGACACCCGAGCACATAATTTTAGATTAGCAACAAAGGCCCATTTCTGGGTAGGATTTTAAAAAGCTTATTTCTGGGTAGGATTTTAAGTATTAAAGATAAAATTTAAATGGATTACCTTCCTCTTCTTCCTAAACTGCTGTTTTATGGTGCTCTTGGAGGGCTGGTCGAACCTGAAAGTGCTCGTGGAGGGCTGGTCAAACCCGAAAGTGTTCGTGAAGGACTGGTCGAGCCCGAATGTGCTAGTAGAGGGCTGGTCGAACAAGACATCGTATGTCAAAATAGGTAAAGTGTCTTCTATTTCCTAAAGGAGATAAAATGTTGGAAACAACATTAATGAATTATATAAGTTAAGTGTACTTTAGTTTACAGGGCTTTCCAAATCACTTGTAAAATGACAGAGTTAGTATCATACATTTTTTAAATAGCAAACACAATTTTAATTGATTAGATCTCGCCCAGAGTTTGAATTTCTGAATTAAAACTTAATATATTTTTTTGATGACAAGCTAGCAGCAACAGAATTTGATGATATTTTCCCTTCATAACTGTCATGGGCTTGGTGCCGAAACATCGAAATTGGTTCCCCTCGGAAAATTTTCTCTTCAAAGAAACATCCGAAAACATTTTTTTATACCAGGAAGTTAAAAAAGGGACTGAATTTGCGTTGAACTTCGGTGAATTGAAAAAAAAAAAAAAAACACGCGATAATTTTGAAAACAGTCTTTGAGACTATTCTGCTTTAAAAAGATACCCCTAGACGCCTAGGTAGAAAAAAAATAGCAAAATTCGCATGCATGGAGCAAAAAAAAAAATGTCTAAAACTCAAGGGACAGCAGTGTGCTATACCTTAGGGGATCTTAACTTAAATCTCTTCCTAAAGTATTGGCACAACTACAATTGCATTAAAAAATTAAGTGAGATATAATTTACCAAAGGAGGCGATGGCCAAAGTCGTCTTTCAAAAATGAGCATCGAGCCAAAAAAAAAAAAAAGTTGGGGGATACTAGGAAAGACAATTATAGGGTATTCACCAGAGAACTTAGTGTGTCAGCTACTTCAAAACTCTGGAAATTGGCACACAGGTCGTCTACAATTTCTTTCTCCTTGAAAAGAAAAAATTGGTTTCAGAATACAATATAACAATCATTTGAAGTGAACAAATCAATCCAAAGAATTATTTACTTTTTTAACTTCCACTCTGGGTCCAATTTCTTCCTGGTCCTTTTGGATGGCCACCTGTTGAGAAACAAATTTTAACGAGTTATCAGTTTAGTAAAATAAAATATCTCGCAAACTTTAGATTCACAAAACCTCGAATAGTCCTTTTTGTGTTCGTAATGAATACCTTCGTCAAATGCGTCAATTAAAAATTAGATTTTCTAAAAAACTTACAAAAACTCATATCTGTGGAGAATGATGTTAATGATTATGCTAGTAAAAGCAAAACGCAAACTAAAATAACAGATCTCTGTAAACAATAAACTATTGGAAAGAATAAAATAAAAGGTATCCCGCTCTATATTTAAAAAAATACCACCACCGCCGCATGATTGAAACTCGCTTTTTTCGCTCGATTCTCAGACGGTTTCCCGAGAAAGTACGGATCAGAAAATTACAGAATTCACATGATTTGTTCAAAATTGTACAGGGAACAAGACGAATAAGATTTTTTTTCCGATGCGGCTATTAATTTAGGGTTTATTAAGTTAGCTAAGAATTAAAGCTATAAAAGAATTTGCGGCTATTAGTTTAGGTTGTCAAAGTTGAACGGGCGAAATTTCTAACGCGAGTGAGCAAAAGACGTACAATTTTCAGTCTTCAGCCGTGATTTTTTCTTTTAGAGTAGTACCTCCAAATGTGAATTTTTGTACGACGCCTAGTTTTATTTAGAAATTTCAGTTTGGTTTCTGACAGAGTATTTTTTAAAAATTCGGGGAAAATCCGGACATTTTCCTTATTTTTTTACTGTATAACTATATCTAATTATTGATAGTTTTTAAATTTTAAAAAATCGCAGCAAACCTTAGAACGCACTCTTTCTTACGGTACACTTATTTTTGAAATTGGTTCATAAATAAATTAGATGCAATGAAAAGTATAACTTCGCAATAGTGTACAAATTCTTCTTCACGGAAATCCAACGTCATACGGCCTTCATTAAACCGAGGCTCACTAAAATTAAAGCTGTGATGTCAATGAACGGATGCGAGGAGGAGTACTTAAGGCCCGGTGCACACATCCGGTTTTTCAACGTGCGGCGCCTTTGCGGCAAAGCCCAACTATGCACACATAATCGTGAAATGATGCAAGCGCCATTTGCGAATATATTCTATCGAAGAAAACGTGTTTATTTCGTTTTGGACGTGCGGCGCCGTAGGCATTGCGATACGAGTGTTGGTTTGAGAAGAAAAACAAACGGGATATGCTAAAGGCATGGTTCCCACACCTTTATCCAAAATAAATTCAAGGACTTTTAAGGACTTTTCAAAACCAAAAAAATATTTTTCAAGGACCTAAAATTTTTTATAACGACCTAAAACAAGGCATACACAAAAGTTGTCACTTAAAAAGAAAAATATAAAAAATATAATTTTTTTTTTTTATACAACTGTTAGTCAAAAAAGGGAAAGGTTATTGGCAATTTTGGGAACAATTTGGATTTTCTTTTCTCACAGAACCTGATTTTTTTTGTTGTTGCAGAGTGGGCTTCTTGTTTCAATGCTAACTTTCAGGCTACTTGCACTCATATCGATTTCCGTCGTGCGATAAAATATCGTACGATAAATTCTTTTGGTGGCACGAAGAAGAGTATGAGAAGCGGCCGTCTTAATGGAGACCAGAAGTGTCAACTTAGACGGATAGCCATACTGTGGAGATCTAGACCTAGTATTATAAGTATATCACATAGTGTCAAAGCGTGAAACACCGGTTTCATTCAGAATGAGGCTCAAATGGCACACATGCTGTGGAGGAAACTAGTCTGGACAATTTCCAATGCAAGACGAAATTACACAATTATGTACTTGTTAAAAAAAATCAAGTACTTTCAAGGACTTTTCACCAAGTTCCGTAATTTTCAAGGACTTTCAAGGGCCCCTAGTTAGGAAAAAAGAATTCAAGGACTTTTAAGGACTTTTCAAGGACCGTGGGAACCCTGAAAGGAGTGTTGGTTTGTGAAGCACACCAATTGTGATTGCTTAGCCATCTCCGGGGGTTTGCGACGAAGGCGAGCATGGGTGGAGCTCCCTAGTGTCATCTAAATTATTCTTTATTTTATGTTGCATGTTTTGTTTTTCTCCGACCTCGATTAAAATTTTCCCGCATATTACATTATTTCTTTCCTGTCGCTTGAAATACGTTAAATCGAGGTTTCACAGTAGTAGCAAAATACACCTGCATTTAAAAATGCATTGTGATATAGTTTACCAAAGGAAAGCATTGACCAAAGTAGTCTTTTTAAAAGGGGCATTGGAGCCAGATAAAAGATTAGGAAATACCATGTATGACTAGGAAAGACAATTATAGGGTATTCACCAGAGAACTTGGTGTGTCAGCTACTTCAAAACTCTGGAAATTGGCACACAGGTCGTCTACAATTTCTTTCTCCTTAAAAATAAAAAATTGGTTTCAGAATACAATATAACAAGCATTTGAAGTGAACAAATCAAATCCAAAGAATTATTTACTTTTTTAACTTCCACCCTGGATCCAGTTTTTTCCTGGTCCTTTTGGATGGCCACCTGATGAGAAACAAAATTTAACGAGTTATCAGTTTATTAAAATAAAATATCTCGCTAACTTTAGATTCACAAAATAACACCGAATTTACCATAGTTTCTAACGCCGGTCTCCTATTCGTTTCAGATTACACACACACAGAAAAAAAAACTTAATTTTTAAAGAAAAGGGGAAAAAAGTTGTTAATAGAGAATTTCTGAAATTGAATGCCTGTATGCCAGCAAACTCGAGAAAATGTTACTACTGGATGCTTTCGTCATGAAAAGAGGGTGTAAAAATTAACTCACTGGATTATAAAAGAACAGCAAAATATTGAATAGAGGCATATGTTTTCAAAAGCTAGTAAAGGGAAGTGTATAAACTGAACTCCCTCGATTAGAAAAATAACAGCAAGATATTGAATTGAGGCATAGGGTTTCAAAAGCTAGTATTTTCAACATCCACTGTATGGGGTTCCTTTCATAGGCGTAACTAGGGTTGTTGAATGAGGGGAGGGGTCGGTCCTCCCGAAAAGTATGGACTTTACCCCAGTAAAAAGGGGACGATTAAATTAATTATGTTAATATAATTAACATATTAAGTAATACGAAGTAATTTTATTAATATTATTAATACCGATTAATTATTAGAATTCATTTATTATATTAATTACTATTCACTTATAAACACTTGAATTTTTTTTAATGTTTTATTTATACAATATACACCAGATGACTTTATGGTGAATTTTAAATTTTACAATACATTTAAATTAAAAAGTCGATTTTTTAGTAAAAGTTTCAATCTTTTCTGAACTTTTTAGATTTAAACTTGATTTGCTTGAAACACATCGGTAAAAATTCTCAATTCTTCCTCTGCGAGCGTTCAAAATTTTTAAAAAGTGTATTAACTATATACTTGTGAATAACTACATGCAACTATATTATTAATGATGGATTGAGACATGAAATCATTCATTACTGTTGGTCGAAACTTAAAAAGAGAACACTGTTGTAATGTCAACAAGAATAAAAATAACTTATACTTTTCGCAGTAACATTTCCATCGAATTTTTGATAGCAAAGACATCTCCCGAAAGTATTATTTAAATTCTACCATAATCACATTAAATATGTCTTACCTTTAAACTGCAAAAATGCTTTCGCAATCTTATTTTTAATATTCAAATATTTGCTAAAGCAAAAGTACAGATGTGCTGCGGACTCCTGTTTGTAAGAAAATGAATCACGATTTCTTTAGCTGACACAAGGAAAGAAATAGCCAATAGCTAATACATTTAATAAAGCTGAATGATTGCAGAACTAAATGGCTTGTCTGACTGCTCTAAAGAGCCCCTTAAGGAATTTAGACTTTTAATAATATGTAAAGCTGTTAAGAAATCGTGATTATAAGGTGAAACTAGTAGAATTTAATGAAAAATAAATACATTTATGTCGAAAAGGAAATGAACCACCAAAGATCGACATATTTATTGATGAGTGTTAAGTATCGAGAATCACATATATTAATAAATTGTTTCGTAGTACATTGATAAAATTATTAAATATTTTGCGTCTAGCAAATGTTAGTCACTTTCCTTTCAAATAAAGTCATTTTTAACAATGTTGTATTCTTGTATCATACATGAGAAACGAATAGTTTGGTTTAACAACAAATGACTGTCTTGATTTCCACTAAAACCCTTGCTAATTCAACCCCCCCCCCCTTTAATCCGAGAGTTTGATTAAACCAAACCAACCGTTTTTTAAGATTTGTAAAACAAAATACAGTAAATCTATACCAACATAATCTGTTAACATTATTGAAATTAAAAAAAAAAAAAACCTCATTGATAAGAATGCACATATTTTTAGACTATCATTGAATAAAAAATAATAAAAACAATAATAAGGAACTATTGCATTTGGACAAATATAATCAGTTAATGTTGTGGTAAATACATATAAACATTTTCCTGGTTTGATTCTTCAAAAAACATATTGTAAGTTAAATATAAAAATCCAAGTGAATATAAAAATTTCGCTTTTATGCCGAGCAATTATTTATATTATGAGCGTAAAAATAATTCTCATTTATTTTATCTAATTTAAATAGCCATAAAGCTTAAACCTCCGATAGCTCGTTATCAACAAATTTGACTACCTTGTTCGACAAACTCCTCTCCTCTGGTTATAACATCAAAATTAAATTAATCAAAATTAAATCAAGCAAAATTAAATTAATTAAAATTAAGTTATGAATATATATAGAAAGAGGGTGTGTTTGAGTAGTTCATTTCGCCTATGGTACCTTTTTCCTTTCCAATAAAAAGATTTTCCATATTCGAAGTTCTAAGTCATAAATTGTATTTGTAAGAGCGTTTATACAAAACTCGTGTAGTTCTTCAGCTATTACACCGTATTTCAAAATAGCATCGACACCCTTCCAAGTTACTTTCGTGTATAAAACGTCAATTCACAGAAGAATAGCGCAATAAATAACTCCTAGTGATATTGTGATATTTAATCAATAGTTACAAATGTCTTCCTACTCGTGGAAGAAGTGTCTGACAGTTCAAAAAGAATGTATCACGAATATTAAATGCAATATGATTTCAAACACAACTTCCGAGATCAAATCTCAGATTCGAGTCTGAACCACTTAAAGAATTTTCAAGAAAGATAAAACTGAGTGGAAAAATTAATTTCGGGTAATGATTTCATTAGTTTCCATTAATATATATATAAACACCTTTTCTTCAAAAATTACATAAAATAACAATCTTAGTAGGATTTTACAATTTTAATATAGTTTTTCACTTTTACTCACTATATTTAGAAATCTATGAATCTGACATCAATTAAAAAATTTAAATCTTTTGCAGCTTTCAATTTCAAAGCTATCACTTCTTGTCCTCTGCCGTTTGAAAAACGAAAAACTAAATTTTATTCATGTTTCTAGAAAACGAGAACTATTTCCTAACAATTCATTTACCTATATTATTGGCTATTTGATCTATGAAAACTGCATCTCATTGTGCAAGTTTTGTGTTACGTAACAACTTATCAAAATGTGTGTAACAATATTGCTAAGTTTAATTTGAAAATAAATTTTGATGTACAAAATTCCTTATAAAAGGTATTTCTATCAAAATTTGGGTAATTTTACTCGGCATTTTTACGAAAAACCATTGCTGATTAGAAATTTATTCGCTTCTCTCAAGACAATAAAATGCCCAAGTGAATAATGAGGCATTCGATCAGAAAATCTATGTACAGTTATGATCTGAAAATAGTTCAAAAAAAAAAAACACTTACATTTTTTGACCTTCCAGATCTTCTTGGAAGGCATTCGTAGTATCCGAGACTACTGGCCCAGCATTCCTATTATTAATAATAATGATAGTATTAATATAATAGAGAGGGAAATGAATTTCTGTCTAAAAGTGCTTTTGTTTCATGATATCCTCGAAAAATATATGCCTTGTAAGTTTAAATCACTTATCTGATAGCTTCATAATCATTGTGCTGCAAGTATTTTTCTGAAAATGTACTGCTAAATTAACTGCTGATATTATTTTATACTGTACATACTTTTTAATTACTTTATTGAATATATCTGTAGCCTGATCCGAGTTCCTAAGTCTCACACAGTCAATACTGACGTTTACGAAAAAGTGAACCAAAACCAATATTAGAATTTACATAGGGAAAAAACGATATTGGAAATGTAGGTTATTTTTAAACTCTACGCAGAAAAAAGCTTGCCATTTTACAACATAATTCATTCAGTTCATGCATTTTACTGAAATCAAATTCAACGAGAGTTTTTGTTTTTCAGATGGGGGTATCGACCTACTATCTCTTCATTACTGGATTATAACAAATATAAAATAGGACCAGTTGTATTAAAATATTCCCATCCTGGAAATCCTTTTTCTCTGTAGACATGTGATTCATTCATCATATCTGCTGGAAGATGACAAAGCGTGAAGAACTATGAATCACTGACTGAAAAACCTTTAAAAAAACGAGGAGTGATCCTCCTGTTTTGAGCAATAAAGGTGGAAATTAAACAATGTCTCCCTGATTAAAAAAAGATGGAAATTAAACTATCTCTCCCTGATTTTGTATTAACTTCAGAACTCATTATGAAATTTTTGCAATATATTTCCTTCTGGCCTGATAAAAAGCAATAATAAGGAATAAACCTAAAAAGGAATATCCTGTTCTCTGAAACTAATGCTCGTTTAATTGAGTTTTAATGGCGCAATGATCAGGTATTTACCAAGTTGGGCCCAGGGCCTTTATCCTTAAGACAAAAGATTACTAACGTTTATCCCATTTCTTCTTTAAAGTTTCCTGTTACACACTAATAAAAATCTATATGTACATGCGAGTAAAGTCTACGTGAAAACAAAAATCGTTCCAAATTCCTAGGACTCTCCATTAAACTTTCAAAATAGACTTATCAAACTAGCAGAACGTCAACAAATATTCTTACTTGAGATACCCGCGATTTTCTCTTCGGTATCTTTTTATCCTTGTCCGGTCTCTGAAAAAAGACAAATAAAAATGCATTTCCATTTTAATAAGTATTCCCCAAGAAAACAAATAGAAATCGAAAATAAATCAGCGTAAAAACGAAAGTAAAATGCATAGTCAAGCGTTTTGAAACACCATCGTTTTTTATTTACAAATTTTTCACTTCATTCTAACTTTTGGGTCGCCGTAGTTGTTGGAAGATTAACGGATTAGCACGCAGAGGGTTGCGAGTTCAAAAATAGGTCCAACTACAGATCGTCGTGTACACGGGGGCTGGTGCACGTTAAATCTGTCGTGGACTCGGTATGTTCTCACATTGGAGAGAGGATGCCAGCTCAAGTGTTGTTTTTGTAATCTGACTGTGCTTCAAAATTACAACTAATTGTCTTTGAATATTTCCCCTAGGAATTGATCCCGGACCGTTGCCATGAGCCCGTTATGTTGCTCCAGTGTGACGTTAATTAATAACCATTATTTAGTTTCCACCACATGCATGTGGGGTAAAACTTTAGTTACCTAAACAAGTGTTTAAGCAGCATGCTAAGTATTTTCATGGCAATGACAAGTGTGTGCTCCCAATTGGGCTTTAACCCTTCTTTTCATGATTTTTTTTTATTGGTGAAATAAATCAAGGTGATATAATTAATGTTCAAAATTAAAGGAAAAATGGTTTAAAAAAATCTTAGTATATATTTATAGTATAAATTTAGCAAAAAACAATATGATGGTATCATGTGGTATTTTTTAAATTAAACGCAAACTTTTTCAGAAATTGCTCTAAAAATAACATAAACACATGTTACAAACCTTTCTTCCACTCATTTTCACTTTTTTAGCAATAGAAACTCAAATATAATAAATACAAATACAAATATTGACGACCAGCTACAGGCTCGAGCCCAACAAGGCTGGTCCTTTGTTTATGAATTCCCCAATTCCCACTGACTATCCAATTGTATCTTAAATTCGTACACTCCCTTTGAATTAACGAAAACTTTAAAAACGAAATCATACGTTTATTGCAACTACAACAAACAGCGGAATGACAACTTCAAGCTCGTTTTACTGATAGTGACACTTGCTTATTTTTGACAGCTATGTTTTTTTTTATACAATGGACATTAAAAAGGTATCCAGACACAATCAACTTAAAGTGAACTTGTTCTTTTATATAATTTTTGGGCATTCAATGTTATGATGGAAATTTCTACCATTATGCAAAGAAGGGTTAAGAAAGCAATTCAAAACAGAAAAGTAATTCCTTCTATTCGCTACTACTAACTACTGCTATGTGTTTGGAGCAGTTCGAACTCTGTAAAATGGACTTGAAGAAATTGTTCTCAAAATGGCGTTAAATATATGCAGAATTAAATATTTTTTTCAAATTAGTGATCTGCCAACCACTGATTTTGAATTTTTTTCTCCATGGTTACCACGGCGCGCTTGACCCAAAACTTCGAAATTGGCTTTACACTAGAAAGTTTCTCCCTTGTTAAAAATTAAGATTTTTTTCTGTTCGGAAGACCGAAAAATAAAAAAATTCTTGGAAGCCCCATGGAGCCAAATGCCGAATTTGGCGTCATCTAGAAAGTTGTCAAATTGAAAAGAAAACTCTGCAAGGTATATTTTCAGTCTGGATTGACCTGAAAAAGAGTTTTTTTTTTTCGAAAGACTTTCGGAGAATCCAAAAAAGGTTGACAGGTATATGTCATAAATAGTCTTTAAAAAATGTGAAACGTTTGTTGCAAAATATTCAAAATTCTCTTATTAATTTTAAATGAAATAATATAAATATAAAATTACCTCTGGATCTGGAGTTGGTTGAAAGATTGACCATTCTAAATTTTGCAATTCCTAAAATTCAAACAGATATCCTTACTATTTATATTCCGTCGGCACGTTTTCAACATGCAAACAATTAATTTAAAAACCTTTTTCCATTTTTAGACAGAGAAATTATTAAATTGAATTGAGAAGACAGGTGGTTTATGCATAATAAATACAAATATATCAGGACCAAACTTTTCTTTGAGAACTATGATCATAAGTTCTCCAAATTGATGCTCTTAAAATCACGCTACAATAGCAAATGAATCAATTAATATAGACAATATATTTACACTTCACTGCGTCAGAACTAAATACTAGAGGAGCTTTTTATACATCTTTATGTTTTTGTCAGGCAGTACCATCGACCGGTTGAAAACTACTTCTCCAATTCACAATATTTTCTTAGACAATTAAAAAAAACTTGTCACAATCTTTTCTCTCTTGATTAAGGAACTGGTAATTTGACAGAAAGTAATGGCAGAAAAATGTGAGGAAAAGGCTTCCCTTTTACAGCAATGCCCTCTTGAGGAGAGTTCTAAGCATGAAGAATGCAAAATTAAAGTTCACAATTCTTCCGATAAGTCTGACTTTTAATGGAGTCCAAAGGAGTCAAGTGCCTCATTCCAATTAAAAAATAAAACATGCTTAAAATCATATTGTAACGAACCTATCTATGAATCTGAATTACAATTATATGTAACCTGATATGCTTTTTATTTCTGAACATTTCTGAGAAAGAAATATTCAACTTAAAAGATTCCGAGAAGTAGCCATTTTATACCCTAACTTCTTTTGTCCGGACTGGGAAGAATTACAATATGGAACGCGACATTAAAAAGGCAGAATGAATCAAAAGAAGAATTGTTCAATCGTATCTCATTGAACAAAGTGAAATGTTAACCGAGTAAAACAGATTTTTACATAAATGAGTTTACATTATAAATTCGTCAAAATTTATCACTCAAAACATTCAAATTGAAAATGCCAAAAAATCCTTCTCGCTCTTACTTTCTGTTTACGATTCTTTGGCCTGCGTTTCTCGTTGTTATTTGTGGGTAAGGCAGCATCCTAGAAATAAAGCAATCATAAACTCTTAGAATCATCTTGCCGAAAATTGCTTCATTGCATTGGGTTGCAGCTGAAATATCAAAAAACTACTTCCGTTTGTAGTATACAATAGATTCAAGCAAATATCTTAGTCCAATTCATAATGAAATGGTACTATTTTTATATCGATATCCAGACTAGTTTGAAATATTTTATTCTCTGAGGTTCTACATGGAGAATAGTTGAGAGTTTGTTGATTTTTATATATCTATATTTTCATTTGAGACTATAGGATTTGTAACGGACTGAAAAACGAGAACTGAAATCTTTCAGTACGCTTTTAAAATCTCTAATAAACATTTCTGAAGTTGAAATATTTCGGAAATTTCATTCTTTTGAAATATATTTTCGAATGCTTTTTAAGTCAGCTTGCTTAAAAAGTTGCTCAAGCGATCAATGTTACTTTTTCTTCCGCACAGACCTCAAATGTATCTATTCAATTGGATCCCAATTGTACCATAATTTATGTTTTTTATCAGCATCTATTCAAATGACGTATTACTTCAACACATAAGACGTATATTTACTACTTTAAATCTATATTTTTCCAACTTGCTTAGTAAGGGATCGAGGCAGAATTTCGTAAAAATATAAAATGCCATTATTACTTTTTAAACTCTTTCCTTCTGAAATAAAAAAAAATATTATCAAACAATGAATATTGTTCTTACCGCTGCATGTGATGTGCTGGGTTGTTGTTGGTCACTGGTCAACTGTTGGTGGTCACACTGTTCCACCTAAGAGATAATTTTTGTAAGTAAAAATAATTAAAATATTAATTTTACTTTATTGTACATCACAAAATAATAGTTGTATACTAACTTTATATATGCAGCATTTATCGAACCAATGTCTGCGTAGTCTACAGATTCATTGATACAATTTAAATGTACTTATCCCCATATATTATTGCATACTATATTAGCAAACACTTCCCCATTCGTATTTTTTTCTTCGTAAAAGTAACTATCAATACGCTTTTTAAAATAAAAAGAAATTCAACTTAATAAAATATATCATTCCTTGATAAAATACATTCATAAGGAACAAAAATATCATATATTTCATTACACTAAAATTTCAAAACATGGTGCACAATTTTATTTTCTTAGTGATCATAACATATTTATTTTGAATTTTGACCAACAAGATAGTTTCATGACAAAACCAATAAGATCTCTGACAAAATAATTAATACTAGGATGGAGCATTAAAGCAAATTTACTTTTTTAACAAATTCCATTCTGTCTAGGTTACTGTATTGTTTCAACTACATATTGTTTTAAAAGACATACTTGCCAACTTTGAAAACTGTGTATCAGTAAAACTTTTGCGCCCCCCCCCGAACGCCCCGGGCCATAAAATACAACATAAATACATGAATTAATGTGTGTTAGAAATATCCGTAACTTGTGTTGTTGTTGTCGTGTGGACCATATATGGCCCAATTGGTGGTGCCATTGCCCCGGATGGTTGGACTTCTTTATACATGACACATCCGTTTTACAGGAAGGTCCCTTTCACACATCCATTCACTCACACATATCGTAATTTAGATCACAATCAGAGGCCGATAACCCCCTGATCAGGTACCCCCAGAGGTATTGATTTGGTATGGGAACAAGGAGGACTTTATAATATCTGTATTTAAAAATCCATAAGTAAAAGTTCACATTTTTATCAACTGCAGAAACCCTTGCAAAGCGGTAGTGTTTAATTACCTAAATGAACTCATTCACTGTAAAAATACCTAATCACTTATGTCACATATCATTTAAACTTATGTCAGGATTACACATCATTGGTGTTCATAAAGCTTATTTACAAGTCGATGGGAAGAAATTAATGTTCTATTTGCAAATTTGTTTTATTTGTTGCAGGTTGCAGAAAAATACAATGAAAAATTTAATAATTCTGCACTGAATTTCTGCTCAAAACAAGGTTTGGTTTTTTTTTTATGGATGGTTGCAGAGAATGAAATATTTCGGTTGCTCGATCGAAACACTAAAAATCCGTAAAAAAAGGCAGTAAAATCAAGTGGAAATCCTTAAATATTACGGATAATCCTTAAAAGTTGGCAAATATGAAGAGGTTTTGTGAGAATTGTAGGTACGATGGATTCAGTGATAGAAAAACTTATCTTTATTCTTGTTAATCAAAACCCTATCTCACTAAATTTCAAAAGCCAAAAGAAAATTGCACTAAAACTAGATATTACAAAACAATGATGTTTCTAGGGTCCTCATACTTTTGACTTGAAATTACGAAACAAAACTTACATTTACGGGTTATTTATATTATCTCTCTGCATTAAAAAAAAAGTTACTGACGCAGCATGATTGAAAACTCGCTTTTTTCGCTCGATTCTCAGACGGTTTCCCGAGAAAGTACGCATCAGAAAATTACGAAATTAACATGGTTTGTTCAAAATTGTACCGAAAATAAGATGGAGAAGATTTTTTTTCTGGTGCGGCTTTTAAATTTGAAAACATCACATGAAACCTTAAAATATACTTTTTTTATGGTAAAATTATTTTTGAAATTTGGTTAATAAATAAATTTGATGCAATTAAAAGTTGGCGATACAATTTTTAGATTGTAATTTCCGAGGGTGGAGCCCATAGTGTAATTATATGAATAAAAAATGAACTAATTCTTCAAATACTTATTTCAGTACTCAGGGGTTCAGACATTACTGGTCAAAAATACTTGCAGCTAAATTGTTTCAATTCATTCTCAAATATTTTACTAAAATGCGTTCTATTTGCATTCTTCAAGATGCTTCTGAAGATATTATATTCTTCAAGATGCTGCTGAAAAGGGAAGAAGGTAAATTAGTTTAAAATTGACACATTTGTGTAGACTTAAGGTGAATTTAAGAAAATAATTTTAATACATAATTTAGTCTGAAACTTCGAAACAATTGGGAGAAATGTGTTATCTGCTATTCTAAAGAACCATCGAAATGATTATAGCAAGAACTAGCCACTGCGTGGCTAACCCGGCGTTGCCCGTAACCCGTGGGCAACGCGGTGATGTAAGGTATTAATCTGGTGTAAAAGTTTCCGCAGATTTCAAATCCGTTGAAATTTTTACTCTAAATTCAACGGTCTAGGAGACAGAAAAAAGAAGTGTGACTATAATTAAAATATTTATCGTCTGGCTGGATAAGCACTTCTCTGCTCAAAATCAAAGCGGAAACGAAAAAAATAATTTCCTCGACGTGCAAAGTAAAAACGGAAACGTAACAAATATTTTTCTGAGCGTTCTCCGAAGCGATGTTAAAAACTTAGCATGGTTCTAAGGTCACGTGGGTAGAAAAATCAAAGATTGGGGATCTGCTTCTTTCGTCCCGACAAAGAACCAGGTGGAGAATAAAATTATTAAATTAATTAAAAAAATCTTCTAGATTAAATTTTAAAATTTCGCCGCGACCCAAAAATTGCAAAAAATTTGGACTACCTGTATGCCAAATCTCATTGTTGTAAGTGACATAGAATCGTCAGGATTTTGCGCCCGCGAAAAAAACAGACAAACACTTCCTTTTATAATATTTAAGAAACAACACCAAAATGTAACTAAGCACACTTGACCTGGACATCTATTTACCCGTGTGCTTAGTTTGCTTTGTTCTTTAAGCCCCTCTTTTTCTATACGATAGCTAAGATAAGTTGGATAATATAGATAAATAAGTATATAAATAAGTTGTTTTCGAACCAAATGGTAAAGGTAATTTTAGTTAACGTTGTACTAGAGCAACACAACGGGCTATTGACGACGGTTCGGGATCAGTCCCTTAAGGGAAAGATCCGAGGACAACACCTTGTAATTTTGAACCACGGTCAGATGACGAAGCAACACCTGAGCTGGCACCCCCATCTCCAAACTTCCACACCAACCCAACGTGAGGACTTTCCTAGATTTAAGGTTCACCAGCCGCCTCTACACCATACGCTTATAAACATCCATGCCCGGACCCGGATTCGAACCAGGAACCTTCCTATCTAAAGGCTAACACCTTAACCTCAATACCGGTTTTCGAACCAATGGGTATGTGCATTGATATTCATCACGAATATCACTGTCCATATGATTTGTTCTGAGACAGCACAGAGATAAAAATTACCTTAAGAGTGTTTTCAGTCTTGATGATCCTCATCGGTGGAACTCTCTGGACTTGGGGAGTTTTTTTTGCCGCTTTAATTTTTCTGGTTTTGGTTTTTCTTGGTTTAGGCTCAGCCCTGGAAGAACTGGATGGGTCACGAACACGTGCACAGTTGCTGAATGTTCCTTCTTGCACAGATTCGTTTGATTCGCGTTTTTGCTTGGAGCGTGGTTCATACGAGTCGACTTCATCTTCCTCGAAAAATTTCTTCAGATTGTCAATACATTTCTTTGCCGTAGCCCTTCGAGGGCTTTGATGAGCACCGTTATTACACAGGGTGGCCTGTGGCTTCTTTTTTCTTTCTCGACTATGGGGTTCTGGTTCCTGCGGTCGCTGTGTGGAGGAAGTAGTTTTTGCTTTTGGTTTCGCTGAGGTCCTCTGGGTGTCTCGGGTTGGGTCTAGATCTATGAAGGAAAAAAGAGATTAAAATATAATTTTATACCTTCAAAACTTGTCATTAATCAGAAATATTAAAATCATAATTTCAGAATCAGTCGTTTTTCTCACCATTTCAAAAGCATCTTTGGGCCTTGTATTTTATCTATATATATAATTCTCTTACGTGGCACGCAAAAAACACATTATTTGTTATCGCATTTTGGCAACATTGTACGATTGTTTGTTTACCACAAAGCCTTGCTCCTTAATTGAATTTATAGCGTTATCGGATCAAATTTTATTGAAAATATATAGATATTAGTAGAGCTGTAGCTTATATACAAACAACATGCTGGGTATACGATTTCCAAGGTAGATTTAAATACAATTCACATTTCGAGTCCAAATTTGCTTAAAGTTTTCATTTGAATTCCAAATTGTTCGAGTTCTGATTCCAGAGATACTGTGTAACTTTTCTGCAGTACTACAAATTTATGTTTGGAAAATATTTTTTTGGAGTATCATATTTTGTAAATAATCCCTTATGCTTGGACACATGTCTTCATTAATGCGAGCCAAGCGAGTAAGGTTCGCTCAGCGAACCAATGAGGATTGCAAAGTAATCCTCCGGGGGTTGGCGAGCGTCAGCGAGCAGGGGGCGGGCCCCTTAGTTTGAAGAAAAAGCCGTTACAAGGTTTTGTCAAGTTCACCATGAGCCGATATGCAAGTCATCATACTCCGTTAATTAACTTACATTTTTCAAATTTTTTGAAAGCTTGAATTGATTCATTTAAAAAAGTAACGAGAATTTGGTGTGTGATGTTTTGCGGCCTTCTTCTTAATTAAATAATGAATTAATATCAGGTTTGTACTGTTTGAGCACATTTGATTTCTTACAAGAAGGTCTTTACTGTTTCCTTTTATTCCTATATTTCAGAATACTTTTTAAAATTTAGTTTCATAGTATCTCTATATTAATATTACAATACCTCGTTTATTAGACGAATAAATTCGTTTTTGCAGTATTATTGCAACCATGACTAGTTAATTATCAATCATTCAATTCTTTGACATTCTTCACCTTAGCTGTTATTTGATTTAATTCCAGATATTTTTCAAAGTACAGTAGCTGCAGCAAGTTTTAATATACAAATTTGAATTTTTATGGTGTACAGGTTATTTATTTATTTACTTTGTTATTGGTTTGTTTCGTTCCGCTGACTATTCCTTAGGTACCTCAGGTTTTTTGCAGAGAGGAACAATGCTATGGGTAACAAATATTTTCAATTTCAGATACTAACCTTGGATACGGTACCTCCGGTACCCTTCGATACCAGGCAACTCCAGTACTGTTTTGATGTTTCGTAGAGCAGCCCGTAACCGCTGCTTAGAATTTACGAAGTCTTGATGCGATTCAGGGACCGGCCGGTTTTTCGCAATGTCCCATGCCTGTAAAAAAGGAAATATAGTCTTACCGAAAAAATACAAGGTAGCTAGAGAAGTCGTGGTACTCTTTTTTCCCTAATAATACAGTCGTAGAAAAAGTACAACATCTAAAAAAAAAGATGACTTAAGACAAGAAATATATATACTCTTATATTTATGAAATGTGAGGATATAATATATACTTCATGATATAGTGAACACACAGAAAAACTAAATTTGTTTATTATTAAGTTTAGTTGGCGTTATTTAAAATTTTATAAGAAACTAGACAAATTACCATTCAGTTGAATTTATTCTTTAGTAAGAGATTTGAGGAACCTCTTTTTCGGTTAATTGAACCAGACACAAGAGTTTGGAAGGTGTCCGGGGCAATGTTCCACGAATTTTGAATTTAGATCAGACTTGCTGCGGTACTGTCACGCCCATTCTTGTAAATATCTCGAGATAGTATGCCCAAAGGTTTTCCGTTGGATTCAGGTTGGGACACCGAGATGGCCATTGAAGAGTTTTTACCTCGTTCGCCTTCATCCACGATTTTGTGGAGCACGAAGTATGCACAGATACATTGTCTTGTTGAAATGTCCTATCGCCTGATGTAATCAGAGGAGCATATGTTTTGTGCCATAGTTACCAGAATTAATGAGTAAACAGTCAACTACAGACTTAGATGCAGTGTATTCGTTAAGCCGCGCATCTGAGCCAATTTCTAAATCGCTTCTGTTCGTTGATGGCTCAATGGAACTCTCATCTGATACCTTATTCAAATCCATATACAACGAACTAAGCGTCTGTATATAAATTTCGTATCTCCTTATGAAATAAAAATTAATCAAATATTTAAGGCAACATTTATTTATTATTGACGCTATTTCATATTTCTAATAACAATACTTCAAAAAGCACACACCCTGGTCGTGGCCTAAAAAGAATATTCTTCTCGTCACCTAGGTGATTACTTTTTGGATTTTGAATGGAAAGGTAATCACAAAGAGTATCACGACTGTAAAAGTACTACCGTTGTTAACTAACGGCGGTTCCATGCGCATGCGCAAAGGCGTGGCTTCTGACCGAGCAGTAAAAGTTAGACAATCAGTTTTGAGCAGTACTTGGGTTTGGTAAGGAAATTTTAATTAACGTCATACTAGAGCAATAAAACGGGCTACTGATGACAGTCCGGGATCAAACCCTTAAGGGAAAGAACCGAGGACAACACAACGTAATTTTGAACCACGGTCAGATGACAAGGCAACACCTGAAGCAGTACTTGGGAGCATACGAGTTGCGTTTTAACGCTCTATCAAAAAGTTTTAAAACTTCTCACACTGATTTCAGACTACTTCCATCATTGTAGTTTTACATCCCCTGAAACCGCTTAAGATTTTTATCACGTTCTGTATGAAGGTAAGCTGCTTCACAGCAGGAACTACATGAGTGATACGTCCTTTCCTTTTTTGAATACATATATATTCAATTTTATTTACCGTGAAGACTGAAGACTCCTCGCTAGTCCAACTGGACTTGGCTTTATGTGTCCATCGGATCCTGAACGTACCATCCTGTGCGTTCTCCCAATAAAGATGTTCTCCGAAGTCACCTCTATCAAGAGCTGGCACCAAGAAATCTTGGATCAGGCGGCAACCCTGCAAGAAAAGTTTTTATAAACACTCTTTTCCTAAACTAATAAGGGGAGGAGGAGGGGATCCCGATTTCACAAAAACAAACTAAACAATGCTAGTCAAAAAAAAAAATTTGCCTCTCTCCGCTCTAATCGTTTGGCGCTGGAAATGAAATGTTGCCGCTACAAGAGGAAAAACATTTCCCAACTGTTTGAGACCGCCATGACGATCGTCATGCAAATGGCGGCTCTGCTGATTTTCGTTACGCCCACAAACAACGCTCTCTAGGAAACCAATGCCATATGTTTTTATAAACAACGTTTTAGTGACGTCATCCACTAACCTTTGGACTACGGCTGCTACAGCAGTTGTACCGTGATCGCGCCAAAAAAAATTGACTACGGCCAGTACAGCAGTTGTACCTCGAAATTTATAAGAATCGCGCCAAGAAAGAATTTAGACTACGTCCGTAACAACAGCAGTTGTACCTTGAACGTTGCAAGAATCGAACGAATAACGTAAACACAACCAACGAATACTTGCGAAATAATTTTATTAAAAAATAATTTTTTTAAATAGTATTAGCAGCATACATATTTTAAAGAATAGTAAGAAATAAAATTCTCAAGGTATTCATATTTAATAAGTAAAAAACTAAGTATTTTCTTAATTTTCATGACAATCTAGAAACCAAATTCGATTTTTTTCTTTCATGGTTGCTACGACATGGCGCCTAAACTTCACAACCGGCGTCTTTGGAAACTTTTGTCTCACGAAAAATATTTTCCCCTTTCGTTTTATTGATCTTAGGTGTATTTTTCAACAAAAAAATCAAATTAAAGTTGAAAAATAGAACCCTAGTTGCCAAGGTTGAAAAATAGTAACCATGAGTCGTGTACACGATTAAAAATAAAAGAATTAAAGCTGTCCCTTCATTTTGGATCAGAATAGTTAATTGACCAGAAATTTTCGAAATTAGTAAGAAAAACCGAATTAAAGTTTTATAACCACATGTCACAAAAAGGTCTTTTGAAGCAAAGTTTAAAAAACCTACAAAGAGAAATTGAAAGTTCGATGAGGAGATTTGGTAAATTCAAATTGCACTCTGAAAACTTTTTACCTCTCCAATAATCATGAAAGCTCTTTTGTAAACAATGAATTCCGGCATTAAAAACCAGCTCAGTGTATCATCGTAAAAGATATTTCCGAAAACAAATGCGTTTGATAGTAAATGAACGCATTAAAAATCTCATTTTCTATTTTTTATCTGCAAACAAGTATGACGTAATTAAAGAGGAATATGATAATTTTGTGATAGCCAATCAAAAAATTGATCACTCCTACTGATACCAATTGGAATATTTCTCAGTGTCAGAATGTTTACTTTAGAGTCATAATACTAGAGAGGAGAAGTTTTTCTGAAATAAACTAAGAAAGCTGCATAGGGGATAATAGAATAAATATGAAATTTTGAAGTAATAATACATGAACAGACCTCACAGATGTGGAAGTTAATTAAACTGTAAGTATGGTTACTCTTCCGTGTTAACATAATTAAATCAAAAGTTTTGTAGCAACCACTTCTGGTTTGGAAAAAATATTCTTGAATGGGAAAGAGGAACGTATTTCCATATTTATGTAACCAGAAAGTAGAATTGTTTGAAGAATATTCAAAGAAAATTGGTGTATTTCAGAAACGGTTTAAGATTAACAGGTAATTGAAATCCCGTCACACTGCAGCAACACAACGGACTATCGGCGGCGGATAATTTGAGGTAAAATTAAATTTACTCTAGTAGGTAGTTAATTAACCTCGCACTGGAACAACACAACTGGCGATTGAGATTGACTACGCTCCGGGATCTATCCCAAAGGTACAAGGACAAAGGTACTAACCCATGGACAAAGCCTCGCCATTTTGAACCATGGTCAGATGACGAGAACACCTAAGCTATAAATTAACTCTACGGACTTCAGTTTGAGAAAATTTTTGCATAACTGATTATTTATGTACATATATCCTATATCCTGCAATATTGTGTGACATTTAGGTGCAATATCGATATGACAAAAATAGGAAGGATAGTTTTTGATTCTCAACGTTGAAAAAATTCGTTTTTCTCCCTATTCCTACTATTGATTGTGAACATTTAGCTGTGCAGTTCAGAAATTGTCAAAACTTCCGTTCTTTTTCATTAAGAAAGAGGTAAGTTCTGTTATAGTCAGTATAAAATGTAATATACTAACAAATGTTTTTAATTCACCTTTTAAGTTACCTTTATTGAAATATATTATTGCGTAAACAATCTTGTAACAAAATGTGCTTTTAATTTTCTGTGAAATACTGGTTTAAAAAACATCTTCTGAAGAAGTTTCCCACTTGGAAATTTCCTTTTACGTTTCGGTTAACAGTATATTTTGACGTCTCAGACTTACTTGTTCGCTTAATGGTATGCTATGAAAATCAAAATTGAATTTAGAGTTCAATCAGAACATCTTTTGATGATGATGCACTGAGTAGCAAAGCTTTCAAGTGTTTCAATTTCAAAATCATAATTTCAATCTTATTTTTGATGAAAAAATGTGAAAATAGTTTAAATCTTCTGATACTTTTATGACTCACTGCAAAAGTAAGGAAATGTATATCGACATTCTGAAAATAATTGTTAATCGATCAAATGTCAATTAAAACTCGGAAACAAAAAATTTTGTTGTTGTAAAGACAAAGAACCCAAGCCAAAGCCTAGTAGTCAATTTCCCCAATGATATAGAAACGTCTCACCTGTCTTTGTGTTATCTATCCCAATGCCAATTCTAAAACTCCATGTATTCGGACCAAGGTGTAAAAAAATCATGATTTTTTTTTTAATCAATTAATCGGATTATTTTGATTTAAATCAGATTATTTTGATTTAAATAGGATTTTTCTATTTAAATTTCTGCAGGCCCTAAACACTGTTTATATAATAAATATATATAAATTTCTTAAATAAAAAATTGAGTTTGTGACATGACATGTAAACCAATATTTATTTTAAGTAAACAATCAGAATTTGTGACATGGTAAATCAATATTTACTTAACATTTATTTAACTTTAAAACACAAGTTGACATCCTACATAGTTTTTCTTAAGAAAATTACATCATCATGTTAACAAATTTATCAGCAAGTGTGAGTGAAAGACCTAAACTATAGTCTGAGAAGTAGAATAGAACTCAGAAATAATCAGACTATAGTAAATTCTGATAAAAAAAAAACTGCCGAGCAACAATAATAATTGGATTTTCACTTAGTTTTAATTCATATAGGATCTTTCTTTTTTCCTGCTGACATTTTAATGGCTGTGTGTGAAAATGTATACTTCTACTCTTAATCTCTATTGCTAACTACAAGAATAAGCAAACACAGAGGTTCCCAAACTTATCCAAGTGGTGGCACCCTTAAAAAAATTATAATTTTCTCACAGCACCCTCGTCATCATGTAATATTTATATATGGATCTTATTACATATATATACACATTTCATATTTGTAGCACTTTGAAAAAGAAATTAGAGAATTAAGAACATAACATAATTAATACAACTAGTATTAAAAATTCACACACAAACACTTTAATTTTACTTAATAAGAAAACATAGGTTGGTGAAAATATAAATAAAACAAATAAAATTAGAATTACCTTCATCATGCTCTTGGTAGGGGAGTGAACCGATTTTTGATAAGTGACCGTAACCCTTTTTTCTGTTGCTTAGAAAAAGCTTAGATTGGAGATTACGGCGCTTCCCAGCACCTCTCATCTCTACGCGGCACCCCAGGGTGCTGCAGCACACACTTTGGGAGCTAAATAACAAATGCCTCAAAAACTTTACTTCCCACTTGTGTTTTTTTAGCTAATAAAATAAGTCACCTCTTTCGTTTATAATTTTGAATCAAACTGTTGTATATTTCCTTTCAAGTGTTTATATTATGAGTGCTGTTAATCAGAAATATTTATACATTACTCTTCCTGGCATTTAGATTTATGACATGTGCGTTTACATTACTGTTTCCAGTATATAGTATATTCTAATAAGTTACAACTGGCTGTTGCAATCTTTTATCATATGCAGTAATTGACCCAGTTCCCTCTGAGCTGGGTGTAACCATAAGTGCTGAAATCCCCATGAGTGCAGAAAAATTAAAGCATTTGACCACTTCTGTCATTTTCCTATGGTGTATTTACTTAGTTATAAAAATGTAAGATTAGTTGTGATTTAAATCAGTGATTTTTTTTTTAATCATTTGATTAAAATCATGATTTTAATCGTTGATTTAAATCAAGTGATTTAAATCTTGACACCCTGATTCTGACCTATCAATATTGAGTCGTAACAATTGGGGCTTAGAGATTTTGTTGACAGAAAAAACGATTTCCAAATAAATATATTTGATATGCTTTCGATTCGCAAAATACAATATTTTTTATCACAGACAAAATAGTTCGAAAAAAAAAACTAATTTTTTTCACCAAGATACAAATATTTTTGTACGAACAAAAATTTGAGTCTACATTTTAAAGTTGTGTTGTACGTGGTCCTAATTCGTGCTAGACTCAAAACCGCACACTGTTAAATGGACCTTGTAATATGGAAATATAAGACTTGGGACAGGAGCTCCATGAAAATTCACTCTTGGAATTAGTGCTAGACAAGCTGTGTTGCCAGAGATCAAATGATCCATCCACTTTCTCTACCAGATGCGACTACAGAACCGGTAAATCTGTCATTGATAACTATGATGCAATGAGCACTTCAATTAATATCAGTGATACTCTGATATTCTTCGGTAAACTGGTAGTTTTCCACTAAAGGCGCGTTCCCACAAATCAAGTTTAATTTACCGATTATCGTTGATCAACAAAAGTTGAATGAAAACAAAAGTGAGAACCTTTGTTTCAATAGAGTTGATCCACTTTTTAGTGGATCAAGAAAAGTTTGACCCATTCAAACTTAATCGTTCAAGTGATGAGTCCTCCGCCATCTGCTTTCGGTTATTTCCACGCAAACGATCTGTCGTGGTTTATTTTATTCCAGAAACAGAACAAAAGTGATTTTTTATTCTCTAGGCCAAGTTTGTATCGTATTGATCGTTTAATATAAGAGTAAAAATTTCAACGGATTTGAAATTTGCGGAAAATTTTACACCAGTTCGATACCTTGAATGTGATTTTGTATAAATAAATAATTTTTCAACTGTAACTTTTTCTGTTCAAATATGTGAACCAAAACTGATTCAGGTCGTAATCAACTTTCGTTGATAATCGGTCAATTAAACTTGATTCGCGTGAGAAAGCGCCTTGAGTAGTTGGTTTACGCCATCAGGAAATGGAATCTTTCGTTTCATCCCAATATCCCTTCCGTCTTCCCCTCGTCGATGATTCAACCGCGAATGAAAAATCCTTGACCTCTTCTTCAACGTAAACAAATCGTATTATGTTGAAGGAAAGGTCGGGGATTTTTTGGCACCCAACGCTTAGAAGTGAAATCAAAACCGTGATTATGGAAGATTTTAACGAAAATTTGAGAACGATCCAGAACAAATATCCCCCAAATTACCTAAAATAGGAAAAAAAAAAAGTAACCAAAAATCTAAAATACTGAAAAATTACCCATGTAGAATCAAATGTCTTCTTTTCTAGTAATGTTTTCGAAGCGTTGGCAAAAAATCCATAACTTGGTGATATCTTGGAATAATGTTCTACTCTATAACTAAATTGTTTACGTTGTCTTTAGAGGGCGTTAAATTTTGTTTCCAAAATATTCACTCATAAAGAACAATTTTTTCCTAAAAATAGCCTTTACACCTCGAAACAAGTAGCCATTGTTAGGAAAATGCCATTCCGAAACAAGAAGTGTCAGTGAGTGGCATCTCTGAAATTTATGCGTTTGAAAACCACTTGGAGGGTTCCATTGTCTAGTTTAATTTACGAAAGACTAGTCATTCTTTATCGTATTCTATCTGTCCCAATCATCTGTAAGCAAACGTAATACGCTACTTAACACAAAACCTTTTTGCCTAGCATTTAATTTACCCAGAGCCTAGTTTTAGTTTCGAAACTAATAAAACCGGAAATGTATGTGCCCAATTTAATCAGCTTACAAAGCCCTACATACAAAAGAGAAATACCTAAATTGGATGAATAATACACGTAAAAACAATGAAGATGCGAGCATATACTTGGTCAAATTACCTATAGTATCTTCTCTTGACAGAAAAACCATAGTTTTACTATTCCTACTACATTGGTTATAGGTGTTAAAACCTGAGCCAGTTGGTTGATTTGAAAAAATCATGATTAATGCAAAAAAAAAAAAAAAAAAACGATACTACCAAATTTTTTAGTATTTCAATTGGTTTCTTTTTCTACTTCATTTTTAAATTAAATGTTATAATCAATGCTAATTTTTTGAATAAATGGCTTTCGATTGTGTCCTTTCATTCGTTTTCATGGTTTTAAATACGTTCATTCAATACATATATATTTTTTGAAATTTCCAATGGCTGGAGTACATGAGCAGGAAAACAAAATAAAAAGAGCGTGAACCAGAAGAAGAACAACTACAAGAAACATCAAAAAGTTCAAAGGATAGCCGAAGGCCATCACCACAAGAGTCTTCTAATTTCCTAGTATCTCAGAAGTATCAGTTTCTCCATGGAGAGCTCCACAGACACGCAGGTGATGTTTGTCCATAGGCTCGTTTTTGTCACACAGGGGGCCGGCAGCTTCATTAAGAACGCCAATACGACACAGATGCGCAGCAAGTCAATCATGCCCGATAAATAGGCGAAAAGCTAGCCACTGCTTCCCGTCTTCGTCTAAAAGGAACACCCTAAGAGCAGTCTTCCATATTTAGTTCCCATTTTAAATAAGAGTTCCATCTTGGCAGGTCGACTGCATAAATTGTTTTATCAATAGTTTAGCAGTGAGGAAAGAGGTTTTCGTTTTATACAGTGTAGCATAGCACCCTTTTGGCACGAAAATCTGCCTGATCGTTACCATATAAATTGCAGGGGCCAGGAATCCACTGTCAAACAACACGTTTATGTTGAGACCTCAAGAGAATCAACAGCTTTTGGCATTGGGAAAGTTCATTTGTTAGTGGAGCCTGAATAGAGCACGGACTTATTGCTGCTATCCAGAAAAAAGCCTGTAAGAAATAATACAACTTTACATTTAACTTTTAACTAACGGGCATCCAAAAGGTAGCTTAAACTGAAACAGAAGAGAAATTATCTAGGGAGGAATCGAACCCAAAAGAAAATAGGTGACAAAAGATTTTTTAAACATTCAATTTTACGAGGAAGAATTTGCAAAATTAAATTGCAATTTGCGATTGATGAGGCAACTCTCAAAAAGAACACAAAGCAAATTTGCTTTTTGTTCTATATTATACACTGTGACGTTTCCATATTTGCAGCTTCCTAATGAAAATTATTCGTTAATAGCTTCTTTTTATTTCAACTTCGATCGCCTGCAAGGTTCTTCATTCCACTAACTCTACATTAGAGACGTTAATTTCTCGGTAATTTAGCATCTGAATATTCTTGAGTGGTTATTTTCGAGTTCACTCGAAGATTTCATTCATAAAAATCCATAACCATAAGTTTAATGTGTGCTTCACAACTATACGTTCAAATGTGGGATTATAATAATTCGGCAGTGGCAGTGGGCAACAGCATTATCACTAATACATGAAACATTTATTCAGTAAAAACAAAGAACACAACTTGAGTAAAAACATTGCGAATGATGTATAAAATATAGCTTCAGGCTCATTTCTACTATCAATAAATTGCAAAATCTAAATAACGAAGTTTAAAAAAAATTCTCCAAATTTTAATATTTGAAGGAGTTTTCAGAATATTCTCTGTTAATAACTCAACTCTTCATTTGAAAAAAAAATAATTTTCCTTTTGAAAAATTAACGTTTGAGGGTCAAAAGTCATTTTTTGGGGAGGAACAACCCACAGAATATCTTTTCGTGGTTCCTATTGGAGGGTGGCCGATTGCATCAGAACTGATCTGTCAGTGGGGTGGTTTTGCGCCTGCTCGTTGAGTTTAGTTTTTGAGCAACGCGCTCTCTAGAACATTTGTTTACAAATACAACTGACAGTTCCACGTCTTGGAGTGCTCATAAGTTAATTCAAGCTCCTCAATGGTGGCTGGGTAAGTTATTTTAACTATTTTTTTGTTGAACTTTGTTCAAGGGGTTTACCTTTTTACTGAGATTGATCTACATTTGTATGCCAGTTAATTTCTTTAAATAAAAGAATTTTTTTTTATAAAAAAAATTTTAATTTTAGTATTTTTATTTTAAACTTTCGTTTACCTTAATTTTTAGTTACGAAAAATAAGTTTAGAAATATTTATGTTTATTGTGCTGCCATGTTGGATAATACACAGGCATTTAACGTGAATAAAAAGTGCCCATTTCAAAATATTGTCTTTTAACATTTTTGAATGATTAACATTTTGAAAAACCCTTTGTTCTTATATTGACAGGGTGTCTACTAAATTTCTGTTGGTCGATTTTGTAACTTTTTCGGAACATTTTGGGGACCTTTCAGGTATTTTCTAAAATAAATGCATGATCTGATTTTACGTGATTATGTGGGTTTGTCCATTCATATATTCCTTTGTTCATAAATCTACAGGGGGGTCAACTAAATTTCGGTTGGTCCATTTAGGAACTTTTTGGAGACCTTTTAGGTATTTTCTAAAATAAATGTGTGCATGATCTGATTTGTGGGTGAGTTAGATGTATACACTTTAAAATCACACTTTTTTAATTGCTTACAGACTAATCTCGAGAAAAGAGATCTCTAGTACAAGGTGTCTACTAAATTTCTGTTGGTCCATTTAGGGACCTTTTAGGGACTTTCTAAAATAAATGCATGATCTGATTTTACATGATTATATGGGTCCGTTAGATGCAAATAAACTTTAAA
The DNA here is from genome assembly GCA_947359465.1 of Metellina segmentata. NCBI lineage: Eukaryota > Metazoa > Arthropoda > Arachnida > Araneae > Tetragnathidae > Metellina > Metellina segmentata. Next base: position 71,300,437 of record OX375877.1, on the reverse strand, counting down.
ATCAACTTTTTTTTATTGCTTACAGTCTAATCTCGAGAAAAGTGGACTCTCAAATTTCAGCTTTAATGAGCTGTTTTATAAATAAAATTTAAAAAATAAAGGCAAACCATAAATCATGTCAAATTAGATGAACATTAAACAAATACTCATATTATATTCATTATTTTTGTTTTTTGAATACTTGAAATTTTAATAAAAATTGAAGAAATCAATAATTACTTTAAAACATTTCGTCAAATAAAATTTTTTATACTTTATGCATCAAATGAAGTGGGTAAAAAAATTATTCAATTTGTGTATTTAAAAAAACTGTTTCCGAATGTGGTTGGATTGGGGGAGTTACACCATCGTCGTTTTCTTTTCAGTTTGCATAATTTCTTTGTCTTAATTGTTCAATTTCATGATTTGCAGTTTGAAATTAATTTTCAATTTCTTTTTTTCATTTGTTTAAGTTCAGCTGCTGCCACATTTTGTTTTCGCCTTTAAAAAATTGATAAATTTTCGGGACAAAATTTATGACTTTGGGACTTTCGGGACCAGTTTTCCATTTTCGGAAACAGTAGACAACCTGTAGTATCTAATTTCAGCTTTAGTAAGCTGTTTTCTTAATAAAAATTTAAAAATAAAGACACACCATAAATCATGTCAAAGTAGATGAACATTAAACAAATACTCATATTATATTCATTATTTTTGTTTTTTGAATACTTGACATTTTAATAAAAAATTGAAGAAATCTATAATTACTTTAAAAACATTTCGTAATGAATTTTTATGCTTTATGCATCAAATGAAGTTAGTAAAAATATTATATATCAAATTGTGTCATTGTGTATTGTTAAATTATATATCATATTGTCAAAAAAAATTGTCTCCGAATGTAGTTGGATTGGGGAAGTTACACCACTTTCATTTTCTTTTCACTTTGCATAATTTCTTAGTCTAATTGTTCAATTTCATCATTTGCAAGTTTAGCTGCAGCCACCTTTTGTTTTCGCCTTAAATTTTCATAAAATTTCGGGACAAAATTTACGTTTTCGGGACTTTTCCGTTTTCGGCATATATTCGGGACCTGTAGACACACTGATTGAGAATAAATGGCATAGATATCATAGAAACACTGTGACTTTTCTTTTAGATTTGCTCTGGGTTTTGTATTTGCCTTTATTCTTAAATCTGAGGATATTTAATTGCAATATTATATTATAGAATTTGCAGAGTTAAAACATTTTACTATATATATTTCTTGTTCAGCCTTTAAAATATTCGGTTAACACTTAACGGCTGTGTTACAAACCGTCTCGTAACTAGTGTGTAGGGGTCTCGCAGACCTCTCTCACCAAAGTGAGTATAAAGTTGATTAATATAATATATTAATGAAAGATTATTTAGATAATTATTATTTATACATTTTAAATTCAGATACATTCAATTCGAAACATGAAATACATTTTATATTACTATATAAATTAAGTAGATTCCATGTCTCTTCAGGATCAGCTTTCGGACCTAATTTTGCAGGACGTTTCAACCCTGGAAACTGTAAATCTATGTTGAGTTCTAACGGCACGATTAGGTTACCCCAGGCATCCTATTTGAAGTTAATTTTTCCGAAGAAATATTCTTCTCGTGAAGACGCACTTGAAATGTCTTCGTCTTCATCTGCCTAAATTTCCGAATCCGTTTCGTGTTTGCTTTCAATAATATTATCCGAAACTTCACTGTCCCAGTGCTCTATTTCCGACCAATTATCAACAATACCGTGAATTTCTTTTGGTGTAAGATAAGCAGGTCGTTTTTTAGTAAAGTTTGTTGCCATTTTAGGCTCAACCGAAATTCCCTACTCCAAATCAGACGATTTCATTCAACAAGAAAAGTAACACAAATGCTGTGAAGGGGGTCTAAGAGACCACGCGAGAAATGCAAATACCGTAAAACACGAAATACTTGAGGCAGCCAAACCAGTCTTGGAATGTGGCTTCTGTTGGACGTAGTAGGAAGGTACTGAATAGGACAGGAATAGGATTCCCAATCAATATTAAACCTTAAGGGGTGGAAACGACCTAACAAAAATGACTCGGGGAGTCTGTGAGACCCATGACAGCAGTTAAAGGTTAAAACAGTAGCAGTTAAAATTCTTGATATGATCTGTCCCTCTTGATTTAAAATAATTAAAACCAAGTATCTTCTACTGTACGTACCAAAGTAAAACTGAGTTTTTTTAATTGTTCGCTCGGTGTATGATTGGAATCGTGATTCAGGATGACATATTTAGTAATCATACTGCATACTATAAAATAAAATAAAACTGTTGGTATTTTTAATTAACGTCGCACTGGAGCAACAGAATTGGGATATTGACGACGATCTGGGACCAAACCCGAAGCAGGGTGTCTACTAAATTTCTGTTGGTTTATTTAGGGACTTTTTCGGGACATTTTGGATATCTCTTTAGGACTTTCTAGAATAAATGCATGATCTGATTTTACATGATTATGTGGGTCAGTTAGATGAAATTATACTTTAAAATCGCACCTTTTTTTTTATTGCATACAGTCTAATCTCGAGAAAAGCGGACTCTACTATCAAATTTCCGATTTAATATAAACTGTTTTCTAAATAAATTTGTTTTCAAAATAAAGACAAACCATAAATCATGTTTCAAAGTTGATGATAAATATTTAACAAATACTCTATATTATATTCATTATTTTTGTTTCTGAACACTTGAAAGTTTAATAAAAATTGAAGAAATCAACAATTACGTCATGTAAATTTTTGTTTTATACATCAAATGAATTTAGTAAAATTATTTGAATGAATTAGTGTATTTAAAAAAACTGTCTCCGAATGCGGTTGGATTGGGGGTTACACCATTTTAATTTTCTTTTCAGTTTTCATGATTTCTTTGTCTAATTGTTCTATTTCATCATTTGCAGTTAACATTATTTGCATTTTTTTTCATCTGTTTCAAGTTCATCTGCAGCCACCTTTTGTTAAATTAAAAAATTAATTCAATTGCCTTAACAAATTAAAAATTTTCGGGACAGAATTTGGGACTTTCGGGATCAGTTTTCCGTTTTCGGAATATTTCCGCGACTTTCGGGACCAGTAGACCACCTGTGAAGGGAAAAATCCCAGGATAAACCCCCCCCCACACACACACACGTAATTTTTAACGTCCAAAATCAAACGAGATTTGGAACATATTCAAAGTATCTACATAAGTTATACAAAAACATGTTTAAATTCTAATTTCGATTTCCAAATTTTAACTTGTTAACAGAGAATAATCTCCATGACCGAGAATATTTTCCAAGCAATGGAATTAAGGAGGATATTCTATTAATAAAACCTCATTTTTCAAGAAACTGGTATTTCTTTAATGCAGAAATAAAAACCTGTGTCGTTTATTTCATGTATCATTCAAACTATATATTGTCGTTGCATTCCCACTTATTTGGGGCCCACATTATGTCGCAATATTGCATTTAATACTTTCTCTGAATGTTATAGTTGGTTCAAAATAACTTAGCTAAATGACGGGTTTTTTTTTAATTACAAAATTACCAATTTCTCATTATATTTATAGCTTGGATTACAAATTTTTTTTCTTTTGATATAACTTAAGTTAAAATATGCTAACTCTTTAGACGTAATGACTTACTTTCGCATAGGTATAGTAATAATGGATTTGCTCTTGCTCTAAAAATTTATGATACATATAACACAACGCTAATTGGAATCAGTTTGGTTAGGTTATTTCTCTTTCGTATAAATGAAATTATTTCACTGTATCTGTTTGTTCATAAAATATTTATATTTAAAAAAATGTCACGTTTTTGTTTTTAATATCAAATATTAAAAATTTATAAATTATTTGGAAAAGGTGGATGCTTGATTTTATACAGCACTAGCCACTGCGTGGCTAAGGTATTAAGCTGGTGTAAAATTTTCCGCAGATTTCAAATCCGTTGAAATTTTTACTCAATCGTTCGGTCTAGGAAACAGAAAAAAGAACTTTGACTTCCGTTTAAAGATTTATCGTCTGGCTGGGAAATCAATCGCGCAAAATCAAAGCGGAAACAAAAAATAATAATCTTCTCCCGTTTGGCAGATGAAAAAAAACTTGGCATGATTACAAACCCTGTATGCAAGGTCCATAAGTAGAAAAAGTTCTCCGCGTTTGAAAAACCGGGAGAAAAAAAGCTATGAAATTCATCTAAAAATCTTTCTAAAACATTGAATTTTAAAATTTCGCCGCGACCCAAAAATTGCAAAACATTTGGACTACCTGTGTGCCAAATCTCATTGCTGTAAGTACCATAAAATCGTCAGGATTCTGTGCCTTCGAAAAAAAAAAACAGACAAACGCTTCCTTTTATAATATTAAGAGTTATCGTACCAAGTAGAATCGCTTTTTGGAAAAATTTATATCTTTATCAGAAATGTTGCAAAAGCTAGGTAGATTGCAGCTATGCTTTTTTTTTTATGTGTTTTAAATTTTTAGTTGAGATGTTTTAGATATTCTTTTTGTTTAAATTTTATGGAACATTTTCTTGTGTGTGTTTTTATAATAGAAATGCATTTTATTATTAGAAATTTCCTATCTCTATTTATATAAAGATTTTCTATCTATTTATATAAAAATAAACAATTTCAGCCCTGGAGCATTTTTTTTTTTAGTTTTGGAGTAATTTTAACACATTTCTCGAGACTTGTAAGACATGTTCTGGTCACTTTCGAATTCTAGAAAAAAAAAAAGTTCTAGTGATTTTTTACTTTCGCAAATGCCAGACCTGCCGGTTTTTTATTCTTTTCGGTAACTGTGTGACCGTGACCCTCCTTTATGGAAAACAATACCAAAAGTGGATTAATTTTAAACCAAAAGAGGGGAAAAAATAATTCGTCCCACTACAACTCGGTTTGTTTGCAGTGTTATTTATTGTAACCGGCGTACACCATTTAGCCCATGAGGAATGCATTTACCCGTTTTGAGAATATATTTCTATTCAGTAAATAAATTTTCTTAATTGATCTCTTGCAAAAACTGCTCCGAAACATATATTTTTGGCATCTTAAGAATTTTAGTTGGATTGTGAAGAAGATTATTCAAATTTGAGTGAGAAACATTTTGAGATTTGTACCTTTGAATGAAACACGGTTTTTAATAGTGTCTATTTATAATATTATGCGTGAGAAAACATTTTATTTGCAACAGTTCACTGAACTAATAATTCATCAAAAGCCGGGTGTGGGTAATTAGATTATAAGCAAGACGACTGGCTATCCTGATTCCCACATGTCTAAAGTTGTCAGAACATCTCTTCTAAAGAGAACCTGTCCATTTCCCACTCGAATCTTTTTTTCACTCTTTTTTAATGCAGATCTTTTCTGTCCTCTAGTTATCGGTTGTTCATCATTTCGAATTGCGTTAAAAATATATTTCATTGTTCAAACATTACGTTCAAACTTAAGATCAGTGATTCTCAACCTTTTTTTGTCGTGGCACACTTTTAACGATTTCAAAATTTTGCGGCACACAAAGAAAAAGATAAGTTTAAAAGTTGTTTACTTAATTATAGTAACACTGTGTAAAATAGTTTATGATAATAATTTTGAATGTAAAATAAAATAATATAATATGTACTACAAAAACAACTACGTTTATTAAGGGATTAATTACACGGTAATAATAAGAATACTTTTAATGAGAAATTTGAGCTTGATGTTTTTTGATAATTTCATTTATATTGGGTCGTAAAAATGACAATGCTACTCTCATATCGTCTTCTTCATTTAACAGTCTCGATCTTTTTTTCGTTTTTATGTTGGTTAATACTGAAAATCCGAATTCACACAAAAATTATGTAGAAAATTGTAATAATATTTTTAATATAAATGCAACAGTTTTCTTTTACAGTGTCCTTTTCTTTAATTTAAACAAACTTTACTCGTAATAAAAAGAAGCATTATAATTTTTACTATATACATTTCTAAAATTTGGCGGCACACTAAAGTGCCGCGGCACAGTGCTTGAGAATCACTGCTTTAGATATTCACATTGTCTACTATATCGTAATGTAAACCACAGCTGTTCAGATATACGTACTATTATTTTGTTATTATATGTTTGTTGTATAACTATTGGATTCTTATTTTTTGCAACGTTTTGAAAAAAGACTCAAATAAATGGTCAGTGTTTTCATAAATAAATTCGTTCTCACATTTACTAATTCTTTTCAAAATACGTAAGTAATATGTTCAGTAGATATTATTTCAGTTAATGGTTAACTAGCCACTGCGTGGCCTTGCCCGTGCCAGTTGCTTTTGTGGGACAATAGGAGTTCGTAGTATATTGGATAAAAGCTATGACGGAGTTGCCCGTGGTATTGGTTTGCCCATGGCAGTTCTTTTCGTGGGAGTTATACTGTCTGTGGTGTTGGTTTGCTTCGCAAACCAAATGGGCGTTGCCAGTGACAGTTCTTTTCGTGGAGGTCACATTGCCCGTGTGGTGGTTTGCTTCGCAAACCAAAAAATATAACAATTAAATAAAACGTAGAAGAATCCAATCGGTGTGACGTCACGATCTGTTGCGAAAATATATAAAAAGAAAATTTTATTAAAAGAAAATCCAGGTATATATACAGAAGAAATTTTTCCGCAGATTTCAAATCCGTTGAAATTTTCAATCTATCTTTAATGATCCCGATTTTACAAAAATAATAATAATAATAAAATAAAAAACAATAATAATAATAATTAAAAAATAAATAAAAAAAACTAAATGCAAGTCAAAATGTCCGCTGTGGAATCGTTTGAGCGGAGACTACGCTTTCCCATTTAATTGAGAGCGGGTCATAGTTTCAAAGGCTGACGTGACATCATGGACGAAAGAGCTAAATTCTGATATTTTCCCCCAATTGCGTGAGCGGTACGAAAAGAATATCCAAAGGAGATTAAATTTTAAAATACAGGTTGGACTATAAAATTGCAAAAAATTCGGACTACCTGTGTACCAAATTCATTTTTGTAAGTGCCATAGATTCGTCAGGACATTGTGAACACGCACACAAAGAAACTTTATTTTATAAAAGCAGAGAAGAAATCAGATATACCCAAGATTCGTCAAAGAGTATTCTTTTTTTGGATACCTAACAATTATACACTAACTAGCCACTGCGTACTAGCCCGTGCCAGTTGCTTTTGTGGGGTTATTGGTTTGCTTCGCAAACCAAATAGGAGTTCGTAGCCTATTGGATAACAGCCATAACGAAGTTGCCCGTGGCGTTGTCCGTGACAGTTATTTTCGTGGATGTCACATTCATTGCCCGTGCGGTAGTTAGCTTCGCAAACCAAGAAATATAAATATTCAATTGGAAAATTATTTATTGAAAGAAAATCAAACGTATAATAAAATCCGTTGAAATTTTCAATCTATCTTCAACGATCCCGATGTTACTAAAAAGAACTAAATAATGCCAGACAAAATGTTTTTTATTTTCTTTGCTTTCTTTCGCTGAAAACGTAAGAGGGCTGGAGATGTAATCTGTTTGTTTTTGGAAAACGTTTGTTAGCGTTACGTCACATTCTCTTGCGAAAACAAAATATATTGAATCTAAACATTTTATTTATTTTTAATCATATTTTTAGGTCTTGTTCGAATAAGAAATTTTCTGCAGATTTCAAAACCATTGAAATTTCTACTCTTATCTTTAGCGGTTTAGGAGATAGAAAAAA